>CM017441.1:13270766-13370635 GCA_007726485.1 Eragrostis curvula
GGGCCTCGATGTCACTTCCTATTTGAATTGCACCGTAAGAGCCGGTATGTTAATTGCTGTATCGGTGGATGCGGCTTCCCTGCTACCGCTTTCTATAATTCGTTCTGATTTGTAACCTGGCCCATAACATACGGAGCCAGCTATCGATCGTTGACGTCGTCAGTCATCACCGCCCCATCCCTGTCTCAACGGTGACCTCGATCGTTTGGGTGGCACTGGCTTATAATGTGCCGAGGAAGTTTGTTTTGGCGGCAACGTAACATTCCATCGCTTGACTTGGCCGTCGTCGGTCAAAGGAACGGCAGCGGGGGGCAGAGCTCGGCGACGGTGGTGGCCACGAGGAAGGATTACGAAGGACCTCGATCGTCGCCAGTCCTCCCCTGATCTGCTGCCTCGCGCGTCATGGCTTTCGTCTCCGCATGCCCCTTCCATTAGAGTTTGCTCCAGATTGGAGGTGCGAAGCGAGATGGAGTCCGTGGCCGCCGGCGAGTGCTGTTGCTGCCCTGCCTCGTGATGGACATCGGCATCGGCATTCGCAGCAAGCCAGCCATGGCAGACAGAGCAAGCTAATTAACCAGCCATCAATGGGATTCGCTCCTCTGTTTCATTTGCACGAGTACGAGGGAGGGAATGCTATGGGCGAGAGATGCTAATCACACGCTGTTGTTTGCTCACGGGCCGACGGCTCCAATCTGCTGGCCCACCGGTGAAATCGCAACAAAAGAACACCATTGGCCCAACGGCTCCAATCGTACTGCAACGTTCAAGAAAGCTGCCTTTCTGCTGAAGGTGCAGGCTGTGGATGTTCTAGGCTACGAAACGCGGATACGTCGCCAAAGCGGCGTACCAGTATCGGATACGGCTCCGGATACGGGTACGCGTGGGATACGTCCTGATACGTGTCCTGTACGTATCCTCCATTTTTTGATTTTCCAGTTAATTGAAATAATTCGGATACTTCATGGATACGAACGGGGACACCTCGCTGATACGCCGGGCAGAGGCTCGCTGAGGAGCAGGCTGGATGTCTCGCCCGGATGCGTCGTGGGGCGGCGCAGCTCTGCAGCTGATAGCAGTTCGCCCAGGCGCGACGAAGCTCCGTGGCCGAGCAGCGCTCGTCCAGGAACGGCGGAGCAGCTCGCCGGGGCTAGGCAGAGCTGGCAGCGTGGCTAGCTGAGTTGCGGCGGAGTTCCACCAGGACGGAGCACACGACCGAGAAGCCGAGTGGCTCATCCATGTGCGGCAAAGCTACGGGCCCAAAGGTGCAGCAAATGGAGGTGCGCATTAGAGAATCCAACGGAGGAGGAGTTGAATTGGAGGATTGGTGAGCACCTTCACCCGATTGGAGCGGTTGCAAGGTGCCAAGGTTGGAGAAGATGAGAAATTGAGGATGGAAGAGAAGAAGAGAGGAAGTTTCCCCAAGCCCTTGGACTGGAGGTGACGGGAACTGCATAGCATTTTGGACCATAGCATTGTGGATTATCTATAGCTATTGTCTTTTGCAATAAGACTCAGTTGTAAATTATTTCCTGCATTTTTTTGGATCATAAATTAATTTAAATTTTATTTATATGCACATATATTTATATATATTAACGTAGTGTTTTTGAGAAATTGACGTATCGCGGTGTCGACGTATCGCGTATCCGTATCCGTATCCCCGTATCCGGGCTTCCTAGGTTCTAGGTGTTGGGAGTTGCTACCGTTTACGCAGATTTATATAACTCCATAATATTCAAGCTTGAGTGAATTTCCTTGGCACATGCCTGAGTGTGACACCCCGTGTCACTGAAACCTAGCTTATGCAAGCCAAACAAACTATTCAGAACACAAATTCAAATCAATTCAAAATTCGAAATCAAATAATTCAAACAATTGCCAAATCAGAGCTTCTGAAGGAACTCAAACTTTTCAGTAACAACTTGAGCAACCAAAAATACCAGTTGATGCAGGTCAGAGAGAAAGAAGTCTGGAAAATTTTCCATGATTTTGGAAATTGGTTTGGTTGCCCAAATAAATCATTAAAGCTTATAAAGTAACCAAATTTGACCAGCTGCCATTTTAATTCCCTTTGGAGTCCAGATGTGCATGTTGGCCAGTTAATAGACCTTTTCAAGAGCTTTCCAACGGTAGCAAATTTGCAAATTTTGGAGCACATTTGCTAGCCCAATTCGTGTGCCAAAGTTTGGGGAAAATCTCAGTTTGAAAAATTCGGTAAATGGAAAAGATGCCGTCGGGCCCACCTGTCAGCCTCCTCTCTCTCACTGCGCGCGCGGAACAACGACGCCACGTCGCCGACGGCGACCGGAGCCACGCTCCGCGCCTCTCCGCCTTTCGTCGACCTCGCCCGAGCTCCATAACCGGCGTCCGCTCCCTTCCCGGCCTTCTCCCTCTCATTCCCCTCTCCCGAGCTCGCCCAAACCCTAGCCGCCACCGCCATTGCCGCCTTGGGTCCGAGCTCGCCGCCGCGCCGCCACAGTGAGGCCCCTTCGGGTCGAGCTGCAGTGCTAGGATCTGTGCCGCGTCGCCTTCGAGCTCTCCATGGCCACCATTGCCCTGCTCCCGGACTGAGGAGCCCCAATCGGAGCCTTCTTCCTCGAGACCGGCAGCTCAGCTCCGCCGCCCCGACGTCAAATCCGCCGCGCCCCGGTGAGCTCCTCGACTTCTCGTTGCACTCACAGATGCGCCACTTCCTCGAGCCTTTTTCCCGCTCACATCGTCATCCTTCTCACAGCCGTCGCGCTGGATTGGAGTTTCTTCCCCATCGTCGGCCTTCACCGTTGCGAGGACCTCTCCGCCTCCAACCGCCTTCCAGGACTCCTCGTCGTGAACCGTGCCCGCGCCGAGCTCTACCGCGTCTCCGTGAAGCTTCTTGACGAGATCTCGTCCGTTGACGAGCACTTCTCCGCCCCTGCATCGCCGCCGAAGCTCCGCCACCAAGGCCCCTCGCCGCCGACCTTACTCCGGCCTGCCCCGCGCACTTTTGCTCGTCGAGGTGACCTCAACTCCCCACACCGCCCCCGCTCGTTCTCTCCGCGTCGCTTTTGGTCGCCGGAAACGCCGTTCCGGCGTGTGCGCCTCCGCACTCCGGCGACACTCCGGCCGCCACGCTGACGCCACACGACCCCGGATGCCCTGTGGCTACATGAGATCCCGTGTGGCCAACCCTGTAGCCCTGTGTGCGTTCTTGCACGCGAGTGGCTGGATCTGTTGTGGCAACCGCGGATCCGGTGCGGCCCAGATTCTGTGGTCTCCTTTGTGGCCCAGATCTGATTGGTCGCGCCTATATTGAATC
This sequence comes from Eragrostis curvula, assembly GCA_007726485.1. Lineage (NCBI taxonomy): Eukaryota > Viridiplantae > Streptophyta > Magnoliopsida > Poales > Poaceae > Eragrostis > Eragrostis curvula. The sequence goes on from CM017441.1 coordinate 13,274,062, forward strand.
CTTTTCCGATTTAGTTAAATCATCAGAAATTGACTTAAGCTTGTAAATTGCAAAATAAATCGAATACTCTGAAAAATGCAAAACCAATTTTGATGGATTCCTCATGTTCAGATCTATCCAGCAAAAACGTCAAATCACACAAAACTTGTTCTCTGTTTTCTGTAAAAATGCTTTGGTGCAGATCTTGTTTAATTTATAATTAATTCTCTGTTGCTCAATAAATTATGAACTCTTGCATGCCTGTTAAGCTACTGTTAACACACTTACAGAACATTTTTCTACTGTCATATCCTGTTTAATTATTTACTTATGATTTAAATCGTGTTCTATATTGTATAAATCACCATAAATAATTCCTATTGTAATAAATAATCAAACTTCACCATAAATCACTTCCAGTGGTGGCTTTCACCAGAAAAAGGCCACTGGACATAAATTAATTTTTAAAATGAAATTATTTATTTAATTAACTCAAGTTAATTAAAGGGTTAACTTAAACAAGAGTCAATGAAGGAGATACTCCAGACGAAAGTAATTAAGCAAATTAATCATTTGCACTTACAGTGTAAATGATTGTCTTATAAATAAATAAATTTTAATTGCATCATGTTATTGCATCTAACTTGCATTTCTTTGTCATGACATATAGCTCTCGAGGTGATTCAGGAGCAGGTGGAGGACCAGGATGCTGAGCCGCTCAGGAGGAGCCACTGACTGATCCTGTTGCTGACTGTGCTAGTACTAGTATTGTCCCTGAGCCAGGCAAGCCCCGGTGCATGCCTCCCTATTAGGATTTTATTTTCTCACTTGTTTGGGGCTAGAACTTGAGTGTGCATTAGGTTTATTAGGAGTTGATGTGAAACCTTAGAACTGCATTAGGACTACCATTCCATATCCTATCTTTGTGTTCTATTTTTGTAGATGTGGTCTAAGTTACATTAGAACTTGCTATGCTTAGTGGCTAGTGGACGGTAGAAGGCGAGTGGTAGGTCCCACTCGCATGATAGGAATCACCTTGAATTGTACTAGATGGATTTAGGATTTGTTGAGACCGGACGGGGATTGTTTGTATAGGATGGTTGGAGAAGGCTGGGCCTTCACGGTGGTAGCCTCGTCTGTGTCGATTAAGGACCGTTCGTTGTTGGCCCTGTTGAGCAAGTTCGAACGTACTGATCATATGCTAGTGTTTTTATGGGCCTAGTAAACCTAGTAGCCTGCGTCGCCCTGGATGTCTGGTGGATACTTTACTCTTTCTATCATGATACTTGGGAGAGGAAGGATAACGTCCTGCGCAGTCGTACGTCTGGGACGGGGGCTGCGGCGGGAGACCCCTTCCTCGGGAGGAGTGGGATCTGGTACAGCTCTGGTGGTGCGTAGCGTAAACGGTTGCCGCATGCGACTTTTGCGCGTGTGTGGCGTGTGGTCAGGTTTTCTCCTGCAGGATGTACATCGATGCCGCCGCTCTCGGTCAAGAGCAACCTTGCTCACTGCGTCACCTCGTAGTGTGATTTGATTGATGATGATGCTCTAGTACTACTGTATTTATCTTTCATTACTGTATTTACTACTGCACTGTTGCTATGATGTATTGTTTTATATCCGTTTAGAGATAAGTGCACTGTTTTATTGGTTAAGTACTTAATCTGAAATAAAACTTGAAAGTAAGGATCAAGTAATTAGTGCGGTTTATGCTATCGAGTCAGCTTACCCCTTGTAGCTTTTGCATATTAGGAGTCGGCTGTAGTTGGCCTTTTGACGGGTAAGTCTTGCTGAGTAACTAGTACTCAGGGTTTGGCTCTTTATGTTTTTGTGCAGGTAGTCTTGTTTTCACTTCTGCTTGGTGGAGTTCCTCCAGGTCCACATCGCGGGCTTCGATGTGCGGCCAAGTATCGTCGAGTGTTGTAGAATTGGTATAGTTGAGACTTCCGTTGTGCTACTCACGTGTTTTAATTCATTCAAGACTTGTAATAACTTAAAGATGTAAAATTCATGCTTTTTATGTGATGTACTGTTGCGTCTGTTCATCAGCGCGTACCGACTCGATCCTGTGAAAAGCGGAGACGCTTCACTGAGCATCTCCCAACTTTGAACTGAACTTTTACTATATATATGTTCTTTACTGAATTTGACGCTGGGGTATTGGTTCAGGTTCCCGGAAATACTAAACAAGTTGTTGAGTTATGATCCCTTTGATACAATACATTTTCAAACAGCGGCTACTTCATTTAATGAACATGAAGGGAAATAAGCAAAACAAGGCAGTGCACCTTGAAATTGTATTTGAGCAATGTGAGGACAAGTATTTTACAAGACAAAAAATGCAAAAATATATTTACAAAACATGTGTTCTTTGGTACAATCCCTCACCATATTCCTGCGATCCTCTGACATCACTAGTATAAATTACTGCCCGCAGTAATAAGAACTGAAGAAACAAGTGCATCGAAACAACTACGGACAACGAGTGCATCGAAACAACTACGGACTATACGCCAAAAGAGCAGGCCAGTTAAGAACATATATGCACAAGATACACCTGAGGCTTAATATGTTCTTTGTCCTCAAGACTCGAATTTTCACTACAATGGTAACTGAATTTCATACTTTATCAGCGAAAAAAAATACACAAGACAAATCTAGTCATACTAGCCACACTTCCGGTACAAAGACTGTAAACCAAGAAATGTTAGCACAATCCTACAGAAATTCACGATAACTAAAAACTAAAAAATAAGTCGTCAAAAAGTACAAATAACCACTAGATGATTTACAGCAAGGGCTTGAATCAGCCAAACAACCAACATTAAAAAAGGAAAACGGCAGAAGAGGATCAATACAGAGGCAAAGTCGATTGATCTATGACACATCTATGGGTATACTTGAAAAAAGCTCCCACAGCCTGCCGAGCGGGAAATCTCAACCTATGTCCAGAATTCCAGATGATCACGGAGTTCAAGACATCTGCAGTCCAAACCGGGATCATAGTCTCCTGCCAGACTCCATGTTGTCTAGAATAGGGCTAGTGTCTCTTAGTGTGACCCCGCCATGGGCAGGAATACTGACAGTTTCAATCTCAGTTGGTCTCACACTGTATGGGTTTGCATTTCTGCTGCTGCGTTCCTCGGCTAACTGGAAGGTGTATGCATGAGGCCAGAAAGCTGCAAAGGAAATACACCATTTATGTGACATCAAACAATGCAAAACTCAATAGGTAACACAAAGAAGAGATGTACCATCAGCATCATAAGGATATGGGAAAAATTGCAGATAACAAAACGAAGCAACTGTAAGACCTGAAAAGGAGGTGAAAATAAGAAAAACTGAACATGTACCTTCAGAACATATAGGACCAGTAAATGAACCTCAAATTCAGTAAAAGTGCAAACCTATAATGGCGCCTGTAAATACGTCTTGCCAGTGATGCCAGTAGTCATCTACTCGTGAAACAGCCACAAGTGCAGCAGTAAGAAGAGGTAGAAACACAATGCATAACTTTGCAACATGTCCTTTGCGATCAAAAGCTGTGATTTTCCCAGCTAAGTACCACGCAAGGAAGCCTAGACCAGCAAAAGACCCTGGCAGGAAGTGAAGACACAGACTTCAGATACAATAGAAGTGCCGAGTCTAACTTGAGTATATAAAAACTGACGGTACTATAATCCCAGGTCATCAAACAGGAATTTCCAATGTTATAAAAGGTAGTTGCTTCAGTGGAAAAAGGGCAAGTAGCACATGTACTCTATGCCCGTGCACAGATAATGCATATTGTACAAATTCACTCAGCTGTACAATGCATGCCCCAGACAAGAGAAACCCAACACCCAAAATTATTGCATGCTGAACACATGCCACCAAACTTCATTAACAGCAAGTAATTAGCACATGCACTCCCAATTGTAAGTTAGGATGCTTCCATGCCTAGCTGAGGCCTAGGTATCCACCAAGTCAAAGTTCTCTGTTGTGCCACTTGGCTCATGATTGGCACTATCAAGAATAAGGAGTACAACACCACTAGTAGATCTTGTTTTCTCAAGTCTTGAGTTTTCAGTTCTTAAAGAGTTTGTTTCCTTAACTCTTGAGTTCTCAGTAATCTTAGACATGTTAACCAATGAAAGTAAACATGTTTACATGCATTCTATATGCACAAAATTGACAGGGAACTTCCAAAAGCATATATGTTTCTACTATATAAGATAGCAGTACATAGAGTTGGTCACCAAGTGCTGGAAATATGGAACCAATTTTACATAGGACAACATTTAAGTATGTATGCAGTCATCACATCACTTACAGGAAGTGTGTCCACTCGGAAAGCTCTTGTGACCTTCCTTGATGACACTCTTTTCTCCATGGCAAATAACACCAGTAGTGATATTATCATAAACCTGAAAAGGTCATATGTTGAGCCCTAGATGTTACGCAACGTTTGAAAATTATGTAGATCAAAACAGATGAACTTGCTACATGAACATTAGCTTCAAGCTTTTATCATACATCATTTCCATCAGGGAAACAGCGCCAGAAAAAATCTGGTCGTGGACGCCCAACACCATCCTTAATTGCATCAGTAATCACTGCAGTTATGAGCACCGAGTATAGAATCCCTGCAAAATGTCTGTTTTTATATTTATTTCCCTTTTACAATATGTCGGCATCATTATAGAATCATGCCTGTATAATACCCAGTATGCCGTGGTGCAAATCATAGAAATTCTTCTGTTTGAAGTAAATTCCACCAAAGATGGCAGCCGGGAGTACAATACCAATTAACTGCAAATAAGAAAATGAGTTATCAACCTGGCAAGAATTTGCTGAATGGCACAAAAATAATGTAACCAGGTCAACACATATTCAAAGATAAGTACGCCAGAACATACTGGAACAGCCCAAAAGGGCACTGTATTGCCCTTCATCGGATACCTCAGATCAGTCATCATGTCCCGCCCAACGAAACGGTGGAAAGGTTCAATTAAATTCAGCAGTCCATCTATGAGAGCAAGGAGCAGCAGTATAATCCAGTCATACTTATGCAACCTTGCTAACTTGGTTCCATGGGACTTTATAGTGTAACACCCTAATTGGTTATCCGCCATAGTGTCCTATAAATACAGATAGTGAGACAGCAAAATCAGTTAGGAAATTTACAACAACCAAGTTTGGATGTGTCGTTGTCAATGTAACGCAGAGGTCATAAAGTCACAGATAACAAATTTATATAAGACTAACAAAAACAAAGTGGAAGACTAACACTTGCAACAGTTCCATAGGAAAACAATGTTATTATTCTTGGTTGGCTTTTGTACAGGCTGAAAAGATAGGAGTCATAGGACACTCTTTACCATTAGCACTTTGCATCATCCCATGAGTTCAGCGTATTTTAATAATATATTTATGCATAGACATAATGCTGAGGCTTTCCAAATGAATAGAATTGAAAGTTTAATTTGAAACAAAGTAAGTATGAACGTTGGCATAAAAGAAACTATGTTGACGATCTTTGGGATGAAATTCAAAGAAACGTCATACAAATGGCAGAAGACTATTTGATTCATAGGAATACCGCATCAACAATGTTAAGGTGCAGGGAGTGACATACGAACAGTTCATGATACACAGGAGCCACTAGTCAATTGATGAGACCAGAAAGACAATAAAGTGTTGAGCTTGGTAGTCCACTAACATACAATGAGAAGATTTACAGTTCAAGAATCAGGGGTGCTCACAGGACTACAAAGTGGCAGACAACTGTAGCAATTTTCAAGTTGCCAGAAACTTAAGAGGCAACAAAGATAACCAAAGTCTAATTAACGAAATTTCATATGAACATACAAATAAATTCAGAGACTACAATCAGTTATGCGCAGATATTTAAATCTACCGACAATCTACTCGAGAGGACGTACAGATATTTAAATGAGCCATTAATCTCATCAAGAGGACTTCACACAATAAACATGACAAAGATCCAGTTCATATACTAAGCTTGAATTTTGAATTCAGAAACAATGGTTCAAAAATTGACGGTTTCATTCAGTTAACAGGAACTGAAACTTCTGCTGGTGCTTGTGATTCATTTTCGCCAGCCAGCAGGTTACTTCTACATGTAATCCTTTGCTACCCCAATTAGATTTGCATCATAGAGAAGCAAGAAGGCCATTATTCACCCCTTAATGGGATTGAATGCCAAAAGAGAGAAAAGGAGAAAAGGAATAATGCAACTGTAATATGCAAAGTATGATTAACTATATTAGTGAGAAGCAAACAAGGCATGAGTGCTTTTCAACAAAGAAAGATGAAAATAGAACTTGAAATAATCTGCGGATGGGAGCAATAAATTTAAACCAAACCAAAACTATCCAGGCAATCTCACTCGTGACATACGACCAACTCAGAAAATTAATGATGAACATAAATGTGAAATTGTGAACAAAACAAAGAGTTGATCAAAGTCTTTGGCTACCCAATAACTCAATACAGATATCATGCATCACATGTAGCTCGGACACTTAGGGAAAAGGGAAACACCTTGGATGAAATTCAGAAGGTTCAAGATACCTTGAGCAGAACTTGTTTCAAATGACTTGTCCTATGTACTGACGCTTCTGGTTGTACAAGTCAAACGGCTCGACAACTTCGAAACTGAAGCCAATTGGCAGCAACTCGACGCTATGACACTTTCAAGATTCCTCGCTGATACTGGCTGACAGTGCCTATCTATTGCCCCAAACAAAGATTTTTTTTCTCTGTATACTAAACATATAGCCCTTCTTCCAAGATAGTAGGAAGCAGATTACCTCAAATTTCTTTCTTGGCGAGGAAAGGATTTTACCTCAAATTTTCATCCGCACAACTAACAGCATGTTGCACCCTACTCGTTTTGTGCTTCAACAATGTTAAGCTAGGCGTCAGGTTAAATTAGAAAGCTAACTCGTGGTGACATCACAAGGTCCGACTAGAATACATCCAAGTGGCTCGAATTATCTAATCCTTCCCATCCATAGTTTATTTCACCCGTGGATAAGTCTCGGAAATATCTCGAGCTGAAGGACCCACGTCGCCGTCAAATCCAATTCCAAAAGCGCAACCACATCCACTAGAAAATAATACAGGCAAAAGATCAAAACGCTCTTTCATTGTCATCTAAAAAGAAATTTCGTTTCTTTTCATTTTAAATAGAAACACAAATCGATCTCCAGAACCGTTTCAAAACCTCCCGAGGAAATCTCGATGCAACTCTTCCCTGAACTTCAGTAACCACGGGATTATTTTCGCACGACGATAATCCCAATAAAATGCGCAACAATGGGGCACACAGTACGCACAAATACACGGCACGAAAGCAGCCGTTCGCAAGAGGCGTCAAGAAGGAGAGCCGGAGGAAAAGGAGATGATGAACTCACGGAGCGGCGGGGGAGCAACGGCTCCTCTATGTCTTGCCGGGCGCCGCCGCGGATCGGCGCCTCCTCGTCCTCGCTTCCTACCAAAACGCCCGCAGCACAACCCAGCTCAGAGGAGGGGGGAAAAAAAAGTAAGAACGCTAATAAGGAGGGGCCCGAGGGAGAAAGGAAATGAAAGAAAGCGCCTATCGTCCGAACTAATCCGATCTGCTCCACTAACAAGTTAACAACAGAGCAGCAGGGGTCGAATCGACCGTGAAAGGGCGCACCTGTAATCTTTGTTATTGGTTCACTCCCGCTTCTTTCCCCTCCTCGCCCCGGTGGCGGCCACCTAATGCCGCTCGTAGCCTTTGCTGCCGCTCCGCGGATTGGTATCGGAGAGAGAGACAGCAGCTACACAACTTGGTGGAGTGGGGGAGACGACGATGAAAAGCGGACGGCCGCGGTGGTTGCGTTGCGTGCGCCACGCGAGGTGGTTGACTGGTCGAGGTGGCAAGGTTGGGGGCCCACAATTTTCGGGGTAAGTAGTGGATCTAGCTGGTTTCGTTTCGTTTCGTTTCGTTTTGAAATCATCCCGTTTGGATTGAGTGCGTTAAGTCGTTTGAATTATGATGGGCCTGTCATCAACCGATACTTAAATCCGTGCTGACTAGTAGGTGACCGTGTGACACGTAGTTTGTGTGTTGGATCGTTGTCTCATTTTAACTAAGGAGATCAACTGTACTTAGGGTTTATTTGGATCCATCTAGATTTTAAGAATCCGAATTTTAAAAATTATTAGGATCTAAACAGGTCAGATTATGCATCAGATTTTAGAATCCAGATTATAAGATTTTAAGAATCCTATAATCTGGCCTAACTTAGCTTTTAGGTAATTTTATTTGTCAAAAGACCCGCTACGTATGAATGTTTTTGGATAATTACAATTTGTGCCATCGCTCACCAAAAAATATAGTAAGGGCAAGTGGGTCATTAACCACCTCAGAAACTGGATTCTAGATTTTAAAAATTCAGGATCCAAACACCCTCACTCGAATTTTTTTAAAAAACCAAATTATAAAAACTATAGCTAGAATCCAGAATCTTAAAAGGAATAGGGGAACCAAACACCACCTTAGTAGGAAGGTCGATGCTCATTTTTTAAAATTTCAAACGAAATGCTTAAGAGATATAAGGGGTCAAATGTTGACTGCTCGCCACCCGAAAGGACATCCTCATGACGACAAGGAACAGTGATCACACTATATTTTAGTATTAAAAGTCAGCAACAGGTACATCTGGATATATATAATAGTCAAAACCACCACCCATGGTTTATGCATATTTTCTCGTGTCGGGCGAGAGAGCCGAAAATCAGGTTATATAAGATGCAGCCAGATTCTAACAAAAATATAAATAGATAATTCATGTTGTCGTCTAAAATCATGTATACAATTTGAGATGTAAAAAGTATTTATGCAAGATACCAAAAAAAAAACTGACATTGAAGATGGGTAGAATACTAACATGTTTTTTGTGTGCTTTATTCGTCATTCAGAATCTTAATGTAAGGGTTTTGTACTTCTTCAATTTTTAATACAATCCCCTTTCATTCTCAAAAAGGTAGAGAAAATCAGGTTGAATAGTTGTAGATTGTAACTATTTATTTCAGATCCGCAACCCGCCATCATTCAAACACTCATTTTTGTTTTTTTCAACTTATATAAGTATTTGGTGTATTTCAAATTTTGTATGATAATATATGACAACATGCAATATATATATTCATAGTTTTAGAATTTTCCATGCAACTTGTGCATTTTGTCGGCCATCCACACTGTCGGCAAGAAAGAATAATTGCACCCGACATGATTGTTTTCATGTGACAGACTTCCTGTGCGCGTTCTATTGTGAAAAAAAAAAGACAGTGACACGCCTAGTCAGAATCGATCGCACGGCCCAATATAACATCATATTACTGGGGCGTGACAAGCGAAACCGATCGAGGCGCACGGCTGGATCAAGAGTAGGGCTGGACGAAAAACTCGTGGCTCGTTAGATCGGCTTAGCTCGTGACTAGCTCGGCTCGGCTCAGCTCGGTTCGTTCATTTTTTTTAACGAGTCAAACTAGGTTTGTAGTTTGTTATGCTTAACGAGCCAGCTTGAGCTGGCTCGCGAGCCGCTCGCGAGTCAAACGAGCCAGCATGCTCCAACAGGTCCAGCACTTTTCGGTATCCTCCTTCCTTCACACACCTTATTCTTTTCCCGAATCTCGCCGCCACCACACCTTGTCTCCTCCCAAATCCTCATCGCATGCCTGTCTTGCTCCGTTCGTGAACCGTACCGCTTGCCTCGCTGACCTGTCACCTTGTTCCCTCGTCGCCTACTTGCGAGCTTGCCCGGAGGAGCTCCACGAGGTTGTCTCACGAGCCAAACGAGCCAGCATGCTCCAACAGGCCTAGCACCCTTCGGTCTTCTCCTCCCTCCACACACCTTATTCCTTTCTCGATTCACGCCGCCACCATGTTGACGGTCCCTACGACCCATTTTTACCGTCAACTTTATGCACCTTTTAGAACCTAACACCATCACCAAGGGTAGACATAGGGCTTATTTCTAACAAATTCCACTAGTCTTGGTGAAATTATGAGTGCAGGTGCAATTCATATAAAAACAAGGGAAAACAGACACTAAACATGGACTTTGCAATCGACGGATTTTCCCCGGACTAAAGAATTTAGTCCAAAAGCCCAAAACCACAGAACCAGGCATAAAGACCAAACAATGCAAGTGGATTGGGCACATACATAGCTAGAGGAAGGAGCCAGAGGAGGACCAGGCCCAGTGGGGCCCAGGCCAGGTCGGCCGACCCCCTCTGGCCAGGTCGGCCGACCTGCCAGGGAGGCCCCCCTGGCCCACTTTTCTATGGCGGTTCACAACCGACCTCTGGAGGTCGGTTCCCCCTGCATTAAATGCCACCGACCTCAGGAACCGCCTCAAAGTTGCCGACATTCTAAGGCTATAAATAAAGGGGCACCCCTCCCTCTCTCAACACACAACACACATTGACACCAAGAGGAATCCAATCTCTAACATTAGACTAGTCTCTAGGCTGTAGAGGATTAGAGGGGAGAGTTTGGTAGAGGAGAGGGCTGTCCTCCCTTTGTGAGGACTTAGCCCAATCTTGTATCTTGAGAATACTTGCTAATAATATATTGTTCGTCGTTCGCTCATCGTTCGTTCGTCGTTCATCTCATATTAAGTAAGTATCAAGGTCCACCTCAATAGAATTATCTTCTTTATTCCTCATGTCTTATGATTGTACTAGTATGATGATCATGTGCTTTCTATGTGGTTATTATCTAGTCATGATTGGTTGCTTCATGCTTGACATGCCTTTATTCATTCGTTTATGTTCTTACACTCGATTCATGCATGAAATGGTGAGACATGCTCGGGCCCATGACTTGTTAATCCGTAGGGTTAGAGTTATGTGCGATATAGATCGTAGCTTGTTAATCCGCAGGGTTAGAGTTACGCATGTCTCACCCATTGACTTGATGATCCGTAGGGTCAGAGTCATGCATGTTCTAGCACTTGATCTGTTGATCCGTCGGGTCAGGATTAGGTGTACTCTTATTCCCGACTTGATGATCCGAAGGGTCAAAGTCCCGTGGGAATCGAGAGTACTGTTTAGCAATGTGAGCGTGGTGCTTAGGTTGATAAACAGCTTTGGGTGTTTGGTTGTCTGCTTGAACAAGAGAAGGTCTGGCAGTGAGGACTTAATTGCCTTATTGTCACGTGACCCTAGGACTGGTATTGGGGACTTAATCGCCCTAGTGCCACGTGTCCTAGTAGGGGGGTTTGCCGGTAGGTGGTGACAGCCCTGCTGTGTCTAATCCTCTTTGTTCTATGGTAGATAGCCTTGATTGCCTGGTAGAAGGAATGCCGGTAGGTGGTGACAGCCCTGCTGGGTACCCTCCTTGTTCCAGGTTGACATAGAGCTTAGACTTGTATGTGTTGCATGAGCGGGAATATTAGAAGTACATAAGGACCCTTCTCGGCTCTCTTCTTAACCCTGCTTAGCCTAGGCTTAGTTCTAGTGTTAGATTGGATTGCTCTGGTTGTGTTGTCACTACTACCCCTTATTATTATCCTTACCCCTGTTTAGACCTTGGTACATTATTAGTTATGTGATTATGAACTTTGCTATCTCGTAAACCACCGCCTTCCCTGTGGAAAATACGATACCTTTGAATACTCACGGGTGAAGTGCTACAACGGTATTCTCCGTGCGCTTGCGGATTTATCTGTGACCGTAAGAAATACCAACAAGCATTTCTGGCGCCGTTGCCGGGGAAGGCACTGGTTGAAGAGTCACTAGCATTGTTTATAATTATATTTCTTTTAATTACCACTGTCTAGATAGGTCTACCTTTGCTTTGTTTTCTCTTTATGTAAAAACAGGGTAGTGTACCTCTGGCATTGACCTATCGAGGCAATACACAGAAAATCAAAAAGTACTCTTGAGACGAACTGAACCGCGAGTCACCCATCCTCAAGAATATACTCCACAGTCAAGCCAGCTACACCCGCACCATCAAGCTCAACACCAATGGGTCAAAAGTTTTCCCACGAATACTCCGCAGCTACACCCGCACCATCAAGCTCAACACCACTGGGTCAAAAGTTTTCCCACGAATACTCCGCTGCCGTTGTTGACCGTGTAGCAATTAGGCCACACGTCAGCACTGGAGACGGAAACTTCAGACTTAGAGCCAGCCAAATCCACATGGTGCAGGCCAATCCATTCCATGGTACGGCCAACGAGGACGCAAACGTTCATCTCCATAAATTCCTGAAAGCATGCAAAACCTTGTCCATCAAGGGAGTCAACCAAGATGTCATCCGACTCCGTCTATTTCCCTATTCTCTTGTGGGGAAAGTAAGACAATGGTTCTATGCCAACCCAAGTATTTCGATTACTTGGGATGATTGCTCTGAAGCGTTCCTCGAGAAATACTCCTCAAGAGGCAAAGCCTATGCCCTTCATGCACAAATTCCAAACTTTTGGAGAGCACAAGAAGAATCCATTCCTAAAGCATGGGAGAAATTTCAAAATTATTTGACAACATGCCCTGATCATGAAATGGACGATTGGACAATATTGATCAATTTCTACCACGGGTTGACACAACCAGCTCATGACTATCTCGATTCTCGTGCCGAGGGGAGCATCTTCTCACTTACCGCCGTGGAAGCAACAAAATTAGTTGAGAAGGTAGCTATTGGTGAAGGGTGGAGACCACACCCTCAACAGAAAGAGAAGCCTTCCAACATCACCCTAGAAGGGAAGCATAAAGGGAGAAGGCTTCGCACAAGTGCTTTGAAAAGACGGCTACAACCCCAACACGAGAAGTTGTTTGCATCCTCATCTCCGGGATCAAGCACCAAGTCACCAAGCTAAACGAAATGGAGAGAAGTCGTGCTCATCGGACTTAAAATGATGATGCCCTTGCCAAAGGTAAATTGGTAGTTATCTCATATTTGATTTCCATTTCCACATGCATATTTGAATTTCCTCAATTGCATTCCTGCATTTCATTTACATATTTGATTCTTACCCATCATTTTGCATATTTGAATTCTCCCTCGACATGCATTTCCATTGTTTGCATGTTTGAATCTTTCCGACTTTTGTTTGGGATTTTTTTTCAAACCACAATGCATTTACATTAAATATATATACATATATATATTGGAAAATGAGTTTGAGGCAATCTTTCTATGGAAAAATGTTTTGAGCAAAATTTTGGAGGAATTTTGGCACAACTCCCTCTGGCTTTCCAACACATAGCCATCATGGGGTTGTCAACCAAAATTGGACTTCATTTCATATTTGTTTCCAGAGTGCTTGGTGCCTTCACTTTCAGTCCACTCAAGCACTCTTTTTCCAAAATTTTCACTCTTGCATTTCCCGAGAATTTTTATTGTTTGCCCCAAGTTCAAGAAAAAGATTTTTTTTTCTTCTTTCTCCTTTTGGTTTTTCCATTTGAATAATTGGAGTTTCTCCAAAATAAATTCCCTCCATGTTGGAATCATTCTCCAACTCTTATTTTGTTCTTTTTTCTCCTTGAAAAAAAAAATATCTGAAAGAATAAGTTTGGTAAAATTTAATTTGAGCCAACCTTTTGGAAAATGCTTTGAGCAAAAGTTTTGATGGAATTTGGCACAGCCTCCTTGACTTTAAAGCATATAGCCATTGTGGGGCTGTTGACCAAGTTGAACTTTATTTCTTTTTATTTGGATGCAAGGGTGTTTGGATTCTTCAAGTTCATCCCTTCCGCACTCAAACACCTTTAAAATAAAATTCTTGCTCTCGCATTTCCCCAATTTTCCACGAAATTTTGTCTCAAGTTTAAGAAAAAGATTTTCTCTTCTCTCTGGTTTTCTTATTTGCATAGTTGGAGTCCTTAAAAAATAAACTTCTTCGATCTTCGGTCGTCTCCAACTCTTCTTTTTTCTTCCGAAAATTATTCTCAAAGAAAAATAATTTTGAGACAAATCCTTTTGGCTTTTTTTGACTCGAAGTTAAGAAAAAGATTTCCCTTTCTCTTCTTTTCTATTTGTTCAATAAATCTAGGCTCCCCGGTCTTTAACCCCGGTAGAGTCCTTTTTGTTTCCACATTTGTTTGTTTGTTTTGAATAAATAAGCTAGGTACAAGAACAAGTGTGGGGGGGGATCTCTCGAGTTCTTCATCACGCACACATTCGAGATCTCCCCCACCAACACAATGCACAACCTCGCACTGACCGATCCATAAAAGAGTGGAGCCACCGGGACAAGAAAACAAATTTGGGTCGAACCTTTGTTTTGATCAAACATCCCATGGTCCACTTGGCCTCCACTTCACCTAAGGCGATGGTTTGCGCATCCTCCCTACTCCATCCCCCCCCCAATTCATGAGTTAAAACAATCTTTTGAGCCAATCACTAAAATTTAACTCAAGAATAAAATGAACGTTGTTGTCCCCTCAACATACATGCTTCTAGTTGGTTGGCCTGCATATTCTTTATTCCTCGCATCATATACTGTTGCTTGTGAACACCAGTCTCATAGGAACCCATGTTTATCTAAGTTGTTGGCGAATGTGATATGGTTGGATGAGATGAATCTTGCTTCTTCTGCATAGAGTGCTTGGGTATTTAACATGCAAAAATTAAAATCTATAGCTCTATGCTTCTCGATGATCTTATATTCCTACCAAAGTCATATGTTGATCACATTGCAAAACCTACACACATATGCTGCTTGTCATTGCATTGAGCTTTATCAAAATTGTGTGACCCTAGTGAGAAACTTGTCATACTCTCTTGATCAAGATCACGTACACTCCACCTCACATGCTAAACTTCTACACTGGAAGTTAAGCAATACCACCGTCCATCCACCAAAATAAGCACTCCACAAAATCATTGTTACCTTTCTCTCTCTCTCTCTCTAATTATCATTGGAGACATGGCTATAAAAAAAAAAGAAAGAATAATCCCTGCTCATACAAAAGTAGAGTATGATGAAAAAAAAAAAGAGAGAAGGGATATTGTTGAAAAAGAAAAAAGAAAAAAAAAGAAAGAAAGAATCATAGCCATGTCCTCCTCAAACATTCAAAAAGAGAAAGAGAGAAGGAACGCAAAAAGGAGTACAATTTCCACCACACCACCCTCATACACACTTGCACATCTTGATCACGGTTGTATGACTTGCATTCTTCATGGATCCACTCTTTTGGTTCGGCAAAATATGTGATACAAGTATGCCTCTCTTTCATACCCTACCAAGCTCCACATAAAGCCTTTTGTAGAAGTAGGATGAAAAGAGGCAAATCCAATGCCTTGATGAGGAACCATACACATTTAGCGATTTGAGAGTGATCATTTGAGGAGTATGAGCTATGTTTTTATTTTTAAAATCTATCAAAAACCCAAGTTACTCAGCAGAGGGAGTTATGATGACTTGAATCTAGACCGTTCCATTCCTCAACCGCCCAAGATGACATGGTAGACACATCAAAAGTTCACGGGTACAGGTATGGCTTGGAATAACTTGTATGCTAGCATCATACCAATGGAAGTCGTGTTCCACCTTAGTCCTTCAAACTTTACTCGAGGACGAGCAAAGAGCTAAGTGTGGGGGATCTTGTTGACGGTCCTTACGACCCATTTTTACCGTCAACTTTATGCACCTTTTGGAACCTAACACCATCACCAAGGGTAGACATAGGGCTTATTTCTAACAAATTCCACTAGTCTTGGTGAAATTATGAGTGCAGGTGCAATTCATATAAAAACAAGGGAAAACAGGCACTAAACATGGACTTTGCAATCGACGGATTTTCCCCGGACTAAAGAATTTAGTCCAAAAGCCCAAAACCACAGAACTAGGCATAAAGACCAAACAATGCAAGTGGATTGGACACATACATAGCCAGAGGAAGGAGTCAGAGGATGACCAGGCCCAGTGGGGCCCAGGCCAGGTCGGCCGACCCCCTCTGGCCAGGTCGGCCGACCTGCCAGGGAGGCCCCCCTGGCCCACTTTTCTATGGCGGTTCACAACCGACTTCTGGAGGTCGGTTCCCCCTGCATTAAATGCCACCGACCTCAGGAACCACCTCAAAGTTGCCGACCTTCCAAGGCTATAAATAAAGGGGCACCCCTCCCTCTCTCAACACACAACACACATTGACACCAAGAGGAATCCAATCTCTAGCATTAGACTAGTCTCTAGGCTGTAGAGGATTAGAGGGGAGAGTTTGGTAGAGGAGAGGGCTGTCCTCCCTTTGTGAGGACTTAGCCCAATCTTGTATCTTGAGGATACTTGCTAATAATATATTGTTCGTCGTTCGTTCATCGTTCGTTCGTCGTTCATCTCATATTAAGTAAGTATCAAGGTCCACCTCAATAGAATTATCTTCTTTATTCCTCATGCCTTATGATTGTACTAGTATGATGATCATGTGCTTTCTATGTGGTTATTATCTAGTCATGATTGGTTGCTTCATGCTTGACATGCCTTTATTCATTCGTTTATGTCCTTACACTCGATTCATGCATGAAATGGTGAGACATGCTCGGGCCCATGACTTGTTAATCCGTAGGGTTAGAGTTATGTGCGATATAGATCGTAGCTTGTTAATCCGCAGGGTTAGAGTTACGCATGTCTCACCCATTGACTTGATGATCCGTAGGGTCAGAGTCATGCATGTTCTAGCACTTGATCTGTTGATCCGTCGGGTCAGGATTAGGTGTACTCTTATTCCCGACTTGATGATCCGAAGGGTCAAAGTCCCGTGGGAATCGAGAGTACTGTTTAGCAATGTGAGCGTGGTGCTTAGGTTGATAAACAGCTTTGGGTGTTTGGTTGTCTGCTTGAACAAGAGAAGGTCTGGCAGTGAGGACTTAATTGCCTTATTGTCACGTGACCCTAGGACTGGTATTGGGGACTTAATCGCTCTAGTGCCACGTGTCCTATTAGGGGGGTTTGCCGGTAGGTGGTGACAGCCCTGCTGTGCCTAATCCTCTTTGTTCTATGGTAGATAGCCTTGATTGCCTGGTAGAAGGAATGCCGGTAGGTGGTGACAGCCCTGCTGGTTACCCCCCTTGTTCCAGGTTGACATAGAGCTTAGACTTGTATGTGTTGCATGAGTGGGAATATTAGAAGTACATAAGGACCCTTCTCGGCTCTCTTCTTAACCCTGCTTAGCCTAGGCTTAGTTCTAGTGTTAGATTGGATTGCTCTGGTTGTGTTGTCACTACTACCCCTTATTATTATCCTTACCCCTGTTTAGACCTTGGTACATTATTAGTTATGTGATTATGAACTTTGCTATCTCGTAAACCACCGCCTTCCCTGTGGAAAATACGATACCCTTGAATACTCACGGGTGAAGTGCTACAACGGTATTCTCCGTGCGCTTGCGGATTTATCTGTGACCGTAAGAAATACCAACACACCACACCTTGTCTCCTCCCAAATCCTCATCGCATGCCTGCCTTGCTCCATTCGTGAACCGCACCGTTTGCCTCGCTGACCTGTCATCTTGTTCCCTTGTCGCCCACTTGCGAGCTTGCCCGGAGAAGCTCCACGAGGTTGTCGGCGTCCTTTCTCCCGTCATAGCACTCGCCTCTCCTTTCTCCTTCGTCATCGACGCTGCAGCCATCAACGTCAAAGCTCATGATGAACATGAGCTCATTGTCCTCACCGCTCTTCCTATGACTATGGCGATGATAGAAGAGGACTGAGTCAAGATCCAAACCATGGATAGGCGACGTGAAGCGCAGCGGCTGACATCTCAAGCCAGGCGGTGTCACCTCTCCCTCTACTTCCCTCGTGCGGTGGTGTCGGTTCCTCCACATCTCCAGCCTCCGTCCCCTCTCGGTCGCGGCGACCTCTGCGTCGTCGGCCACCGCCTCCTCGCCCGACACGTCATTGTGCTCAAAGACGTGAAGATGTACCCAACGATATGGTTATCGTCTTGTTTCCCAGATCGTAGCAGAGATGCTGAAAGCGAGTGACGAGCTTAACGAACTGGCTCGCGAGCCAGCTCGAACTCGTAACGAGCCGAGCCAAACCAGCATTCTAACTCGTTAAGATAACGAGCCGAGCCGAGCCAGCTCATTATCCTAACGAGCTGGACCGAGCCGGCTCGGTAGTCCAGCCCTAATCAAGAGTACCAATGCGTGCCGTGTACACCCTGCGCAAAGGAAAACAACAAAATTTGCGTTGTCCGCACGAACAGGTTGCAACAACCCCTGCCTTGTGCTCCGCATACATCTGGCATCTGGAGTGAGATTCTGGCATAACCTTGTGCTACTGCTGGCTCGTGATCAAGTTGGCCCTGTTTGACCACTTGTCATTCGACTCCTTGCTGCTGGAACGCGTCGGCGTGGCAATGAAATGCACTGTTGCACAGAGTTGCTGTTGCGAGGTCCGCGAGCTCGGACAAATTAGCAAGAATCAAACCAAGGTGACGACTGTTGGGTCTCTCTCTGTATGACTGGGCAACGGCAGCTCCTACAGACGTGCATAGTATATACTATTCAGCTGGGTAATCCCTCTAGATTCTGGCGACGTGTGCACAGCATCGACTCACGTGAGTGTACGTGTGTTTTTCGTTTTCTGGACATCCGTATACGTGCCCTAGCTAGAGCATGCTGGCTGGGCTACGCCCGGACAGTTGGCACAGATTACGCCACGGCTTCCAGAAAATCGAGGGCGGTGGGCCGGGAATAAGCAACAGCGCGGAAGGCCTTACTCTGCTTGCCAGCCCAGGCCGGATGCCAAGGCCTCATATGTCAGCTCACAAGCTGATGCGGCCCATTTTTTAAGCGAGCCGGTGGCCGACGCTTGCATTGTGGACCGGACAACTTTTTCATCCTACTAGTAGCAAAAAGTTGTCTCTCCCCTGTTTCTATTTTGCACCACCTTTGCATCTGTACCTGTTGCATTCAAAAGTACAGTTTTGTTTTTAAATTTGCGCCATGGATTTACTTTTGTCATTTCGTTTTGCGTCGTAAATGTACACCACTCAAATAAGATTCCCAAAAAATATCTAGAGAGAGATGTGCACAAACCACAAAAAATGAAAGAACTCTGCAGGCTTGTGAACCGCTTGTGCGTCTGATATTTGATCGATGGACCATTAAGTGCAATTGCAAGGGAACGTTTCCTGCTCACACAAGTCTCTTGAACTCATTCGAATGCTGCTACTAACATTTTGTGTACTGTTCGTATGTCAATGGTCTCGAAATGTCAAAACCGACATGATACGTAACACTGTCTGTCGTCCTCTGAACATGCAAGCCGATGGCATAGGCCTTTTCCTTCTCTAATGTTTGCTTCTTGTCGCTACAACCTGTCATTCAACGCTTGACTAAACAACTGTTAGCAGAGCCATGCCGATTTTGTGTAACAATCGAATCCTTACCACATTCTGATTTCCAGGTACTCCTCAATATATGAACACCTCCTGAGGGTCAAGCGACATGGACATGTCCAATGATAGGAGGCCCAATTTGTTGATGCAACACTAACCACTTGTGGTTAAGCGTCGGTGTCACTGACAGCACACGTCCTGGATGCTGGCATACACGACCATCGATCAAATCCCAATTATCAATTATTTATTATTACATTGTACGTGTCTTGTTGCTTTCATGCTACATAAGCACGCACTTTATTCAATGCTACACATATGATTGGCCCCAGCTGTCAGCTCATATGACATTTTTTTCATACCTATATACATGCGTTAGCTCGCATGGTCGTGTCAAAGCCTGAAATTAAGAGCAGCTGCAAGCTGTAAACAAAGCCCATATTTGATCATGAATTTCCAGTTGGTGTTGCGTCTCCCTGTCTATCTTTATTAGTGACAATTTTGGTTAGTATATACTAAGATGATTATGCGGTGCCAATTATCAGTTGCTGTTCATTGATAATAATTTGCTTGAGCTTAATTAATTCAGACGGCACCTTTGTATCAGACTTTTCGGTGCATTCTATTTGTCACTATACATACATCTTCTGTGCGGTTCTAATTATTTATAGGTTGTCGCATAGCCTGGTGCCATACTGCCATCATGGGAAGATTGCGCGTGCAGAGATTTCTTCCGATTTTTTCGTGGTGCTTGACGGCTGTTCATGCCAACCTTCATGTTTGCAGGATCTTTACTTTGTGGTGCAGCGACAGCTTGCGTTGTTGGAGCTCAAAAGATCACGCAGTAGCAGGATGATATATATTTCCAGTTTTCCCCGTCTCTTATTTTCTGTGTTGGGGTATGTTTGTCACCGCTAGAACCATGCAAATTAAACTGTTCAAATGACTCCATGGCAGTCAAAATGTACAAATTAAACTCGATTACCTATCATAAACGCCATATATTTAAGTGTGAAGCTAGTATATTTAAACCGTACACACCACATGACATGAGCACTGCAGAGTATACCTGTAACACCCAACGGTATATAAAAGTTTCCTTTTTTTTGAAAACCTATGACTTTTGGCCTGCCATAAATTGGTATTGCCATTATATTTTCATTAAAAGAGAAAGAGGAACCCAAGGGGCAGGCGTGACTGCTGCTGGACGTCAGAAAATAGAAGGAGAAAAGCCAAGGGAGAAAAGAAGGAATGAAGAGAGAAGAGAAAGGAAAGAAGTGGTGGATCCTAGGAGGGAGATGGAGTCCATGTCGATCCTCTAGCCGTCATTGGAGATCAAGGTAGGACCATGATGTTCCTCTCTCTGATCTTGGGTAGATTAGAACCTATGATTAGTGGCAATCTCATCGGTTTTGATTAAACCTCTAGATCAACCTCGTTGTTGTTTCCTGCGGGTAGCAGATTCGACTAATATTTTTGTTTCTCTGTTTAGACCCTGTTCTTGACCCTAGAAAAATATGAAACCTTTATAGGAATTGTAAATAATTTGATGATCTTTCCAACAGTATATGGTACAGTTTTACAGGATCTAAGATGCGGAAGTTGTGCCTTCCCCAATTTGACTGTTTTTTAGTCTCGTAATTCTGAGTGTTATCTGTTCATGTGTGAATTTAGCCTTCGTAAAGTCAGAACTGGAACTTTCACAAAATACCAAAGTTGTTGTATGTTTCATAAGCTTTCCATATTGGTTAATTGCATATTCTTAGGATTTATATAACTCCATTTATGGTTCTTTTAGTAGAGCTGTTCTGCAAAAGCTGTCAGATGAACAGTCTGAGATAGTATGAATCTCTAAGCCCTCGTAATGTTTTTTTCTGAAAGGAGAAGTTAACCACAAACTTAAAGATAATGAAGCTTTATGTTTTTTGTAAAAATATGAGATTTTTAGACGATTTAAACAGCATATAATGTTATTTTTCTGCCTCTGTGTCAGTTCTGAACATTCAGTTTTGAAGTGTTGTTCAGAACACCTTTATGACCTGACTAAGTTGGGTGTTTTCCAACTCCAATGCATGTTTTCCTGTAGTTTCATGAAAGTATATTTTTGTAACTATATTTTTCTTGTATTTAGAGGATAGAAGGAAAATAAGCAATTATATTGTTGTTTGTCTTTGAAGTGTGCTTTAACGACGGATTCGGACATAAGATCTCTTTACTCGTTGTTTGATTTTATCTATATGAATGTTTGGTGCTGAGAATTCTTTATGATCAGGTGGTGCATCCTCAGAGCATGATTAATTCTTCTGCTTGACCGTTGGTGAAGACAAGTGAATGTAGCGGTGGTTGCTACCGTTTTGACTTGTTATTTTTATCACCTACACTTAAATATTTTGAACCATATATCATACAACTAGGAAGTAGAAATGGTGGCAAAGTTTGAATTTGAAGTTTATTTGTCTCTTTTTTATGTTCTTATATATACAGGAATATGAAGAAGTGCTTATATTTTCATATGAAGGCAAGGATAACGTGTGCTTTTAAGATCTTGTTTTTGCATCATTGGCATTCATAACATGAGCAAGTGCATTGAGCCAGCTCGGTGAGAAAGTCATATAACTATTCCGGAGTGCTTTAAAAGCCTGGTCGGTGAGAAAGTCATATAACTATTCCGGAGTGCTCTTATGAAGTATGTCGTAGACCTATGGTTGCGACTGTACCGGTACACATCGTATGTTGCCCGATGAGGGGTGCGATGTAAAAGTGGACATGCATTATTGCATTGCAATCATATGCATTAATGCCTGAAGTTTGATGATGATTATGTTGCGACTATATGGATGTTGAGAAGTTTGACAATGAAGTGATTATCTTGTGGATATCAAGATCTTATTTGTGGTTTGCATTGCATTGATATGCATCCCTGGAAGTGGATTTGTCTATGTTAATGCGGCAGT
Source organism: Eragrostis curvula (assembly GCA_007726485.1). Lineage (NCBI taxonomy): Eukaryota > Viridiplantae > Streptophyta > Magnoliopsida > Poales > Poaceae > Eragrostis > Eragrostis curvula. The sequence goes on from CM017441.1 coordinate 13,296,325, forward strand.
GAAGTGGTTTATAAGAACCTTTTGGAGGTGTTCTAATCTTTACATTATCATTGTGGTAATATTGAAGTATTGCTCTTGTTATTATTGGAATTATTAAAATGATGCTTAATTCAACTTGTGGTTTAAATAGCTTGTCAAAACAATTTGATTGCTGAGATGTTTCATCTCACCCTTGCTTTAATCTTTCTAGGTACTTGATGAGTGGCATGATGGGATGGGTAGTAGCAGTGTTCACTTCACAACAAACATTTAGTTATACACCTCTTTAGTAATAAAGAATGTTTGTTAAGTGTCGAAGCCTATTCTTTGAGAAGTGGAATGGTGGTTAACTTAAAGTCTCTATTCATCATTCTTGCTAAGGTCATTTGGCTACTAGTGTGATGCCTTTAATTATATTTATCTATGAATGTTTTGCTTCCGCGTTGCTTGCTTTTACAAGAAGATGCTGCCAAATTTTCTATATTTTTGGTAGAAGGCGGTTGTGATGGTTTTAGTAGCATCCTGAGGTGATTGTGGATTCCGGGTGTTACAATACCTGCTTCAAGGATGCGTCCATGGGTGTGTACATTTCTTTTATTTTTGTTCATTGCTTGCTTGCAAGAAAAAGACGTCCAATTAATGTGCGAGCGATCGAGATAACCAATTATTAGCGCGGACAAGGAAACTTGTTTTCTTTGCACACAACTAGGACTACCTTTGGCTGGCATCACAATCTTGGAATGTATGAATGAATGTTGTCCCCACGAGATGTATGTTCACGGCATCAAAAACTCTTGGCCACCGCACGATCAATTACGACGACGTTGCAGATTGAAGACATAATGTTCAAGAGGTTGTGAAAAATCGACCATACTGCATCGAATTCCAGCCAAAACAAAGAACTTGAGACAAGTCAGTCCTGATTTAATTAGAGGCTACGTTGTACGCATTGTCCAAAGAACAAGTGGTTGCTAATCAACTCTTTCTGAACTGGTCGTCCCACATTAGTAGGAGACACAATGTCAGTTATTCTAAAGCACGGCACGAGATGCAGATGCAGCACCCAGCAAAGTTTTAGTTAAGCATCGAGGTTTGGGATCCCGGCAAATGAAAAATAAAATAATTGCTATGGACCACGAGTGTTGAGATAATTAAACCAAATCTCAGGAAACCCAAAGAAAACCAAGATCCGACCCCTAGCAGACGTGTAGAGCACACCCCAGAGCATCCCGGGGTCATACGTGTCAGAGAACTGGTGGGCTGAGGACGGATCACCGGAGGGCGGGAGGCCTGGTCTCGTCGCGACGGCCGATCTCCACCGCAGGATGCCCGGCAGGCACGGCCGTCCCCGTCCCCACGCGCACACACGCGACGCGACGCTGACTCACGCACGGGCGCCACAGGCTCAGCTGGTCCGGTCCCGCGGGCCCCGCGTGTCCACGCGGCGACGTAACCGCCAGCCTCGCCAGTAGGTCGGGACCCACCCGTCAGTGTAAGCAGTGCGTGTTGCTGCTGACTCAACGCGCCCAGCGTCGCGTCGCCCCCGCCGAGACGCCATCTCTGTCGCGTCACCGGACCTCTTTTCTATCGCACACCCGGCCAACGCGTATCTCTTTCACTTGCATGTGGGTCCATAACATACGCGTCCCACATGTCAACGATTGAAACCGCACTCGCCGACGAGCACCGTTCAACCCGAGTTTTCTCGTCTCCCCCACTCGCCCCACGCCTCGCCTCCCTGACGCCTCGACCCCACCGCGGGGCAAAACGGGCATTTGAGAACGGCCGAGGTCGTGTGGTTTTAAAGCGACGGCGTCGCCGCCTCCTCTCCAATTCCCTCTCCCTTCCTCCCCCATTTCATCTTCCCCCTCGCTGCTCTGCTCTGCTCTGCTCCCACACAACACGCGATAGCGTGAGAGAATTTTCCCTTGTTTCTTGGGGGCCAAAAAGCTTCTTCTTTTTTAACAACAATTTCGAGGCTGCCTTTTCGGGCGGTTGCGTCGGAGGAGAGGATGGAGACGGCGGCGGCGGCGATGCTGGAGGCAGGTGTTGGGCGGTTCTCGCGCGCGCCGGCGCTGGCGGCCGCGCTGCTGGCAGAGATGTGGGCGCCGCTGGCCGTCGCGCTGGCCGCGCTCGCCACGCTGCCCAGCCTGCTGCGCCGCCTGCAGGTCATCGTGCTGCGCCTCCGCTCGCGCGGGAAGGAGGTCATCCAGTCACACATCTCCACCTACTACTCATCCGGCGACGAGGACGACGATGAAGACGAAGAAGAGAGCAGCTCCGATGAAGCGGCGACCGGGTCCTCTTCCTCCGGCGACGACGAGGATGAGGACGAAGAGGGGATACGGAGGATCGGGTACTTCTTCGACGGTGGCGCGGACGGCTTCCCGTGGGGCAACGCCGTGGTCAAGACCTGGCAGGGCCTGCCCCGCCGCTTCTCCGGATGCGGGCTCAGCGCCATCGGCGCAGGAGAGGGCGCGAGGCTCGCCGCCGCCGCCGCCGGAGCCGGGTTCCCCGCGGTCAGGCTCTGGGGCGCCAGCACGGCGAGCGGGGGCGACCCATGGTGGAACGCCAATGAAGGCGGCTGCGACGGCGCGGCCGCGGAGGCATCATCCTCGTCCGCCGCTGAGGCGGTGGTCGTCGGGTGGCGGCGCGACCACGCGGGGTCGAGCCGTCGCCGGCGCCGCGCTCTGCACGCCAACAAGTGAAGACGGAACGGAACGGCGCGGCGACGGGACGGGCACGGAGCGGCGGTGGTGGTTGTAGGTGTGAATAGGATATGCCTTCTGGCAAGTCGCTGGAGATGCCCCCGAGATCCCCTCCGGGCCCACCTGCCAGCGAAGGGGGTGATTATTATGGCAGTGGTTAGGCGCCGCATTTGGTTTGGTGGGAAATTATTTCTCAGTTTTAAATTTCGGGTTCGTGGTAAAAAAACAAAAAGATGATGAAGAAGAAGAAATTGAAGATGCACTGCGTGTTGTTTGTACTGCTTTTAGCTATAGTCGGATCAGGTCAGTGATACATCGCTTGGGGATGATCTTCAGCTCAATCGGATTCATGGCGGGTGATTTGTGCCGCCATTCTTTGATACATTCATGTGGTGATCAGTAATAATAACAAGATCATGAAAAACTCATCCCTCCTCGTCAATCCAATCGTTTGTGGAGTGTGAAGTGTTGGCATAGTACTTACAGTACATCAGTACTGATATCTCTTCCAAGAGACCAGGAAGGTCGATCCATCTCTTGTGGGCTGTATTATCAGTGACGGGTACCAAAGTGCCGTGAAAACAAAATAAAGGGGTAAGGTAACTTCATACTGAACGTGATAAACTTGTCGATTGACGGTCAGGTCAGTCCGTAGTTCGATAAAGGACGGTGGTGATCTCGAGTCTACGCACAAACAAATCGCCTTTTGTAAATTTCGTGGTAACAACGAGCAGCACGTGTGGACGACTGGTAAGATAAACGGCGACACGACCACCGGAAGTAACGTGCTTGCTTGCTGCCTCTGGTTATCGCGTGGTATCGCAGAGATAAATCAAAAGTGCGCTTCCGTTTCCGCGGACGCGTGTTCTACCGAGATCAACACGGTACCGTGACATTATCTACAGACGTTTCTGCTGACTGAATTGGGGCATACGCGGGGACATTATCTGCCACCTCGCTCTCGATGGATCAGGAGATGAGGATGCACGACTGGTGAACATTCAATTAAACTGACTCTCTCGATCATCCTCGACGTCCAAGCTTTGTAATCACGTGAAAAACTGGACTTCAAAGTTTCAGCCAAAAAAAAAAATGTCAAAAGATTGACGCCACAGCTGAGCTTTTCAGATTCAGTTAGTTCAAATATGCCTGTCGTAATTTTCTTGTGCTACTTTACTAACCGGCTGTACGCGGTACACCACCGAATTCGCTTCCACAGGCGGCATACGTTTTCCTTTCGTGGCATCCCACTAGCAAACAGGCCTTCTTTTGTCACTGCTTAGCGCAGCCACAAACGGACATGCTGGTGTCACGTTACGGAGGACGATGATGGTGCACGCCTTCTTTTCAGTTCAGTTCTGCAAGCGTGCACATCACCGGATTCACCCCCAGCCAAACGAATCTCGGACATGCGGCCAGTGTCAAATCTGACACGAACAATTTCACTAACCTAGGGTTCCGTAACAGATCAGATCTGAATCTTAACAGGCTTAACTATACCCATGTCGGGAAAATATTCATGTTTTTGTCCCAACAAGTGTCAGTTGTGGCAGTTCTTTTTCCTAGCACTGAAATAGAGAGAGGATGTAGGCGAAACCGAAAGTGCAATGCTGGGACCCACGGTGTGTCAGCAACCGGTTGTCGAGCATATTGGCAGTGGCAGGCATCATCCTGACGGCAACCACTCCACGTCCACGGGCGGACGGAAGATGCCAGTTGATTATTCATGGTGTTCAAGTTCAGTTGTCTTGCAGTGAATTTCTGATGATTTCAGTCTCAAAAACATATCTGGCCTTGTGTCGTGTGCCTCTGTCTAGCTCTCTGTGGACGAAATGTGTCCCTGCAAAAAATGGTGTCGACGTGTCAGGACTTTGGAGACGATCCTTTGCCCCAAGCAAACAACTTGGGAGAATTTGCAGCTCTAAAGCTTTGCCAGATCTGTGCAATTGTCGAGTTAGATTGTGGTGGGGAAAACAAACCTAATGCGCGAAGGAGACGTTTCCGTGGACTAAAAGAATAAGCCGAATTAGAGAACGGCCTAATTTTTAGGCTATGGAGCTGGTCTCACAAAGTCCGAAGTATTCTTTGTTTCGACAAGTGGCCTCGTTTTCCTTGAAACTAAACCGTGTTTAGCGAACACGATTTGGTGTCTGAACATTGCAGGCAAAACTAAAGTATATATGCAATGATGGTGCCGTTAGTACACCGGAGAAAAAAAAAACTGTCATCATTCTTCGGTCGCCTCAATAAACAAGCTATCGAAAGTCTCCGATGGAGCTGCATCATGTATGTGGTCGGAAGGAGCTCAACTAAACCGCAAATGGTATAAGAAAAGTTATGACGTGTATGGATAAATTAATGGAGCAATTGACTCGCGCTTTTATTGACCGGGCCGGCCGTCGCAATCCTATGATCGTGGAATCGCTTTCGCAGGCCGAATACGTACTTATTCCATCTGCGTAGATCCCGCTTCTTTCACTGTCACATCTCCTAGTAGCAGCCGCAAAGGGTCATGCTCATCAGAAGTTGCAGTGGACACCTCCGCTTTTTTCCAAGCCTGCACTAGTGCGGTCACAACTGATCGAAATAGTTTCTGTGAGCATCATCCTTAAAAAAAGGCTCTGAAATTGTTTTATTGTTTCTCCTTGTCAGGCCAATTAGCTCACTCATCTCTTATGGAATCAGACCAACGCCGTCTCTCCCTTTGTTTGTGACAAACTGACAGTAACACGACGGTGTCTAATAGATGCAACAAAGGAGATGAGATTATTAAGTGTGGTTATCAAACTAGAGTTCCAATAGTTTATTATCAGCAATGCGTTTTGTTGCTGTCCCTTTGCAGCAGAAAAGATTACAGGCAATGTCTAGTTCTGAAGGAGCAAGTGTCAGTTGTGACATTTTTTAAGGGTCACAACAAAGGATGCAGGGTACCGAAAGTGCACGGTGTGTCAGCAATGGGTGGAGCGTATCATCCTGGCGGCAGCAGACCAGATCGAGATGCATGAATCAAGTTTTCATTCAGTTCTTTACGCCGCCTTTTTTGTTTCTGCTCAAACAAGAGGGTAAGAGGCGTATTGTAGGTCACAATCGTCTGTGGCACCAAGTGAAATGACGGTGTCGGAAGAAACGAATTGCATTCTGCAAGCATGGTGTCACTCAAGCAGGTGTTTTCTTTTCTCTGGAATACGTACTTATTCCATCTGCGTAGATCCCGCTTCTTTCACCGTCAAATCTCCTAGTAGCGAAGCCGCAAAGGGTCATGCTCATCAGAATATGCAGTGGACACCGCTTTTTTGCAGCCTGCTTAGTGCAGTCACATCTGATCGAAACAGTTTCGGTGAGCATCATCCTGAGAAAAAAGGCTCTGAAAATGTTTTTTGTTTCTCCTTGTCAGGGCTAATTAGTTCACTCACCTCTTATGGAATGAGATAAACAGCGCATCTCTCTATGTTTGTGACAAACTGACAGTAACACGACGGTGTATATATAGTGGCATTACGCTATAAAGGGCAGAATCACAGAAAAAGAAACGTAGGAGTACACAAGCAGATGAGTACACAGCGCTTCTCGGTTTCAGAAAAAAGAGGTCTCAAGCAGATTTTTAAAAACGCCAAAAATACCATGGTATTTGGTATACTATGGTTTTTAAGACCTCTGCTTTTTCCCAATCCAAACACCTCAAAGTTTTCAATACCATAGTATTTTCACAAACCATGGTATTCTCTAAAAACTTTAAAACTACTTTGTATCCAAACAAACCCTTAGTTGTCACATTTTTTATGGGTCAAAACAAAGGATGCAGGGAACTGAAAGTGCACCGGTGTGTGGGGGCGGAGCCAGGTGTAGGCCAACCTGGGCTCCGGCCCCCCTTGCCTCCGGGAAAAGTTTAAAGATGCAGTAGTATTTTGTCCAATCGACAGCCAGCAGGGGAGGCTGGGGAGCAACCTGTATATGCGTTTGTGTGCACAATAACAAGGACCATAGCCTGATACTAGTAATTAGTAGCCCACTAGCTGACCAGGAGAACAGGCCAAGTATAATTGAGTCACAGTTCTTGACGCGAGGGAGCCAGGGAGGCACTGTCTTCGCTCTACGTCGCTCCTCGCGGCATATGTTCGTCCGGCGCCGCGACGCCACCCTCGGTCGTCCCCGCCGGCGCCCAGACGCCTTCGCTTTCTACTGTGATTGCCTACTCGGCTACTGTTCATCCGGCCCCCTCTTGGCTACGTTGCTGGCTCCGCCACTGGGTGTGTCAGCAACCGGTGGAGCGCATCATCCTGGCGGCAGCAGGTCGGCATTTGGCAACATCTCCGTCCACGGACGGACCAGATCGAGATGCCTGAATCAAGTTTTAATTCAATTATTTACGCCGGCTTTTGTTTCCTGCTCAAACAAGCGGTCTATAGGTCACAATCGCGTGTGGCACCAAAGGAAATGACGGCGTCGGAAGAAACGAATTGCATTCTGCAATCATGGTGTGAAAGAAGAAGAAATAACTGCGAACACTGTAGCAGCTGCAGAAACACTGTAACTGCTGCAGAAGAAATAACTGCGAACACTGTAGCTGCTGCAAAACAGCCGCTGCAAAGCAGCGAGACGAACACGCTGAGGGTTACAAGTCCTTTTAATCCTGGCATGCGAAATGAAACTAAACGTGGTCGTTTGCCAAGACCCAAGATGTCTGACCCGGAAAACGATACGTGTTCTGATAAATACTTTGCCTCCAAGGGGAAAAAACTGAAGAACATGTGCAGATATGCTGATTCTGTGACTTTCGTCTGTCAAGAAACTGCCATTCTACGCGCAACATAGGTGCGGCACAAGCAATGGACATTTGCAGTATGAACTGCATCAGCAGATCTCTCAGCTTGCAAGGCAAACATCGCAGAGCCTCACTTGTCAGATCTGCTTTCTTATAACCCTTTCAAAGGAAATTTAGTTCAGAAATCAATTTCTTGCAAAATCAATTTTAGCAGAAACCCCCAAAAAGGGAGAAGATAAGTTCAGAAATTCGTCACAGAACGAGAGATAGCATGTCAAGGTCAAGGTCAAACTGGTCACAACTGAAGCATGAGCAACCTGAAAAGTCCTGCAACGGATTCAGCCTGCAAAACCCTGCCGGCAATCCCATCTGATCTCCCTCCTAACTTCCACCAACAAAACTACGCGGAGCACGAAAATTAACCAGATTCCCTCCTAAACTAGCTTCAAAATCACTATTTAACCTCTCCCTGAATTGGCGCCAAAAATCATCCTCTGCTCAAAAACCCACAAAAGCAGCATCTCTGAAAGAGAAACAAGCACATCACCCGCCATGGACATCACGACGAGGTCCATGGCCCTCCTCCTCCTGCTGCTGCTCGTCTTCACGGCCGCCGGCGGCCGACACCGCGCGGCGGCGCAGGTGTTCTGCCGGTCGCAGTTCAACCTGGCGAACGAGGCGTGCAGCCTGCGCACGATCCCCTCCGGCCCCAACCCGGCACGGCCGCTGCAGCTGCACAGCAGCAACGTCTCCTCCTACGAGCTGCAGGTGGACCACCACGACCGCGGCGGCCATGGTCACGGCCGCGACCGCGAGCACCTCCGCGGCCGGCGGCACGGGCTCGGCCACGGCGGCGGCGCGGATCCATACGACACGGCGTGCTGCCGGCGCCTCATGGGCATCGACAACGCCTGCATCTGCCAGGCCATGTCCTACCTCCCCGTCTTCATGAGCAAGGTCAAGCACGCCATCAAGCTCACACCCGTCCCAGGATGCGACGTCTCCTTCGAGTGCGCCGGCGCATACTGACCTCACCTGACGCCATTTTCCCATTTCTTGAGTGGATTTTGCACAAGAAAATAACTACTAGTAATACATCATAGATATGGACTTCACACGCTTCATCAGCATTTTGTATTAGTAGAGTGTTAGAATATGTAATTCCGACACAATATATTCCATTTAGAACAAATCATACATGACTTCTTTAATTTCCAAGTTTTACCAGAAAACACATAAAATTGTCATTTTACCTGTGGATGTAGTAATATTCTACACGTTTTATCCACCTCTCTAGACTACTCTCAACATCTATGAATGCAGTATCCACTGTCTCAAACAATATTGCATATACTGCATACAATTAGCCTCGAAATCGGACAGGCCCATATGTGAAATCCAAGCAGAAAGCTGTACGAAAGATTACTAAAACTGCAGTTAGGTAACAAAGAGGCCAAAATTATGCAACATAAAGGCATGATGTATAAGCATCAGCTCTATGCAGATAAAAAAAATGGAGTCTGTACATGCTACTCAACACTTGTTAAATATGAGCAACGAAGACAACTCTATAACTGTACATCTCTCGATAAAGTTTAGAGGATAGAATGAAAGCTGAATAATGGTATGTATAATTCAGACAACTCAGTTAAAATGACGTTCTGGTTTCTGCATAATACAAAAGCATCAATTGCAAATTTGAGCAGAATACAACGCGAAGAAGAGCAGGCTTTTGAAGAATAAAACACCACCACTGGCAGGTTTCAGTAGAACGCATCTCTGATACAGCATCAAAGGTCATCAAGTTCACGCTCCAGTGAATCGAGGTCGAACCCACTCCAATCAGGCTCTGCATCCAGGTCCAACTCAGGGTTTCCATATGGAAGAGGCAGGTGGCTAATGTCAGCAAGGCCAATATAGTCGCAATCCAGGGACTCATGCATAACACCGACGAAGTCACTGACGGGGAACTTATCATCTGGACTGTGTTTATCAGCAGGGACGACAGGGTCACTGACAGGCTCATCTATCTGGCCTAGCGAGGCATCTACTGAAGTCACCTTAGGTGTTGAAAAGTTCAGTATGCTTTCATCTGTGGACTCTGTGTCCATTGTTACTTTCACTCCAGTATGAACTTCTTGCGACTTCTGCTTGCACGACATAGATGTAGATACGCAGGACAATGAGGACGAGCTGGACAAAGTTGTACCCCTTACCACAGGCAGTTGAGCTTTCTTGGCCAATTTCTCCGCGTCGTACTTCTTCCGTTTTTCTTGATATGCCACGGCAGCCTCCTCCTCAGTGTCATAGGTTTTACTCTCCTTTTTCTTTGTGAAAGGGTTGCGAATCTCTGATTGCCAACTACCCCACTCCCGCAGTCGCACACCACGGTAACGGCTTGATCGTTCCTTCTTAAATGGAACTAGGACTTCAAATATCAGTTTCTTCTTGCGGTCCTGATCATCTTCATCATCAGAGGAGTCGGTTGCGTCAGGATCATTGCAGAAAATGCGGACTTTCTGCATAGGGGGCGTCATCTTGTAGTGCAAATTCCAGGATCCAAGCACTCTTGAATGTATTTCCTTAACTGAAATCTGCATACACGGTTGATGTATCCATTAAACATGCAGATACAAGTTAAATTGTGTAGATGTGGAGAGGATGTGTATACATACCGAGCAAGATGTGTCTACAACTGCAGCACTGAATCTAACAAATAAGAACAAGGATCCTCTGTAAGTTCTGGGCAGAACTCGAGAAAGGGATACTTTTTTTCCCAGCGAAGACGTATCAGAAAATGGAATTCTGGCTGACTGTTTGAATTTAATGGAGGGATGCCAAATTCAACCCACCCAAATCAAATCTGTCAGCATGCAACACAGACAAGATTGCGTCCAAGTTAAGGTAAATCTTTCATATCATAATGGAAATAGCAGATAGTGGATAACAATTACCAAGACCAGTTGTGATTAGGGGGGATTCTTGAACTCGTACAGCTCAGGTAAAGCAGAGTAGGAAGCAAGGGTCTAAATGCAGGAACCCAGAGTACTTCACCCCAAATCCAATTCTGAAATCATTACACATCATAACTATTATGGACTGAAATTCAAGTGCTGCCTAAATATGAATCTATCAAAATACACAAGAAAACAGATACGAACTGACGTAATCCTGTAAGTCATCAACTTTGGATGGCTAACCAAAGAATTTTTTTATTTTACTTTTTTGAATTTGAATCGAAAGAGTTAGCAGTTTTACGTCCATATGAAACGGGGAGATAAGTTAATGTGCAGCTTAGCTTCGAGACCAGAGCAAGACTACAACATGGTTATCTACAAATTTGACACATGAGTGAAACTAATATAACCGGCTAAAGAAGCACAAAATTAGCTTAATAATAACATGGCAAGGTTTGATCAGTTAAGTCACGGCACCCTGCAATGCACCACAACATGACAAGACATCAGGACTTCTTTATCATATGAAGACGAGGAATAAGACAAGACAAATCTTTGATGCTGTCACTGAATAAACAAGCATCCATGACTGCTAAAACGAGGAAGATGAGCACAAACTGAAAGAAACCGCGAGCGTCAGACAGACAGACAACAGAGCTAGAAAGAAATGTTCTTTAATCACTTAACCTTCACAAGCGTAAACAAATACTTACGCTAACAGCAAAATTGGGAAAGTCTGGCGCATACACGGAACTAGCAGAGATCGATTCGTACGGAACAGGCATTGCTCAAACAAAAACTCGCGTCAATTGGGTCACAAATCAATCAAGCTGCGGGGGAAATATTACCTGGCGATGCTGAAGCGAAATCCGCAAGCTCTGGTGCCCCTCTTCCGAGGCTGGAGGAGAAGGGAGGCTGGTAGAGCCGGCGACATAAATGAACAGCGCGCGCGCCTGCGGCCGCGAGAAGAACTGCTCCACTCCTCTCTGATCAAATCACAGACATCAAGAACGAGTGAGGCGAGGAGGTTGTATCACGATTCAAGAAAGAAGACTCATCGATCGAGTGGGGCTGCCATATTCTAGAACTGAGCCGCAGCAACGGCCAAGAAGCACCCGTCGAAGTAGAAAACGAAAGAAAAGAATGGAAATAGCTCCCAATCGAGCTGAACACCCCGCCAAGAATCCAACAAGATTACCGGACCAAATTCCCCAAGAAAGAAAAAAAGTGCAATCTTTCCCCGAACAAGAAACAGGGCAGCGCTGGCGAGGCGAGAGATCGACCCAAACCCCACGAAACGGAGCATTCGATCGAACAATCTTGTCAAACAAGAAGAACCATTCGACTCGGCGCCACTTACAGGAGCCTGGGTGGCACGGCGACCTCCGACGCCGGAGCCGGTGCCTGAGGCTGATTGGGGGCGTTGAACCCGACGGAATGCGAGGGGGTCACGGGGAGGACTGGAAGGTCGGAATTGATCGGACGTCTGTGGCGGATGGGATCGGAAAGGAGCGCTTTGGATTCTTGATTTCGCCGGGAGGGAAAGGGGAGGAAGAGGAGAGAGCAAAGGGCTGAGGAGGGGGTGTTGGAGGCTTTTTTCTTTTTGAGAGAGAGAGGGTGTTGGAGGCTTGGAGGAGCAGGGGAAGGACCCAATTCGGGCACTGTGTACCCGGATTGATTAATACTAGCGCCAAATCGTGGCCGTTCTTGGATTTTGAAAATTCCTGAACGTTTAGTTTTCCTCTTACTCTGGCCAGCGTAGAATCCACAGGGAATCTGGGGCTTTTTATGTTAGGATAAAATAGTTTAAATTAACAAAATAACCTCTCTCTTTTTTTTGGAACAGTTTTTTAAAGGAAAATACTTCAGAGTAGACTTGTTTGTCCGATTTTTATCCGACCAAATGTTTTAAGCCATTTGATTGATATATGAACCACCACCCGAGTGATTTTAACCATTGCATTTTCTGATCGTACAAAAATCTACTAAACGGGTGTACTCTATAGCAGTGCTCTTTTTTAAATGACCTCTTTAACACGCATTTTCTTTACGGCACATAAAACTCTAGCAGAGCTCAAGAGAAAATACTAGTAAAATTTTCACTTGTGACCAAATTTAAGACAGAAGTGCACAGATGAGAGGATAACATACATGGCACAACGAATGTATCACTAGTTTTCCTAGATCCAAGGAAAGAAAAACAATTCCAGATCCATACAGACGCAGTAATATACTGAAGGCCCCTATTTTAAATTGCTTCTGTCCAACCTTCTAGCATTAACTATATTGTCTTTATTATTAGTTCCAAACAACCTTTCAATTCAATTTATCAAACTATGCTATTTATACCTGAAATTTGCTAACTAAAAATAAACATAAGAAATGAGAGGCAAAACAGTGAAAAATAATGCACGCAGAGATCAGGGAAGATCCAAAATTTGAATATGTACATATTAGCACAAGCCGACAAATTTACTCTAGGAGCTGTACAATTCTCGACAAAATTTGGAGGTCGAACAGTCTCCAAATGCTATCAATTGGATCATTTTATAGCAGCATTCAGAGAACCTCCGTAAACATCTATGCAGTCTCGAAGGACCACTGTAAGCATCTCTGCAGCAGGCTTCCGCAGAATTCAAATCCATCAAGACCCAGTTTCTACAGAACATTCACCAAGAAGAGCAGGACACATCTCTGATGCAAGCCTCAAAGGACCTCAAGTTCATGTTCCATTAAAGCGAAGTCAAACCCACTCCAGTCAAGCTCTGCATCCAGGTTAAACTCTGGGTCCTTGATTGGAAGAGGAAGGTGGCTAATGTCAGCCAGACCAATATAGTCATCATCCAGAGGCTCATGTGTAACACCAACACCAACAAAAGCACTGATCGGGAACGCATCTTCTGGGCTGGTGAAATCATCACGTCGGAGTTCATCAGCCCTGCTGAGAGTGTCACTGACAAGAGGCTCATCTATCCGTCCCAGTAACACATCCATTGAAATCTCCTTAGCTTTAGGTGTTTCTGAGAAGTACGGTTCCACAGCCTCAGATTCGATCTCTGTGAATGATCTGTTCTCTGCTGGTTGAGTAATCTGCTCACATGACACAGACGACGAAACACAAGACACTGAAGATGAACTGGACAAAGCAGCAGGTTGTGATACAGGCAGTTGGGCTTTCATGGCCAGAACCTCTGCACGGAACTCCCTCGCTTGTGCCTCATAAGCTGCAGCAGCCTCCTCCTCAGTGTCATATGAACCAATCCACTTCCGTTTCTTCCTAACCGGATCACGAATCTCTGCTGCCCATTTACCCCAGGGCCTCCGGCGCACGCCACGGAACCTGCTTGATGCTTCCTTCTTCTCTGGACCCTTCAGATCTTCAGTTCCACACGGCACAAGGGTCTTCACATATGTTGAGGCCTCAGATTTCTTCACCGGAACTAGCATGGCTTTAGAATCCTTTGCTGGAACTGGCATTGCTTTAGAATGCTTTGCCGGAACTAGCATTGCTTTATAATTCTTCAACGGAATCAACACCTCTCTGATCATTTTCTTTTCCTTGGTGTTTTGATCATCTTCATCACCGGAGGAGTCGGTAGCATCAGGATCACGGCAGAAAATGCGGACCTTCTGCAAAGAAGGCATCATCTTGGCACGTAACTTCCAGATTCCAAGTTGAGTGGATTATTCCCCTTGACTTCAATCTACAGATAGGGCCGGTGAATTAATCGAATATGATAAAAACAAGGCTAAAATTGTGCAGCTGTGGATTAGAAGCAATGTTTACGTACCAAGTGGGACAGAGATTCCTGGTCTGGCAACAACTGCAGCACAGAATCTCGCAACAAGATTCTCTCTAAACTTCAGATCAATGGAGAACAGAATTTGTTTTCTTCAAACGCTTCAGAAATCAGAATGCTAGCTGACTGTTTGAACTTAGAAAGGAGGGGCAGACAACTCAATCCCCCAAATCAAACCTGTAGACATTCAAATCAGACAAGATTGTAAAATGACGCCCCTTGTATGTTGCAATGGGAAAGATTTAACCATTGAAATAACTGAAACTAATTGATATTTTCTTTGTACGAAGTATATTTCCTTGCAGTTTAACACTTACCAAGATTTTCTGATTTGAGGGATTCTTGAACCCTTTTACAGAGTCAGGGGTAGCGAGTAGGAATAAAAGGGCCTAAATGTAGAAATCCAGAGTACTTCACCCCAAATCGAAATCTGAAACCATCATACATTACTATAGGAAAACTTTCCAAGTTCACACTGAAGGATTGAAATCCGAAAACAACAAGAATATGATACTTTTATTTTATGCAACAATACAAAAACATAAAACGTCAACCTTTGCAGCCAAACCAGACCAACATTGTATCAGTGTTGTCATGGCACCTCATATTAAATACAGGAACAACATTAATGTCTGGACCAGTGAAGCACAAAACTGGAATAATGTATCAGTGTTGTCATGGCAACCTGCATATTTTCAACTATATACAACAGGACAAGTCATTAACACGTTTCGTTTCTAGTGGAATGATAAAAGACAAATCTCCGATGCTTAGTCAAACAAAGAATCCATGATTGCTAAAAAACAAGGAAATTAGTAGCAACTGAAGAAACTATTAACGTCACACAGAGGGAGGACAGAAGCATAAAAGGCTAAGCATAAATAAACACCTTTTCTTTCACAAAAAAGAAAAGAAAAGAAAAGTATAGTCTCTCCCCTACACTGAAGATTGGACTGACGCATGGCAGGAGTAACAGAGCTTGTTTCAGACGAAACTAATCAGGCACAGCAGATTATACTGAAACATAGCAGGAAATCGTCGCATCCAGCAACCAATCGAGAGGAGGGGGGCGATTACCGTGAGATCCTGAAGCGGAACCAGCAAGCCCTGGCGCCCCTCTGCCGAAGCTGAAGGAGAAGGGAGCAAGAGTCGACGGCTGGTGGCGACGGGAGCTCAGAACCATGGAGCGGCAGCAGAGCCGGCGACATAAATCAACGGCGCGCGCTGGCTGGCAGTACTCCACTCCTGCTCTCTGCTACCATCACCAACACGACCAACCAGGGACGAGATTAGATTGATCACAACAGCCCGAATAAGAGACCGAGCATGGAAAATCAGATAGTAATAATAAAAGAACGACACGTGAAATAAAGTTTCCATCTTTTTTTTAATTTCCAGTTGCAAAACGAAAGGAAAAGATTTTGGGGGCCGTCGTAATGGCCAAGGAAAATCGCACGAAAATAGGAAAGGAAATAAACCAGCTGGAGATCGCACCGAACACTCCCCAACAAAATCCTACCGGATAGCCCGACCAAATCCCGCGAAAAAAAAAAAAGTAAAAGAAAAGCCAAAACTTTCCCGAAACAAGAGGCAGGGCAGGTGAGGGCGGAAGAGGTCGATCCGAACTGCACGCGATGGCGGGCGCAAGTAATTCTCGCGAGATAGGAGAAGAGCAATCGACCTGAGCGAGAATCCTTACTCGAGCGTGGGTGCCACGTCGACCTCTGTCGGAGCCCGAGCTGGGGGACTGAGACTGACTGGCGCCGGCGTACGGAATGGGGGTGCGGCGACGGCGGCTCGTAGTCCGACCTCCGGATCGGATCAGAGAGCTTTGCGCGCGTGGAGAGGAGGAGATTTGGGCTAATTGATTTCGATTTCGTCGCGAGGGAGCGGAGGAGAGGGGTTTAAAGGCTTTGGGCAGGAGGAGCGGGGAGATGACGAGACGGGCGGACGAGCGGAGCAGGGAGACGAAACGTGTGAGGAGGTGGCTACAGGGGAGTAAATATAGGTGGCCGCTAATGGCGGGGGTGCCCCCAACTCGTAGGGGTACGTGGTCTTGTGTACCCGGATTTGCCAGCGGTAGCATGCAAAAATTGCACTACGTGGCAGATTAACAAAAGTTTAGGTGTAATCTTGAGTCCATTTTAAAAGTCATTTTAAATATAATAAGCACTCCGTACCACATGAGATAATTGTAATTCAAAGTTTGAATGTTATTATACACACTTCTAAACTGGTGATTGTGTCGCATTTGCTGTTAAAACTCTGGTGGTGGCATTGTTGTCATCAGTCAAACTTGGAACAACAAGCGATTGTAGGTGATTGTTGGCATGTTTTGACGGAATACGTAAGCGAATTGTTTGCACATACGGTACAATAACAAAGTGAATTAATGGAGTAGAAGATTTGTTTTCTCTGAATTTGGAATATCTTGGAAGTTGTTACCGGTAACAGTTAAGCAGCAGTGTTAATTTTGCAGATATTTAGAAGCAGAAGTAGCGATAATTGTAAATGCAACGTGTTCAGATGCTGGCCGTGGGTTGCCACGCCACGGTCACCTTCACCTAACACCGCATTTACAGTCGCGACACTCAAAAAAACGTATGTACTTGCGTGGACGTCACTGCCACACGCGAAACGAAGCAACAACATTTTCCCCGTGGCATGGCGAACGGTAGCAAAGTGAATTAATAGAGTAGAAGATTTGTTTTCTCTGAATTTGGAATATCTTCGGAGTTGTTGCTAGTAAAAGGTTAAGCTGCAACGTTAATGTTGCAGATATTTAAAAACATAAATAGTGGTAATTGTAATGCAACGGTGTTCGGATGATGGTCGTCGGCTGCCATGCCACAACCACCTTCACCTAACGCTGCACTTACGGTCGCGACACTCAAAACAACATATGTACTTGCATGGACGCCACTGCCTCGCGCGAACAATGAAGCAACTACATTTCCCCGTGGCATGACGAACGGTAACAAAATGAATTAATGAAGTAGAAGATTTGTTTTCTCTGAATTTGGAATATCTTTGGAGTTGTTGCTGGTAAAAGTTAAACAGCAACATTAATGTTGTAGATATTTAGAAGCATAAGTAGTGGTAATTGTAAATGCAACGGTGTTCAGATCAGTGGCGTATCTACAGGGTATGCCGGGTGGGCCACGGCATACCCTGTAAATTTGGCCCAACCCAGCCCAGACCATAGGGTAAGGGTCACTTGTTCTCGTAAACATCCAAATCGACAGCATTCCTGCCGCCGTCAGACTGTCCAAAGTCTCCGCAATCCTTCCATCTTCGTGATCTTTGTGATCCTGTTCATCTTCGCTGCTGATCTCGGTGGCCGGCTGGCCCATGGCCGTCAGAACGTCCAACGCCTGCTCCCGGCTACCTCCACATAGAGAAGCTCGATCCTGTTGCTGGCTACCAGGTTATGAGATTTACTTCTTTTTTTCTTCGAGGAAACATGTTTTGAGATTTACTAATTGTTTCCTACTTGCAAACGAGCTTGTTTCTCCTGCACTTCGTCTGCATGCACTGAATCGCTCCCTCAGACCCTTACCCATCACCCTGGGTTTATTTCTCATAAGTTCGACCATTTTCTTGCAAAATCCTAGATCCTCCTTGGCTAAAAGAGTGAGAAAAAAATTCTACACTTGACCGACGAAATTTATAGTTGTTTACCAAATTGTTCATTAGAGTATAGACTCGGCATACCCTGAGCTAAAATCCTAGATACGCCACTGGTTCAGATACTGGCCGTCGGCAACCACGCCACAACCACCTTCACCTAACGCCGCACTTACGGTCGTGACACTCGAAAAAACGTATGTACTTGCGTGGACGCCACTACCACACGCGAACAACGAAGCAACAACATTTTCTCCGGGTCATGGCAAACAGTAACAAAGTGAATTAATAAAGTAGAAGATTTGTTTTCTCTGGATTTGGAATATCTTCGGAGTTGTTGCTGGTAAAAGTTAAGCAGCAACGTTAACGGCCGCGACACTAAAAAAACGTATATACTTGCGTGGACGCCACTACCACACGCGAAAAATGAAATAGCGGCATTTTCCCATGGCGTGGCGACCCCCCCCCCCCCCCCCCCCCCCAACCCGGCGGCGCGCACGAAGAGGACATATGACATGGCACATTTACTGATTAGGACAGAATGCACAGAGCGAACAAGAAAGGGGATGCTAAAACGATATTGATCATATATTGCTATTTGCACAATACCCATAACTCGATTGAAACAAATATTATTATTGAAAAGCATATTTCCTTCTACTTGACCTTAATATTTTCCTATTTCTGTGAAGATGTTTCCTATATACTTTCTTGTGAATTAATGTTTATCATTTCTTCCCTATATACCTTCTGGTGAATTGAAAATTATTGTTGCAAGGACAAATTAGATGCCAAATCTCACACATTTCGATGGCATTTTGTAAACATATTCCTCTAAAAAGTATTCTTTATACAGCAGTATATGGTTTGTCCACACGTAGTGAAGTGTAAACGATGTGGTATGAACATATTCCACATTATCAATAACGATATGACATTCTTTTACTTAAGGGAAAAAAGGATAATCGCGGGGTGCACGAGAGAAATAAGGTGGCTAGCGCGAGGCCTGGCTAGAGTCGGGGAGGCGTGTCAGCGTGTGTGCGTTCGAGCGTGACTCCTGCCCCTGCACCAGCAGCAGCATCGCGTGCGTGAGGACTCGACTCTCCCAAAGCAGGTGGGGCCCACGTGGGCCTCGGACCGCCCGTAGCAGAGACAGAGAGCGCGCTGCGTCGTGGCTGCGTCGTGGGGCGCGCGGCATGGTGTGGCCGGGTTTCTTGGACCCCAAGTAGCCTGGGTTCGCGCGGGGCCCACCGCGCGTCCCGAGGCGGCAGCGACTGTAGAGTGGCTTCACCTGTCAACCGCCGTACGAGGAGGCGTCAGCTGCTGCTCCCCGCCGGAGGCGTCGCGCGCAAGGAACACCATATCTTTTCTTTTTTTACTCTTTTAGGGAAGAAGGAATTTGTTGGGCCGAAGTGACTGGTTGGCGCGAGGAACCGGTTGGCGCCACGCCGTTTGAAACTCCAAGGTGCAGACAGATCGCGGCCTTGGATTTCGATTCCGGCTGCATTTACTGAGTTCTATTTCTTGTTTTTTTTTTGCGAGGGGAGTTCTATTTCTTGTTTACTTTTCTCTATTTACTAGCATTTTGTCCGTGCGTTGCTACAGGAGTGATAATATAACTTCTTTATTTTTGTACATAAATGTTTTTCTCATGAATATATTTTTACTTTGTTCTCTAAATGAAACAACACTCTTGTAAAAATCCTAAGAATTTATCAAATTCTGAAGTATTTTAAGTAATCCAAACAATGCTTAACAACTATACCTATTTTAGCTAAATTGTAATTCATAATTCATGGTATATTTTTAATTGTAATTTCAGCCATCATATTATACACATGCCAAACTATAACTACACAGATTTTGGTGAATTTTGAACGTCAAAAAAATTTTATTAGCATCAACGAAGAGTGATAGGCGTTAAACGATGACAAAAAAAAAAAGATCAAACAACAAAAACGAAAATTGGCTGACGGTGGGGTTCGAACTCTGGAATACTGGGTGGAAGGAAGCAAAATTACCACTCTACAAAACCCTTGTTCGCATCTAAAGCTGATCCAGTTAGGTCTATATATGCATTCAAACTCGGATTTGAGTTGAACTTGAATTCAACTCGAATTCAAACGGTAGAGGTCTGAAAATTTCAAACTATAACTACACAGATTTTGGTGTATTTTGAACGTCAATAAAATTTTATTAGCATCAATGAAGAGTGATAGGCGTTAAACGATGACAAAAAAAAAGATCAAACAACAAAAACGAAAAATGGCTGACGGGGGGGGGGGGGGGGGTTCGAACTCTGGAATACTGGGTGGAAGGAAGCAGATTTACCACTGGACCAAACCCTTGGTCGCATCTAAAGCTGATCCAGTTAGGTCTATATATGCATTCAAACTCGGATTTGAGTTGAACTTGAATTCAACTTGAATTCGACACGAATTCAAACGGCAGAGGTCTGAAAATTTTGGCTGACGACCTCTTTGAGACTTATTAAGTAGTAGAGATTACATGAAGCTGCAGTAAATCTCGGTCTTGAATCCGGCCTTTAATTTCAAATCCAAAGCTGTTGAAATTCGAAATGAAGTAAATTTAAACTTGGATTTTGTTTATCATTTGGAGTGCTATTGTAAATGCAAAGTGTTCGGATATTCGCAGTGGGTTGCCACGCCATGCGAGGGCCGCCTTCACCCAACACCGCACACTTGGCCAAGACACTCGAAAAAAAAAGGTCTGTACTTGCGTGGACACCACTACCATTCGCGAACAATAAAGCAGTGGCATTTTTTCCCGTGGCCTTCGCTGACGTGGCATGGCGAGCGGTGCCACTGTCGTTTTTATCATTCAATCTGTTCGGCAGCCTGTTGCTGCAGCGGGAGCTGCAATCTAGCAACAGCGGCAACAGTGCCGCTCAGCAGGAACAGGAGCAACAGCAGCTTTACCAGCAACACTTTGAATTCTGGCGCCAACACAGGAGTGAGCTTGCATTCAAATTCAAATGGTTCCTCTCACAAACAACACAGCAGCAAGCCCTGATTCAATTGTTCCCTCAAATCAGCCGCAACAATTCCATGCAAAATCAAATGACGGCCCACAGAATGAAAACATCAGCAACAAAAGATTTAAAATTCCCTTGAACACAGCAGTTCAACAACATTCAACTAGTCTCCACTGATCATATACACGGATCATCCACTTAAGGATGGACAACTACAAATACATACAACATTCAACCAGCCTTTGATGCCTCATTGGCCAACAATTACATTTAACCTAATACTAGTAATGCATACACGTCGTACATTCCCTATTGGAATGAAATGGATCAAAGGCCCCCCCTTATAAATGGGGCCGTCGATGCCTAATTGGCCAACCATTACAGTTAACCTACTCCTACTAATACATACATGTGGTACCTTCCAAAATGGAATCAACGGGAGTGAGGTCGTGCTCCAAACCTCATCCATTGATGCCTACTCCATCTGCCATGTTCTGTCCCTCCTCCATCTAACATTTTGTCACAAATTTAGACAAATAGCAGGTACGAATGTTCAGCAAGTGAGAACATACAAATTGTTGCTGTGGTCACGAAGGTGTCATACCTCAAATTGGGATGTCGACCACTCCGGTAGCGATCCACCTGCGCATACCCGCAGCCGAATCTCCAGCAAGCATTTGCAACCAATCTCGGTCGACAGGGGGACCTGGGATCTGCGGTTGTCCAGCCGCTTTGATGTCCATGAGGTAGTTGTTAAGTGCAAAGCAAGCAACTACGATCTTCGCTTGAGTGTCTCGGTCATACAAAGGAATTCCATCCAGTATGTGCCACCTGCTCTTCACATTTCCGAAACCCATTTCCACCACATTGCGAATGTGCGCATGGTGATGGTTAAAATTCTCCTCCCAAGATGTAGGGGGTACTTCCAGAAATTGTTGGAGATGGTACCTTTCATTCCTGTATGGCGTCAAATATCCAGGATCCAATTTGTAACCAGCATCCGCTACAT
Organism: Eragrostis curvula; assembly: GCA_007726485.1. Taxonomy (NCBI): domain Eukaryota; kingdom Viridiplantae; phylum Streptophyta; class Magnoliopsida; order Poales; family Poaceae; genus Eragrostis; species Eragrostis curvula. The sequence goes on from CM017441.1 coordinate 13,318,162, forward strand.
AGTACATTCCTAAAAGAAATGAATGCTGAACCCATTAGTCATTCCATGTTTACAAGTTCATATTCTAAGGAAATAACATTTGGTTGAATCAATAATGACACGGCTAACCTGGTGGGGGATGTGGGAAACAAACATCTTTTTGACATTCCTTTAGGACGGCCATGTCATGGCATGCCCCTGACTTCCCCGCTCCAACAAATGTGAATCGCATTTCGTGATCAACTATTGCTAATACATTGAAGCTAGTCCAACCCTTCCTATTGCGCATGTCCTCCTTTACTTTCTTTAGTGCTTTGACTGGAATGTGTGTTCCATCTAAAGCACCAATGCAGCCATCAAACCACGGTGACCACTTTTGCAGCCTAGAACTAACTGTGGAGTATGTTGGGTCTTTCGGACAAATTACTCTTTGGGCAAATGTTAGCATCACATCTGCCACATGAGCCATCTTCCTATGTATTGTGTCTAAGGAACGATGAAATGTGTCCAGGATTCCTCTACATGACTGACGGGTTGCACATGCCCAAACAAACATTGCTAATGCCTCAATTGACTCAACCTCTTGTGATCCTTTTAGACCACAGTGTAGTACTAAAAAGTTATGGAGGTTAATGAAGTCTTCAGGAAACATACGAAACCTCCTTTTGCAGCATTTGCGGTCCCTCAGTACTAGATCCACCCATTGACGGCCGGTGAGAAACTTGTACGGGGGTGCTGCTTCCTCAGAGTCCTCTTGAACAGGCTCGGCATCAGATTCGTCCTCAGAGTCCTCTTCAAAAGGCTCGCCATCGGAATCGTCCTCAGAGTCCTCTTCGGCAGCAATGAGTGCTGCAATACAAGCAGCAGTAATGGCTCGCTCCTCCATCCTCGCCGCTTCCTCTAAGTTGAACATGCTACATGTGAACCAGGTGAAAGTTAGTAACCTGGTCACAACAGCAGATAATGTGCAGCTTCTAACCAATCTGATTCAGATAATGTGAACCAGGTGAAAGTTAGTTACCTTAGTTCAGAGGGTCCAGGAGGCTGCTTCCTTCAGCCAGAAACCTAATTCTTTGTCACCTGTTGCAGAAGATAGCAAGACATTCAGTTCAAACCAATCTGATTCCAACATTTGCCATGCATCGAAATATATAAAAGCGCAAGTATCGAATATATGTCAAATAGCCATAACACATGCGACACAAAAATGCATTTCACATTACAAGAAATAGTTCAAAACGTCGACGGCGTGGGAAATGAAGCCCACAGCACAAACACTACACCACTAATCCCGCACACGACAATGTAACACTACTCTCAGTTCAGTACAAAGCAAACGGATACAACTTTGATAAGTGGACAAAAATATTCAAATTCAGAAATGTGTAATCTTCCAGCTGAAATCAATCCAAGCTAGGCAGGCTTCAAGGGTTTTCAGACGGAGGAAGTTAGCGCGATTCAAGTGATCCTTGCAAAGAGTGATAGCTTTCAAGTGCGGCTCTGTGCCCTCCATAATTCCATCCGCTTCCAATATCTGATGAACTTGGTCCAACTGGGCTTCGTCAGATTTCTTGCTCTGCATTATGTTGTCCTTAGCAAATGTCTGCGCGATGACCATCACAACATCTTCCATGGAGCTACGGCGGCTCTTCTTCGATGGGCTGTTCACGCTATGTGCACCCGATGTCCTCTTTGATGGTTGTCTATCTTCAGACTCTCTCCCAATCTCCTGCTCCACGGCGCAAGGACTGCCAGCATGCACAGGTGTACATGGAGACGCACCAGGGACAGCAAAAAATGGTCCGGCACCTGGGAATTGAGTACCAGGGACAGGAGTTGATGGTGTGGCACCAAGGCCAGGACTAGCTGCAACTGGGGTGGATGGTGTGGCACCAGGGACACCAGTGAATTGAGTACCAGGTAATGGAGCAGATGGTGACCCAACATTTATCCCCCCTGCGCATAGCAACTTGCCCCTCTCTTTGGGTGTCTTCCCATAAAGGTATTCAAGCTCCTCAAGGAAGGGTGGAGGCTTCCCATTAGTTTTAATACTGCTGCTCTCCTCCTGCAGGGTAGAGATGGATAAGCAAAGGAACGAGACGACAATTGTTGAAAGATAAGTATAATGGGTCAAGGACAAACCCCATCAGCTTTCTTGTTTTGTTGTTGTTAGTGAGCAGCCCAGAATGAAGCATCAGCTGCAACGCCTCCAGTTTCGGGGTCGCGGCCGAGTCCAGTGTGGTTTTTCAGATCTAGCCATTCATGGTACGCACGTTTCAACGCGCCAAGCTTGTTGCTTGCTTGCCGATGATCATATTTACCTTCAAAGGCTTGTTACAGGCCTTTGTGGATACGTGACCATCCTTGTTTAGTTGGCCCAATGGTGTTGAAGTTGTGGTCCCTCTTCTCTACCATGCAAAGCTCAAGCAACTTTTTTGTTGCATCATAGTCCCAAGTTGCGCGCAGCCGGTCCATCTGTACCCACTGCCCAATGGGGCTATCCATATGATGACTCGGTCCACTTTGCATTGCAGACACGATAATTAAAACAAGAGGTAAAGAAGAAGGAATACTTGCCTTGAATCGTTTGCGGCGTCTTTTTGAACGAAACGAACAATGATGCCTGGCTTCAGTTGGAGAGGACGATCCGACGGATGACGCTGCCAGCGTAACCTATCGGACAAGGGAGACACAAGACTTTCTTCATGCCGGTTGCTGCATAACAAGGAATCGAAAGATTAGGGTTTCAAATGTAGAACGCGAAGGGTAAGGAATCACGATGTCGGTAATCTGGACACAGCAAACAATTACGGATTCAATTAAAACCTAGGCAAAATAGGTGGGAAGGTGCTCAAAACCATTTACAACGACGAAATAAATGAAAGTGCACGCGGAAGGACGTACTAACCACGGTGAGGGGAGGAGGGGAACGCCGGGACAATGAATCCACCCGGTGGCGTCGGCGGCGGGGACACTACATAGTCTGATTCGGCCGCCGGCGACACGGATCTGGGCGACCTCGGCACGACCAAGCCATTTCCTCCACCGCCGTCGACGACCGATGCGGAGGGGACGAGACGACAGCGGCGACGACTGCCCGGATCGGGGAGCGAGGGGGCGGGAGATGCGGAGAGCGGCTGGGCCGGGCGGCGCGGAGATGAGGAGAGGCGAGCGGCGATGCGGAGAGCGGCGACGGCGGCCGAGGGAGTGAGGAAGAGCGGAGAGTGGAGCCTGCGGCACCCCTCCAACCCTAGCGAATGGATAAGACTGCCGCGGGCAACAGGCCGAGGGAAAGAGTCGCGCGCCGCACAGCCCGCGGGCTTCTTTCAGCCAGCCGAACGGCTGGGCCTGTTTTCCCTGTACCCGCGGTACAGCAACAGCAGCAGCGGGCTGCATTTCCACCAGCCGAACAGCTTGATTATCAATAAAAAAAATGAAAATTCGCCTTTGAAGATAGCAAATGGTTCTTAACAGCAAATTGGTTGGATGTGGCAACACGCGCATCGATAGAAGTGCACTCCAGCATTAGAGCAAGTATTATAAGGCCAGTCTCAGTGGATACTTTCATTTCACACTTTTCAAAGGTTCCACATCAGATTTAGAGTTTTCACGTGATAAATGAACTGGTCTCTCTCAATGCACAATTTCATCTCACGGTTTCATAAGCAAAGTATAATATTAAATTCTTGCATTGAGATTGGTCAAAACATGTTAGGATGAAAGTTTTTACTCTCAATGGGTCTTTCAATAAGCTTTTATATATATGAAATCGTGCTAACTTCCTTTCATTAGAATGAAAGGAACTTCTTCTCTTTCATCTTATTTGATGTGCTATGTTATCTATTTTGTTGATGTGGCATCTTATTTAATGTTGATGAAAGGTCAACTGAGATTGGCCTAAGGCTAATACAAGCTCCATGTCATCAAAATCCTAGGTGGAAGAGAGAGAGTGCTGCCGGCGTTTCGTCAGTCGCTCGCCTGAAGAGCAAGGCCCGAGGAGAACGCCCGCATGGGGCCTTCCGTTGCCCAATGACTGACGTACACACATGCAAACAGTAAATGCTTAGATGGTTAATTCAAATAATTACCAGCCGACGGGATAGCCAGCTTATTATACGGGATGAACGTTTAGAATGGCGTGGAAGGAGAATTCGTTGGCATACCGCCGGCAGCTCGCGACTTTATAATCCTTGCTTATTATTTAAATCTTTTTGAATTAATATTTTAAGAATAGATTGTAGAAAATTTTATTTCCAAGATCTAGACTATTTGATCGCGCCAAACGGAATGGAGTGACCGAGACTACCGTCACTTCATTCTGACCGACGTGACCACTTTACCCGTCAGCATGAAATGCCACGTCAGATTTTAGTCGCGCCAGCCATATTGACGTGACTGAAGTTTGAGTCACGGCGTATGCATTGGGGCGACCAGAACTTCAGCTGCCCACGCCGAGTGAGCAGGTGACAAGCTTGTGTAGTGTTACTCCCTCCGTCCTAAAAAAAAAATGTCGTTGTTGACTTTTAGACATCACGGTTGACCGTTCGTCTTATTCAAAAATTTTGTGCAAATATTATTTATTTTTTTATAACTTGTTTTATCATTGAATATACTTTAATTATGATATATTTGTTTTAATATTTGCATAAATTTTTTGAATAAGACAAACGATTAAACATGATATCTAAAAATCATCAGCGATATTTTTTTGAGGACGGAGGGAGTACGATGGAGAGAGAGAGAGAGTAGGCGTGCTTTTCTTTGCATGCAGCAGTGCACTAAACATTTGCTGTCCAAGGCTCTCGTGCACTCAATTTTTTCTTTGCATGATATACGGAGTACTACCGTTGTTTTATATGTAGACATCCTGTAATCCATGGGTTCTAGTTTATATGATTTGAATATTTTGATTCATTCAGATTATTTCTAAAAGAAAATTATATTTATTAGATACCTATTTTTAGACACCCGCGGGTTAACGACTAATTAGAAGCGGCGCCACTCGAAAATAATTAAAGGACGATGTCTGACCCCAAGATTGCGGAATACGCTACGCTCTACCCCGTATGGGACTCCGACTCCTTCGTCACGGTCTCCGCCTCGCACGTCCCACAGTGAGCTCCTGGGCGAACAGAAGTCAGGACTCAAAAGTTTTGGGAGCCCATCATTTTCTCATTTTGTCTGTAACCCTTATTACGAGCAATACAACTCGAACCACTGCACTGAACGTAGGGCTTCTCGCCCGAACCAATGTACCAGCCTGTTAGTAAAACGACTGCTTCGCAGCGAAGCGAACAGGCCGTCTCATTCGCTAATCCACAAATCAGTCGAGCGCGTAGTACCAATTTACAGTATGGGTTCAATGATGGTACATTTTCAAATAAAAACACATGTTTTTTAAGAAAAAAAATTCTTGTATGTACTGTTGTATATTTGAAAGTGTAACCGAAAATGAAATTGGTCTTGCTAATTGTTTAGAAGTACAGAAGTGTTTGTCTCATTTATACAGTTATCATTGGTGAGGCGTACAATACGTGAGGATTCTTTGAGATATTTTTGTCTTATCTGTTGCAATTCATAAATAAAATCATGCTGGAACAGACTCAATGCTAGAGGTGTACCAAATGAAATCTAAAAATTCCATCCAAAAAGTAGCTAAGAATTACATCTTAAACATCAAGAAACAAATCTGTTGAAGAAAATACAATCATGTTGGAAATCAGTTCCAGAACCGAACATGTTGACTACCGCTGCTGGACCGTGGTGTTAAAATGGGTTCCAGAATCAAAGCTGAACAAGTACAATGATGCAGAGTGATTAGAAAAAAATTGAAAAGGCTCTGAGCACCTAACTTCATTTACTCGTGGCATGGGAGAAGGGTGGCACGGAAATGTGTTACCGTGTACAATGGGTTGGAACAGTAGAGGAACTTCCAGGGCCTGTTCGTTTTCTTTAGTCCTAAAGTTTAGTTTAGAGAATCTTGCTATTTAAGAGTATTAAATAAAATTTAATTACAAAATATTTTTACAGATGGGTGCTAATTTACGAGACGAATCTAACGAGCCTAATTAAGCTATGTTTTGCTATAGTGATGCTACAGTCACTATCGTCTAATCACGGCTTAATTACCGTCATTAGATTCGTCTCGCAAAGTAGCCCAGGTTTCTGTAAAAAGTTTTGTAATTACACTTTATTTAATACCTTTAAATAACAAAAACTTTGGACTAAACTTTAATCCTAAACGAAATGAACACGCTCCGCATTAATCGGCTGACGAAAGGACGGGCCCGGGTTAGGGATGGCAACGGGTAAATTAACCACGGGTTTGATTATTCCACATCCATACCCGACAGGGGAAATTCATACCCGACCCCGTACCCACACCCGCTACCGGGTGAAAAATCACTTCCATACCCGACCCCATGCGGGTAATGGGTAACCACGGGTATTCCATACCCGACAGATTTAAAAAATATACAGCCACTAGCCAGAGCAAACACATCATCAATTAAAGAAGTAAACAACATTATAGCAGCTAGCACAAACATACATTATATATAAAGTCTAATTTAAGTCTGCACCACAGATCAACATAGCCTAGCACATAGACATGTGACATGTCCACATATCAAGTTCAAGGTTTGCAGGAATCATGCGACGCGCTTTCGCTCGTGAGATTGGGCGCAGGGGTTGGGTGAAAGTGAAATTGCGGGCAGCAAGCGGGCAGGGGGCAGCTGGATTAGAGTTTCTAGTTTTTATATGATGTTAACTTGGGCTGGGTTACAACTACGACAAGATGGGCCTTCCTGGGTCAAAACATATATCCGGGTTTGCGGGTGACACAGATATGGGTTAAGGGTGTCCATATCCGCACCCGCCATACCCGATGGGTAGAACCTTATACCCATTTTTATACCCATGGGTTAAAATTAGTTCCATATTCTGCCCCAAATAGGGTAATTAACCATCGGGTATCGGATAACGGATACCCATTGTCATCCCTAGCCCGGGTACAATGGCTCACTGCCAGATGCTAGGAACATACGTGCGAAAAAAGTTCAAGTTCATAAACACCACCAGCGCCCGTTGCCCGAGAACAATTTGTGGGAAGGAATCTGACGGGTTTTTGTCACGCCGACCCATATGGCGTGACTCAATCCTTTAGTCACGCCAATCACATTGGCGCGACCAAAATCTAACGTGGCATTCTATGCTGACGGGAAAAGTGGTCACGCCGGTCACAATGGAGTGACGGTAGTCTCGGTCACTCCAATCCGTGTGGCGCGATCAAATGGTCTACATCTTAGAAATAAAATTTCCTGCGGTCTATTCTTAAAATATTAATAAAAAAAGTTTAATTTTTTTTTTCGCTCTTATGCAGAGCTTCAGCTAGAGCGGAGGGAGGGGGAGGGGCTCAATAAATTAACTCAAAATGTCATCAATCAGTGTACTTCCTCTGTCCCAATATGGGTTAGTGATCTGGTGGTCAATAAAAAAAGATCGACAATGGGATGCTCAGTGAAGAAGCCAGTACTTGTTTGAAGTCAGAACTAAAACCAATCAGTTACAGCCACATCATCCGCCCAGGCCAAGCAGCAAGCCAAAATCGATTCTTTTTTGTATTTGTACCATCAGTTGTAGGGGTGGGGAAAAAAACCAATACCCAAACACCGAAACCGAAAAAACCGAGATCGAGACCGAAAAAATCGGAATTTCGGTCTTCGGGTAATTGTTTGGGTAATAGTCTTAGATAACCGAATTTTATGTTTCAAATTCGGGTAGTATCCTTGGGTAACCAAACTACCCAAACTACCCGAATTAGTATGATACGTGTAGGATTAGCACATAGACTCATGACATAGTCACATAGCATTCTCTGTTAGTCATTCACTATATTCATGTCTCCTCTATCATATAATGGTAACTCATTATCAAATTAATTGTATAGTGTATTTTGTATATAATCAAGTTGATTTCAATTTTTTTTTTTAAAAAAATAGTGTTAAATTTGGGTAGTTTGGGTATAACCGAAGACCGAACCGAAATTTAGGTACCCAAAGTTGACGGGTATCCAAATTTTTATTGTCATTTCGGGTAGCAATTCTAGATAACCGAAAAAACCGGACCGAAATATCGGGTATGACCGTGTATTTCCAGATTCGAGCATGCAAATTTCCTTTTCCTAACTCAGCAACATGTACGCGTGTGCAGCCCATTCGATTGTTTTTGGAGGACGACCCAGCCCATTTAAGTGAACTGCTCGTCAATAGAAGTAATGGGCCGTCCCCGACTGCTAGCCCAGCAACCCACAAATTGTTTGATTTCTGACACAGTTTCTTCTTTTTTAAAATGGATTCAGGAATCAGGACGAAATCTCTAGTCATAATTCATTGTGATCAGCAGTTCTTGCGTTCGTGCTCTGTGCAGCTACTCCCAAATACCAGAGACTCCCAACGTGACAGAAAAGGGCAATGCTATATTTCTCATCAAATTTTGAAGTTGCAAGGAAAGCTAATTACCGGGATCGTTGGCAACACTCGTAGTACATGCTTATATTAATTCCACCATACGTGCAGAGGATCTACATCCAGCTCCACAGATTAAAGCACTGAACAGCAATTAGGACGGCAAAGTAGAATATGAGCCTGATCTCCGACCTGCGATTGCCATGCGTATTTTGCGGAGCGACATGCACGGTGACGGCACTGTAACTGTGCGCGCTCTCTCTGCACTGGGGGGCTCCACTGGAATTGTCCAGTGCTCCTGGTGTAAGAGAAATACACGGAACCATCATCCAGCTTCTTCCCGTAGACATGATCCGCGGCGTCCTGGATGACATGCCCGTACGGGGCGAGCCCCGTGGAGCACTTGTCCAGCAGCTTCTCGCCGGCGACGATCTCCAGCCTCTTGAGCGAGAGTGGCGGCAGCCATTGCGGGAGCTGCGACGTGTGCTTGTGCAGCCGCAACGAGCGCACCAGGGGGACGCCCTGTGCACGGCCTTGAGCTTGGAGCATCCCGCGATCTTGAGGTCCTGCAGCCTGCCGAGGTTACTGATCCGTTCGAGCCTGCGGCAAACCATCCCTAGCCCCCGCGCCACCCCTCCCGGGCGACACGAGCGGCGCTCCCGTCCCAGCCACCTCCATCCCTCTCCTCCCCTTCCCTGCCGTGCCGCTGCCCGAGCGAGAGCCACCGGAACAACCCGCGTGGTCAGCGATGACGGTGGCGGCGGGGCGGTTTCTCCGGCGACGACGAGTGACGCAGCCGGTGGTGCCCAGATCCGGAGTTGCAGCAGCAGAAACCGGCATCCCCATGGCTGATCCTGTCAGGGTCGTGGGACAGCGGGCGATGCGGCATTGAGCAGTGGCCTGCGGCGTCGTGCGATCGTCCTGCCGACGGGCGTTGTCGCGCTGTGGGCTATGGCATCATGCAGAGGCACGGAAAGGCATGGCGTGTGCGACATCGGCGCGAGTGGCGCGGTGATGTTGTCACCGCTGATGTGTGGTGATTTAGTGGGCAGGAGATGTTGGAGACAAAGGCAGAGCACGTGATCCTGTTCGTGAAGCAGGAAGAGCGCGTACATCAGCATTGCCGTCTCCTTCAAATCTGCCAGATCGGGATCTTGGTTATGTTGTGCCTGGAGGAATTGCTTTGGTGCTCTCATCGATATTGCAGATGGCAGCCGGGACTCATTGTGAAAGTTGATTGGACTGTTTTCATGAGAGGATTCGTTTACTGCCTCAGTTTTTGAGAAGACAGATCATCTGTTTAATTCTCTGATCTGCAATGCTTGCTGGTCTCACATCTACTCAAATCTCTCTCATCATTTTGATTGTCAACGGGATGACATGGTGATAGCATTTTTTGCGGAGTTTGTGACATCAATGTCTTATGGTGGCTACATGTTTTCGGGAGAGGCCAGAAAGCCATGGGCATGGGTGTTTGCCGACCCGATGAGATGCTATTGCCATGTCATGTTTTCCAGCTCCAGTGTCTTGATGGCACTTGAATGTCAGCAAAGGGTTCACCAGGTCAACATGGATGTCAACAATGTCGGAAGAAGGTGCAGCGAAAGCGTCGCGCGGTGCGCGGGGAGAGTGCTACCTCCGCATCTACCGATAGACGTCTTTGAAGACTACAATTTTCGTGCAGCGAAAGCGCCGCGTCTGTGCGCGGGGAGGTGCTAATCTCCGCACGACCCTGCTTGATGGAGTTTGGATGTAAATGCTCGAGGTTTGTTTAAGCAGCGACGAATTCTCCTACTGTGAAGATTTGGGAAGTCCTGCTGTCTTACTTTGGAGGGTGAATATAATGCTGCAACAATAGCGAGTGTGGGATACTTAGAGTCGAGATGTTGAGTTAGATGTTGTTTGTTTCTATTTTTTAAGGTGTTTTTAAGGCTGATCTGTATCGGCTCACCTTGGTGATTGTCATGTAAAGGCTAGATGTACTTTCGTTGTGCAGAAACCGGAACATTATTTCACCTCAAAATAAAACCCTTCCTTTATCTTAAAAAAAAAACTGCGGAGTTCGAGCTCCTTGAGCCCGGGCAGGTCCTCGACCCCGCTGGCGCGCAGAGCCTTGAAGCTTGTCAGCGCCGTGCAGTTGGGCATTGAGCATGCAAATTTCCTTTTCCTACATGGTAGCGTGGCAGCCCATTCGATTGTTTTTGGAGGAAGGCGCAACCCATTAAGGTAACGTCTGGTCAATACAATTAATGGGCCGTCGTCCCCGCTTGCTAGACCAGCAGACCATGAACTGATGAGATCAAATTGTTTGATTTCTAACATAGTTTCTTCTTTTCTTAAAAAAAAAAAATAGATTCACGAGTTAGGACGAAATCCTAGTCATAATTCTTTTGAAGGGAATTTACTCTATCGTTTTTAAAATTTTGTCACCCTTGACTTTTTTTACTTACGTTTGACCGTTCATCTTCTTTAAAATATTAGCTGAAATATGCAAAATCATAAGTTATGTTTCAATTTTTTAATGATAAAACAATATATAACTATATATATATAAATCCATTTTAAATATATAATATTTTTTAAAAATATTTTAAATAGAACGAATGGTCAAACATAACTGAAAAATAACATCTCTCTTGATTACAAAAGCAACCCAAACACGTCTAACTCCATTGATGAGTGATAAAAAACCTTAAAAAAATCCTTAAATTCTACCATGTCATTTGGATATGCTATGGAGGAGAAGTCCGATCTAAACAAACATGACCATCTCACCATCCTCGTCTAGTCATATTTCTTTATAGTTCAAACTCAACCATCGAACTGTTTCTCAATTTGTGTTCATAATAAATCTATTGAATTGAAAGGGATGAAATGGTGCTCAAATTAAAGAGAAGCATATAGCTAAGGTGGGTTAGTCATCACCGTACCGTAGTTGCATAGATAAACTACAGGAGAGTTGTATAAGCTAGCCTGGACAAATTGTAACCGTACCCATATATAGAAGATCTACTTGGACTTGGAGCTCCACAGAATAAAGCACTGGACAGCAACTAGGACGGCGAAGTATAATATGAGCCTGATCTCCGATATGCGATGACCATGCATAGTAGTACTCTCTGCACGGGGGGCACCGGTAGTAGTATTTTGCGGAGGAGCGACATGCACGGTGACGGGCCTGACGGCTCTGTCCCCGTGCGCATGGTTTCTGCACGCGAGGCTCCGGTAGAATTGTCCGGTGCTCCTGCTGTAAGAGAAATACACGGAACCATCATCCACCGTCTTCGCGTAGACATGTTCCGCGGCGTTCTGGATGACATGCCCGTACGGGGCGAGCTCCGCGGAGCACATGTCCAGCAGATCCTTGCGGGCGACGATCTCCAGCCACCTGAGCGAGCGTGGCGGTGGCCGCAGCGACAGCCATTGCGGGAGCTGCTCCGTGAACTCGTGCAGGCGCAACGAGCGCAGCAGCGGGACGTCCTGCACGTCACTGAGCCCGGAGCATCCGACTATCTCGAGGTTCTGCAGCCCGCCGAGGTTACAGATCCGTTCGAGGCAGCCGCAGTTGCGGACTTCGAGCTCCTTGAGCGCGGGCAGGTCTTCGACCTCCTTGATCTCGCCGGCGCCCAGAACCTTGAGGCTTGTCAGCGCCGTGCAGTGCTGCAGCCATGGAGGGAGCCGGCGCAGCCTTGGGCACATGGAAATCTGGAAGTGGCGGAGCAGAGGCATGTCGCCCACTTGAATGCCCGACGACCATTCCCTCAGCTCCCTCATCCTGGCCAAGCTTAGCTGCTCCAACCGCGGGAAGGCCGGCTCATCATGGACGACGTACGATCCCCCCCGGAGCTCGTCGCCTATCTCAGACAAGGAGATGGAGCCGGTAATTGCCAGGACCTCGAGGTTCCTCATCCCGCCCACCGGCGGCAGCCGCTGGGCATTGGAGAAGCCATGGAGTGTTAGCTGCTTCAGCCCCGTGAGGTGAGCGGGCGACACCCAGGAAGGAAGCTCGACGCCGTCCAAGTATGCTAGCTTGAGTGTGGCCAGCTGTTGGGGAGGCTCGAGTGCGTCCAAGACGCGGGCAATGCTACTAGTTAGCCTGGCGTCCTCGGCATCTTCTTCGTCGTCTAGCAGTGGCTCGTCGACTGAGGTGGTGGGTGGGGTGCAGCATAGCTCTAGATCTTTCAGACGAGTCTTGTCATTCAGCCTCAACTCAGCTGCCTCCCGCCATCTTGTGCTGCTCCCTATCTTGAGTACTTGGAGGCTTGTAAGCTTGGAATGGCCGCTCAGATCTCTGAAAGCCCAATCACCAACTGATGGAAGGAAGCCTCGAAAGCAGTTTAATTCTTGCAGGTTAGCCAGCCTGAATCGGATGTCCCGTAACTCTGGAGTTCCTGATACGTCGAGGCACCTCAGGTGACTCAAACGGCCAACCTCCGTTGGCAGAGAAGTGAGGTAGCTGCAGTTTTTGAGGATCAAGAACTGAAGCACAAGGAGCTTCCCGACCTCAGGAGGAAGTGCCGTGATCATAGTGCTGGAAAGGTTGAGGTACCTGAGCTGCAGCAGTCTTTGTAACAGACAGCCACTGATGGTCTCAACTTGTGTATCTCGAAGGTCCAGAACTCTTAGGCCTGTAAACTTCCGACAGATGTAATCCATCAGTTGAGATGGACGAGCACCATCAGCGGCGTCACCCTGTGGCCGGGATGACGAGCCTCCTCCTAGCACCATGAGCGTCCTTACTAGGCTCGGGGCGCTTTTTTCCGGGATTGCACGGACCGCATTCTCATCTGGTACGCACAAGCGCCATGTCCGGAACGCGTTCCCAATGTCGCTGGGACCACCGTTCCCAGTGTCGTTGCTGGGTGTGGGATCACCGTTCCCAGTGCCGTTGCTGGGCCTCGGATCACCGACGAAGTTCTCGGACTCCGACCGGTAGATCGCGTATGACCTCAAGAGGGCCGGCATTGTTGCTCTGGCACCGTTGGTGTGTGCGACCAGTTCAAGAAGGCTCCTCTTCACCAGCTCCTTGTAACACTGCCGTGCCTCCCGCTCCAGATCCTGCCGTGGACGCGTAGCAGTGTTTTCCCTCCTCCCGCCATCCAAGAAGAAGCCTTCAGCGATCCACTGCTGCACGAGGTGGCGCTGCTCGAGGACGAAACCCTCCGGGTAGAGGGCGCAGTAGAGGAAGCACCGCTTGAGGCGGTACTCGAGCTCCATGTAGCTCGCCTCGATCCTCCTCCGGATTTCCTGGTAATCGACGACCAAGTCGGCGTCGTGCTCCTTCTGCCATGAGCCCACCCTGTCCCTGAACCGCAGATTGAATCCGACCGTCTCCAGCGCCACTGCCACGCCGCCGCACTTGCGCACGATGCACCGCCCAAGCTCCTGGACTTCGCCGACGGCGTGCGGCTCCTTCAGGCCAGCAGCGCCGCGGAGCAGCAACCACCCGTCCTTCTCCCCCAGGGCGCTCACACGGTGGCAGCACGACCGCGGGTTCACGCCCATCCTCCTCGCCACGTCGGTGTGCGTCGTTGTCACGACCACCCTGACGTTGCGGGCGAGGAAGCCCTCCTCCGATGACGCGAGGAAGCCCCAGCCGTCGTCGTCCCGCACGTTGTCGATCACCAGCAGCAGCCCGGAGACGTCGTCCCTGGACAGGAGCTCCCGGATCATCGTCCCGGCAACGGCGTCCCTCTCCATCGTGTCACCCGACCAGATGGTCAGGTTCCCGGCGCCGGTGGAGACGTGCACCCACCGCCGGGTTGAGAAGTCGTCCCTCAGCTTGCGGTATATCTTCCGGGCGAGAGCTGTCTTGCCCACCCCAGGCGCGCCCACGATGGCGAACAGGGCTTCGCTGCCGGAGCGCAGCCGCCTGACGTGATCGTCGACGTCGCAGTCCATGGAGATGTCGACGCTGCTATGCTCGTCATGGGTCGGGCCAATATGATTGTCCTGTGCTGCAGCTTGGTCCCTTTCCATCAGTTCCCGGATGGCCTGGGGCAGCTCCCGTGCCCTCATAGCCTCCAATCTCTGGTTCAGTCTCTCTATGTTCTTGGCAGCTGCGTGTCTGGTACCCACTTGTCGGCAAGGACATGAGTCGTTCAATTCCTGTAAAAGAGTTCATGTAAGCACATTTTTGTCCACCTGCATATATAATGTACTTATTGGATCATGTGCACTAGAACAAAATTCTTAAAAGAACACCATACGATTATACGAAGAACATGCATGGTGGAACATGTCTATTTGCAAAACAAAAGGGGCAAAATATGATAAATCAAGACACCATTTTACATGGCGGGATTTTCCCATCCTCCAGGCCTCCACCAGAGACCAAAGGTACCAAATATATCTAACCGTCCATCATAGAGGGGTATGATCGAAATCTGTGCTGACTGAGTCACGCCGCTGAAAAAGAAAGAGGATTTTTATGGTAGATCCAAATCAATGCACGTCGTCCATTTCTTTCATCAAGTAGTTCAGATCGTCACAATGATACCTTTTTTCGATTCATATCGGTGTCATAAGTATCATGTAGATATATCATGGTATCATATAGGCAATATTGGAAAAAGAGAGAGAGAGAGAACAAAGTTATTTTTTGCATCCGTTTTGTGATGGCGGACCCCTTCGAGGTAGAGGAGCGTCGGGCGCCATTCTCCTAGTCACGGCAGGCCCAAGGCATATCCGGCGCCCCGCCGGCGCTGGAGGGAAGCTCTAGCCCCCGCTCCTTTGCTCTAATAGATAGGGCTGGACATTCGGTTAACCCGGTTAAATCGATTCGGTTAATACGGTTAAGAGAAACTTCAGTTAATGAAAATTCATACCCGATTTAATACCAGAAAAGAGACTAACGGCACAATTCGGTAGTCGGTTAATTCGGTGAATTAACCGCATCAATCGAAATCACCGAAATTCGACAGATCGAGCACAAATCAAGAGGAAACCGAAGCCAAATGGAGAGCAAATCGAGGTTGCTCGGCGCCAGCGTCGCCCGCCCCGCTGCCATGCACCTCCACGGCAGCTCGCCAGCCTCCAACGGCCAACGCACAGCTCGGTGCCCGCGTCGCCTGCTCCGCCGCGCGCGTCACGCCACGCCCGCAGGCTCCGCAGCTCGCGCGCGCGTCACGCCACGCCCGCAGGCTCCGCAGCTCGCGCGCGTGTCACGCCGCCGCCCGCAGGCTCCGCAGCTCGCGCGCGTGTCACGCCGCCGCCCACAGGCTCTGCAGCTCGCGCGCGCAGCTCTGCAGGCCGCAGCCCCCGCGCTCACCTCGCTCAAGAGGACGGCGTCGCACTATAGAAAAAAAAATGGATACGCTTGGGTTTCTATGGATTGGGCTTTTCTATGTGGGCTGGGTGGGATTAGGTGGTGGGAATGGAATAATGGGCCTTCGTTGTTTGGGCTGCAAGTCAGGCTGGGCTGAGAAATTCGGTGAATTCGGTGGTTTGGTTAACAGCAGCCCAAAACTGAATTAATCATGGTTAACCGATATTAGCAGATCTGTCAACCGAATTAATCATGGTTAACCGGAATTAGAAATTTTTTTAGGTATTTCGGTTCGGTTAATTTCGGTTATCGGTTTTCGGTTTAACCGCGCCCACTCCTACTGACCTAGAGAAGGATTGAATCCATCTCATGGATGTCCGCGGCCGCAGTACGATCCATCTCATCTATGCTTTGTTGTCCTTGGATGCATGGATAGGTTTTCATGAATCGTTTTGTTCAGATTTTGGGTAGCAAGATCTTTGTTGTCTGGTATGATTAACAAAATCGTTGGTGTCCATTCATTCAGATTAAGGAGAATTAGATTAGTAGCACAAAACTGCGACGTCCATAGAACGCCCTTAGTAAAGGGAGCATCCAAAAATCCACAACTTCCTCATCTTCTCTCCAATCTTTAGCATTATTCTCTTTTTTCTTTGTTTTCTCCCCTAAATCACACATGAACAAACCATTTTGCCTTTTCCCAATTCTCCATCACGAACAGAAGCGTTCTTCCTCTCGTTGGAGCTTTCAGCGCCGTTCTTCCTCTCCCCAATCCCCCACTCCCCACGAACCTTAACCCATTGGGATTGGGGTGGCGCGCGGCGGCGGCCTGGGCAGGCTGATTGAGGGCGCGGCGGGCCGGGAGCGCAACGCCGACACCGGGACGAGGCGCGCGTCGGGCGCGGGTGACTGAGGCGCGCGGCTCGCGCGGGGGGGGGGGGGGGGGGGGGGGGTGTGGGGAGGCGACTGTGGCTCGCGATGGCGCGTGGCGAGGCGGCGGCAAGCTGTGCGCGTGCCAGATAGTAGCGGCGCGGGGCGAGCTGACACGGCAGGCGTGGCACGCACGGCGAGCAAAAGCGACAGGCGCGACGAGCGGATGCGGCAAACGCGACGCGCACGGTGAGTGGACGCGGTGGGCGCGGCGAGGAGAGCGCGTCGACGCCGGCTTGGTCGCTGGGAGCGCACGCGGCCAGGAGCTCGCTCGGGCAAGATGGATGAATTTTTAGGGGCAAAACAGTCTGAAAAAGTCTAATAATTCAGAGGGTAGTGCTACAGATGGAAGAGAAGAGGACCAAGTCACGGCGTTTTTTAGATGCTCTCTTTATGAATCTAATTCTCTCTTCAGATTAGGGAATGGCTTATAGATTAAAAGGAAATACTGAAGTTTACCAAAGTTAGCAGTGTAGTAAATAGAAGATTTCACAAGACGTGCGTGTCAAAGATCCTACCCCAAATTCCCGTTACTGAGAGCATCTCACCCTATTTGGATCCTTATTACACTATTATTTAGGGTCTTGATTCAAAATATCATCTCTAGTAGGAACTTTATTTAGGTTTTCATTTTGCATGCCCTCTCAAAATCTATCTCTAAGCCCTCATTCCTAAGGTCCTCTAATCCTCCCTCTTATTTGTAGGTCCCACCATTTTTTCACAAAATAGGGTCTTAGGTCAGTTTACTGCTAGAGTTGAAGCTAGATTTTGGACTCTTATTTTTGCATGCCAGCCTGAAAAACAAAAGTAGAGGCCTTGTTTTGAGGTCCATTGCTGGTCAAGATGAGGAGCAATCCTCGGCGGCTCTTATGCTTTACAGCAACTCCCGGCGGCGGCTCCTTTATTACAGGTAGACGAACGACAACAGATGGAAGAACTAGCTGATGACCTAACTAGTGCCAAGGGTATCATGGATTCGTTTCACTTATAACTAGTTAATTACAAAAGTACCCATTCAAATTAACGGTTGGATGACAACCTTGACACTTTTCATCCTGACTCCAACACAGCCCACCCAAATCCAACATCCAAATGACCGAGTAGGTCTCCCTGAGCGTGAATGGGTAAGGCTAAAAAATGTCAATCTCCAATGCGAGGACACAACGCGCAGCCGTAGCCGTCGTCGCCGCCACCAATCGAGTATCGCCGCCGCACGTAGCCGCCAATTGGGTCCCGCAGCCACAGCCATGGCCTCCTCGCTCTCGCGTGGTCGCGCGTGGGCCGCCACCGCCTCCAGCTTCCTCCTCCCGTGTGCTGCTCCGTGTCGCCGTCCGCGCCCTCCGCGTCCGGGCCCTCTGCAGGCCGCCATCGCGCTCCCCGCCTCCTCCCCCTCCGCCTCGCGCCCGAGGTCCTCCTTCACCCTGCTGATTCGATGAGCTGCTCCCGATTTCCTGGTCCGATCCGTGCCACCGGCGCCCCATCCCGCCTCCTCCTCCTCCTCCATCTGTGCCGCCAGCATCCCGACCTCCATCCGTGCGGGGGCACCCTCTCCCTCGGCTGGTCGTTGTCATCCTCCTACGTTGGGGCCCACCATCGCTCCATCGCTCGGGCGCTGGGTCAGCGCCGCGACGTTCCCCATTTTTGGGCTAGCTGGCGCGCGGCCTCGAAAATTGGGAGGCCGATTGGGCTCTCCGTTGGAGGGCGTTTTTATGTTTTTTTTGACCCATTTTTGGTATAAGTGACCCTATGGGTCATGGGTTGGAGCCAGTCTCAACTACTAGTATCATGGTCTACCAGTCGCAAGACTCGCAACCTCGCTCCCTCTGGAGAAGAGATCACGGCGGCGGATCCCACGCTAGCTGCTCAAGTACTATTGCCGCCGCCTTCAACTGCGACGCGGATACCACTTCCCCGACGCTGCCGCAAGCTGAGGCGGAGTGGTTCGCGTTTTGGCCAAGTGCCAAGTCCTGGCTCCGCCATTGGGGGCGCAAGGGTTCAGGCAAGACCCCATGTTAATCAACTATTTAATTGCACGAATCTCACATTCAAGAGAGAAATTTCAAAAAAATACTACTCTCTCTGTTTTTAAATTGTCATTGTTATTCACTTTTAGAGTTACATTTAAATGATTTTTTATCCAAAATATTAGCTCAAATATGCAAAATTACAAGTTATAGTTCAAATTTCTTTGATGTTTAAACAAATCGTAACAAAATATATGATAATTTTTAAAATATTGAATAAGATGAATGGTCAAACATAACTCAAAAAGTCAACTCTGATGACAATTTAAAAATGAAGGAAGTATTCAATTGCACGAATCCTTCTGCCACCAAGTTCCTCCATGGAGCTCGACTGATGCAGAGCAGACGACGGGTGCCATGGGAGCAGATGGCCGGCGACTTGGGAGAATCAAGTCGGTGGGTGTGCGGCTGGGCCAAATGGCTCTTCGATGGTCGGAGATAAAGAGGCGACGACCAATGTGAAAGGAGGGAGCGGCAATAGGAAGCTTGACGCAGGCCAGCTGGGCGAGCGTGGGGTGATGCAATGAGGGCGAAAGTACTGTACCACCCTTTTTGGAACTGTAGAGAGGTACCCAGAGTTTATAAAACCGTGGTAAACTGGACCAGTTTTCGCGAAAACTGGAAAAACCGGTCCGGTCCGATTTACCCAATAGCCCGGTTTTTGATTTTAAATTTCAAAAAAATTGAAAAATGGAAAAAAATTGAAAAAAATATGTAAAAAATTAGATCGAATTTGCAGTCCAACGGTGGAAACAAAACATGTAGATTCAATCGTTTGGTCTGTCAAAAAACCGAGCAAGATTTCTTTGTTGAAAAAGGGATGGAAAAAAAGAAAAAACCTTTTTTAAATCTTTTTTCGAACCTGCAACTTTCATCGATTTTTTTGACCAATCAAACAAACGAATTGTTGTGTTATTGTTGCACCATTACGCTTCAAATTGCATCTAGTTTATTAATATATTTTTTGTTTTTATTTTTTCAAATTTTCATTTTTCCCATTTTTCTCTTTGAACCGGTTTTCCGATTTTGTCTCCGGTTTACCGGAAATTTTGACATTTTTTTATTCAAAATTCGTCATTTGAATTTTGGTCCGGTTTCCGACCGGTTTTGACGGTTTTCCCGGTAATCGGGCATACCGGTCCAGGTCGGTATTGTAAACCTTGGAGGTACCACGGGTGGCGCTTGAATATGCGGGAGAGGTACCACTGTTTGTGGCTGTTGGATCTACAAAGATCAGGGGCTAAAAAGTAGGTACCTTTGGTAGCCGGTACCTTTTGGAGGATAGGAAAACGTTCTTTTAGATGTGAACATATCGCATCATATATATACGTTTTGCATGCAAAAATGTTTAAACTATCATATGGGTGGATACCCTTCAAAGCGCAGAATTCACTGATCTGATACATAAGGAATGTGTCTGAGGCTTACATGTAATTTTGACAGCATTCGCCTCATGCAGTTTGTTTGTGACTCAGTAGTTTGGTTGGTGACCTGAAAGAGATAATTTGCACCATTATAGAGTACATTATTTTTTAATAGTTTTACAAATTCAAATGGAAAATGGCAACTTGTCAGAGCCGTCCAGCATAATTTAAATATGCCTCCAAACTTCAAAATGATCATGCATTTATCTGTGTTGTTTAGGTAGCCTATTTGTTGAATCAACCCTCCCCCCCCCCCCCCCCCCTCCCCCCGCGCGCGCGCGCGCGAAAAGTAGTGGGCTCACCATGATACTTAACTGTGTTACGTGCATTGGACGTCGAAATTATATCCCTAAATCAGATAATACACTATAGTAACATGCTCTTTTTGTATTAAAAATAACTGACTGTTTTGAGTATGATGATACTAGCTATGTTTCTCAAAAAATGGCTGCCATTTATATCCACTCTGTTTTCATTTTTCACTCTGGCTGCTAGAAGTAGCATATTTACCAATGTTTGATGAAAGATAATTGCCACATTTTAGAACCATATAAGCACTCTATATATGGCTTTATAGTTTACACCCAAAATTTAGCAAAATATTTAGCTCATTTACCAGCGAGAAGCCAAATGAAATAAGAGAGCATCATTGTCGTTGTCACAATCTCGTAACCTAGTGCATATATGCATGCTTGCTATATTGCTTGATGGCTACATATAGTATGTTACCTATCATACTTATTATCTTGCTAACTAGTAATCTCCCATATCCTCTTGCTGATGAAACAAAATAATGTACTTTTTACTTCTAGAGGTGTATCTAAATATCGGTGAAAAAAGAAAAGGCTACAAGGAGTCTCCTTACCTGCTGCGTCGATGGGCCTAGCATACCCATTTCGATCTTGAATCGGTCAATGATACTTTCTGCCTCGTAAGCGATGTCAGTCAAGGTCTTGAGCCGTTCATTAGTCGCCTCGGAATGAGCAATGGTCCGATCCGCATCTATGATTTCCCGCGTGATGCTGTCAAGGCTCTGCTTAAGCTTTTCAATCTCATCTTTGACACCATGCACTCTGGCAATCTCATTGTAAGCAAAACTTCCCAGCGAAACTATAATTTCTTTTATGATCCCGCTTAGAATTGCTGTCTCCATAGTGAAGATCTCACTAAGATAGGCCGCAGAGAGTTACAACCCCTTCAATTATCACTTGTCATGCAAATAACCTTTACAAAAATGAACATACACAGATTAGTTGAAAGAAAAATACAGTGTGTCTAAAATCCGACATTCTCTGTTATAGAACTCCCTCTTTATTTTTCCTACCAATTGAGTATGTTTCGTTTCAATAACAATAAATTAACCTTTAATCAAACTGGCACACATAATGATTTCACTAGCAGATCTAAAACTACAATAAACCAACTTTAAATAAATTGGCACGCAAACTATTTAGATTGTTGGAAATGTGAGTTGGGTTTGGAAAATGGGGATGCCTGGAAATCATTTGACATGACCGCCCTGCCGGCAAGCTCAGCTCCCTGCTCGCGGCTTCCCGCGGCAGCAACTATAACCTTTAATAAAACTGGCACGCGGAATGATTTCACTAGCAGATCTAAAACTACAATAAACCTCTTTTAATTAAATTGGCACGCAAACTATTTAGATTGTTAGAAATGTGGGTTGGGTTTGGAAATTGGGATGCCTGGAAATCATTTGACATGAGCGCCCTGCCGGCAAGCTCAACTCCCTTCTCGTGGCTTCCCGTGACAGCAACTAATTTTCTTCTCGCAACCCCAATTCAAGTACAATTAGTTTGTTCCCCCGAAAAAGTACAATTAATTGGCCCGTAATCTAAAGTTGATGAAGTACCGTTGACTACTGCTGCTTCATTTCTCTTATGTTTGGATTTTGCTGCTCGATTTTGGATAGGTGACGGAGCGCTGGGGGCAAGGAATAGACCGGGAGAAGAAAGATGAGGTCCTGATTATAAGGCTGGCGACGAGACTCAA
Source organism: Eragrostis curvula (assembly GCA_007726485.1). Classification (NCBI taxonomy): domain Eukaryota; kingdom Viridiplantae; phylum Streptophyta; class Magnoliopsida; order Poales; family Poaceae; genus Eragrostis; species Eragrostis curvula. The sequence goes on from CM017441.1 coordinate 13,340,261, forward strand.
AAGAAGGAAAAAAGAGGGTGACATGTAGGTCCCACGTTATTTTCCATGTAACAAACCATGAAGTGCCGAACATTGGAAACGGGAAAAAAGTTGCACCCCTAACCTAAACTCAGCCTTTTCATATCCCTTTTATTTCCTTATTCCGAACCAAAGTAACCAACCCAATACTACTTAAGGTCTCCTCGGTTGGGCTTCATTAATAGCTTCTATAGCGGCTTCACGCTTTTTTCAATCAAAGGGATGCTTCATTCTTCAAGTGCTTCTCCTTTTTTAAAAAAATGACGAAGCCGTATCCAAAAATAAGGTGAAGCACAAAGCCACAAAATAGTATCTTCACCTGCTTCTTTTACGTATGACGCCCTCTTCTTTACATATTTATCCTTATAAATGAGGAGAAGTTGCAGAAAAATTCGATTTGCCAAACGTTTTAAGCACAACTGCAGACATCAGCGCAACCGTTTTTTCAGAGAAGCCACAGCTGAAGCCAGTATAACCACGACACTACCCAAGAGGCCTTTTGACTACTTCAACGGGAGTTTCATTTTTATTAAATGATATGACATGTCACTATTTTTTATGATGAGACAAGAAATTAAAGAAGAAAGAGACGAAAGTAGTTTCATCTAGATAAAACCATGAAATCGATCCCAACATCTTCAAAACTGACGAGTTGGTCGATTTCAAGAGGTACTAAGTAATGATCATGAGTACACATTATTTCTAAGATAGGTTCTCTTTTGCATGTAAACTTTGAAAAGAAAAAAAAACAATGTATTGTAAGGCCTATTTCAATCATCAAACAAACCATTTCGTACTTATGTGGCACTGTTGGAAACAACAAAATTAAATAATGCATTGAAAGTAGCCTTAAACGCCACCTGAGTCGTGCGAAGGACTGGATGGATGGATAGTTGAGTACCTTTTGGAGACGGTCGGGAGCACCGGTGAGAGCAGCAGCAGCAGGAGGAAAAGCTCGAGGCTGGAGTGCGATACTCTGGCTCCCTTTGTAGTGCGCACATCAGACAGCCTAGAGCCTTGGACACATGGATGCTCTGCCAAGTCAACTCCTTTCCGATCCATCGATGATGAGATCTGTGGTTGCAACAAGCTTTTCGTTAATTTATTGGGACAAGCAAGTCGTTGTGAGTTGTTGCGGAGTGGCAAGAAGGTTCAGATCCACCAAATTTCACGGGACCTGACCATGAACGTGGCAATTATGTTCGACGATGAGATCTAGAATCTTTTTACTAGGAAAAAATGATGGGATGTATATTGAAAAATAATCATAATCAATATTTCGACCCTGTCTGACCACCTTAATATACATTCTAGGATTCAAAGCTCTATCCACTCAAAGTGTTATCGCAGGAGTATTTTGGTAGACGATTCACTAGAGGTGACCTCCTGATACACATATTAGAGAAAAATTGGCACTTCTTTGTTAAGGTTCGCTTGAAGCTTAAATGAAAACACCCCAGTACCTCTAAGAAGCGATGGATTGAAAAGCACGCCCCAATACTACTCTCTCAGACTATCTCCAACCGAAGGAAGCACCCAAATCACTAAATAGGTACTCCCTTCGTCCCAAAATAAATGACATTTTGGCTTTGTTCTAAATCAAACCATTCTAACTTTGACCAAGCTTATACGAAAAAATGTCAACATTATTGGTACCTTACAAGTATCATTAGATTCATCTTGAAATATATTTTTATCTTATACCTATTTGATGTCATAAATGTTAATATTATTCTAAATAAACTTGGTCAAACTTTAGATGGGTTGACTTAGGACAAACCTAAAGTGTCATTTGTTTTGGGATGTAGGGAGTACAGAAGTGAGTGGAAGGATTCCAAAACAACCCCATCTCCAACTGAAGACCAAAGGAAGGACCCAAACCCAAATCCGGCACCGCAGCCGCCGCTCACCGCTGCCGTTCACGTCTGTGTTGCCGCTGGTGACGTCGACGAGGCCGTCGGCGCAGTTGCACTGTAACACCCTGTGTTTTGCCATATAATAAAAACCACTAAAAATTTGAACTTTTTAAAATTTTCCAACAAACTCAATTAACTAGTTTAATCTCCAAGTCACATTTTGAATTTTCATCTCAAAGCATGCACAAAAACCTATCATATGCATTTCTGGAGTTTCTTGTTTTCATTTTATGTGTTGGTTGCTTTTATCTCTTATTCCAGAAAATAGAAAAAGCTTTTCCTCTGTTATGGGCCGTCCCTTCTCTTTTCTTCCCCACCGGCCCAACTTCTCCAGCCCAGCACTCCTTTTCCCTTTCTCTTTTTTCGGAAATTCCCTGTGGGTCGCCACCCCTCTTTTCCTCTCCTCTCGGCCCATCTCATTTCTCTCTCGCTAAAGGCCCGGCACGCCAGCCCAGTAGATGGCCCAGCCCGCTCCTCTCCGTGTCTCACAGACAGGCGGGCCCCGCCTGTCATCACCTTCCTCTGACCACGCCAGAGCGCGCCCATGCCGGCCTGCCGCCCCATCGCCGTGTCGTCGCGTCGCCAATGCTGGTACCACCGCGTCGAGCACATGTATGTGCAGAGCCTCCTCCGCCTCGTCCCATCGCAATGAAGCCACAGCAGATCGCCCACTCCTCCTCTCCTTGACCGGCGACCACGACAGCCCGAAGACCGGGACGCCACCATGCCTCGACGTCAGCTCCACGCGAGCCTCCCCCGCAATGTCCCCTCCGTCACAGAGTCTCCACTCCGCATTCGTCATCACACGTGAAGGCCGTCGCTTCTCCCGTCGCGTCCATCACTTCACCATTAAATTCCGACGACCGGAGCTTGGACCGAGCCGCCCCAAACTGCTCACCTTGACCTCCCTTTTTAAGCTACCGAGCTCCACGCCATCTCCCTCTTTCCGCTCGCAAGATCACCTCTCTCTCTCTAGCACTAGAGCCCCCCCCTCCCCCCCCCCCAATCACCACTTTTCCCCTTTTCTCTCTCTTCTCCGGCGAGCAACTCAGGCAACGCCTACCTCCGCCACTGGTGAGCCCCATGGCCTACTTATTCCCCCCTCCAGATGCCTCTCATCTTTGTTAACCCCGGCATGCTCACGGTTTCCGAAGCCGCGTCCCCGACAAGGAGATCGACGACGACCTAATTGCCGCCGCCTTCTTCCCCGACGCCGGCCGCCCTCCGTCGACCTCCGCCCGTACTAGAGCACGGTGAGCCTCACCACACTCTGCTCTCCCCCGTGCACCTTTCCTTTTTATTCCTTCCCTCGCGCAGGAGCTTCCCACCAAGCGCCGCCACCTCCACTACTTTCGAGCTCACCGCCGGCCGCCGTGGTTCTTCCCCGGCCAGGCCGAGCACGGCATCGCCTTCGCCGCATCCACGCACACACGCACGGCATCACGCGCAAGCATGAGTGCACGTGTTCGCCCTTTTCTGTCACACACCGTCGCACCGTCCATCGCTGGTGTCGTCGCGTCGCCGCTCCGGTCACCCGCGTAGGACCACCCGCTCCGCCATCTCGTGCCGCACGCCGACGACCATTCCTCGCCCAGCCTCCGCCCCGGAACATGCCGCCGGCGAGCCTCACGGCGAGCTGCCGCCGCGCGCCACCGTCTTCCGGCCGCTTTGACCCAGTCGCGCCACCTGCAAACGTGGCGCGCCACGCCAGCTCGTGGGCCCGTGCAACCCAGTCGCCTTGCCCAGTCAGCAGCCGCGTCCACGAACGCGGTGCACGGTGAACCACCCTCACCCACACTCCCGGTCCACAGGTCACATGGACAGAGTCCACGCAACAGTCAGCAGCAGTGCACCGGCCCCCTCTGGGCCCATCTGTCAGCCTCCCAACCCACTCTGTAATTGCTAGCGCCACACAACATATGCACCCCAGAACATATTTCGAGCAATTTCCTTTAGCAGAAAATTTCATAAAATTCCAGTAAATACTAGATTACATTCTAATCACTTTTAAACATTTTTTTACTCCATATTAATTAGGATTATGTCTATAGTTCATTACTTAGCTTAATCCTAATTAATTTCTTATTGCAAACTTATTAAATCCATATCTTTTTCATCTTAACTCCGATTTTGGCAATTCTTTCGCCAAAATTCATCTAAAATCATCCTCTGTCCAATCCTACCAGCACCCTCTGTTATTGATCTTCTTTTGTCTCTTATTTGATTTATTGCTTGTTTAGTTGATTGTTTGATCGGTAGATTTATTTTGCTCGTTGTTTACTTTTAATTGCTAGACGATCAAGCTTTCGAGGAAGGATTTGAAGAATTGGATTACGAGGACATAGAAGACGAAGACTTTGGTGAAGGCAAGTCCTAACTCCCTTTGATCATGTTGAACCTATGATTGCAAATAATCCTATTTAGAGCCCATTTTATAAATAAATATGCATGGTATTTAAATGTGATTTAAATGCTTAGTATGATCCTAAGTACTTGTCGATTGCCACTCCTTGATATCGCTTATCCTAATTCCATTGCTAAACCTAGGATCCACTATCATTAAATCTTTAATGATATGTTGGAATGATATGCTGCTTAGGACTTATCATATTGCGTACTTAATTAATCTTGCTATACATGCTTTTTGTGTAAAATGGTGTGTGTGTGATTGGTTGAGTGCATGTGAACAAGAAATGTGGGATGGTACATATATACTAGTGATAAATGTGCAACACTTAGTGGGGATATTTTGACGGGAGCAAGCGAGGTAGTCCAAGTGGGAGGGCTATCTCTAGGTATGCGACTCCTCATCATGAGGATAGCTAGTGAAGATGCCTACTTCGGTCGTATAAGGACCAGTTCATGTGCCGCCATGCCAAGCAACCTTCGTGCGACCGCATGCCTGAATGGGAAGGCAGGGCTTCACACCCTACTAGTTGATACCCGATACCCACCCAGGAGGCAGGAGTTGCAACGGGAGCCAGAGAAGACTTGGACGGCCTTGGTGGGAGTTCCTCGATCCGGCGAAGAAGACGGGCAGGCACGACACAAAGTGATTCATGCCTCTGAGTGTGCCCCTGGTACCTTGGTGGGATTCCCGTGGGTGGATATCATGGTGATACTGGTAGATACGTCACCTTGTTATGTTAGCTCCCCCAAAGTACACGGTTGGGGCGAAGCATATCGTGCGGGTACAGCGTACAACCTCTGCAGAGTGTATAATCTATCCAGATAGTCGTGTTCCACTGTATTGGACAAAGCGAAGGCTTGTGCCACACAATGATTAGTATAACAATGTGAGTTACCCCTTTGGTGTGTTTTGGAATACACCGGTGTGGAGCCGTGCGCTGGTTTCCGGCCAGCATTAAAACTTAGAAACTGGCGGGATGGACTAGTTCTCCCCCAGGGCCAAACAACCCCACTAAACTAATGATAATATTGACAATAGTTTGCGAACTGCTTTGCTTTACAAACAACCCCTGCATAAAATTGGCTTTAAGCTAATATGATAAACCTTTAGCCTATACCTTGGTTACACCCTTGCATATAATTACCCTTGTGTTAGGACTTGTTGAGTACCTTATGTACTCACTCTTGCTTAAATCATTCAGATGAAGAGCCTGAGTACGAGTATCAAGATGGTGGATATGAAGAGTAGGGTTCCGTCCGCACTCAAGATGCCTGTAGTATTGGTTTCGCTTCCGTCTTCTGCTATAGTAGTGTTTAAGTGGTTCTGGTGAAGCAGCTTGCCAGTTTGATATCTGATGTAATAATGAGGCATTTGGCCATTTGTTGTAAGACCTTTTATGTATGAAGGCTTGTATGAGACTTGATAATATTAATGTAAGTGATGACTCTGTGATAACATTCTGTGTAAGTGTTCGTATCAGCGTCTGATCCAGGGACTGATACGGTAAGCACTAGTGCTCCTGAGATGGGGTACGACACGCACATGCTGCAGCGGTCCACCCATAAGTGCCTGGACCGCATCGACGTCTTGCCCGCACCCGCCCGCGATTTGCAGGCACACCACGAGGACGTGCTCGCACTCCTAGAGATGCAAGCCAGCGTCGGACAGCTTCACGCGCCACCCACGCCCGTCGATGGTCTTGTCGGAGGACACATGCACGCTCGACAAGAGGTGGATCATGCCTTCCGCGCCGGCGTCCTCCTCTCCTTCCCCTCCCCCTTCGTGCCCCTTCCGGCGCTGCCTGACGGGGGGAGGAGAGGAGGAGGCACCGCCCGATGGCCTTGGTGGCGAGAGATCCCACTGCGGTGACAGGGGCGGGGGAGTGGAGGTGGAGGGGGGAGGGGCAGGAGAGGAGGCACCGCCCAACTGCCATGGCGGCGAGAGATCTCTCGACGTTGACGGTAGAGCCACCTCCCCTTCAACTCAGCTCTTCCTCCAAAGCGAGGGCGGTGGTGGGCCTAGACGGTGAGGGAGCAGGGCTGGACCGTGATGGTGATGGTGGGTCTGGATGGTGGCACACTGGACAATGAGGGAGGCGGCGCAGCGGGGGCAAGCTAGTGAGGCTGCTGAAACATCCCAGGCCCAAACGGCTCCAGACTTGCTCGAACGTCGAGCGGTCTTACCTCGCGGCGATAACTCTAATGCTTTCATTCTCGCTTGGCATAAAAAGGTTAGCCCAGTTATTACTACATTTTTAGCTTGGATTTTTATGTTGATCATGCTCTACCTTGCTATGTAATGTAGGACTATTCCCTCAGTTGCTACAACCAGCCATGTTGAGCAAGCTTTTGGGCTAAGTCTCTTTTGGGCCATGCCTTTATAGCCACGGCACTGTCTCGCTATGCGATGAGGTCACTCACACGACGGGGATTCGGTAGTGGTGTTCTTCCTCCGCGTCACTCACACGACGGGGATTCGGTAGTGGTGTTCTTCCTCCGCGTCGACAACCTGTCAATGGCAGGTATAGGGATGACAATAAGTCGGGGTCAAGTGGAGCAAAAACCCACCTAAGACGAAAAATACCTCATGTGAAAAATGACACCAACACCCACGCCCATCGGATTTCAGGTGCATGTCGAGTGCCCATCGGACGTAGCATAAAAACACACAAAATGCATGTACAAAATAAAAAAGTCACCAAATGTACTCATGCTTATCATCTCACTGCATGGAATTTCAGAAAAAGTCACAATACATCTCTACAACAATTAAATGGAGATTTCATCATCTTTCACATGTGCCAACAACTAAACTCGCCGACAAATGACATGCATGACAGGTCGCAGTCGTGGTGGACGGGCAGCAGCATGTCGTGATGGTGTCGCGGGAGTGGGGTGGCGGCGGCGTGCGTCGCTGGAGTGGGGGCGGAGTGTCGGTGTCGCATTTGGGAGTGGGGAGGTGCGGACATGTGGTGGAGGCGTGGCCTAGGGCAGGTTAGGGTTTCGTCTGAAAGGTGGGTTGGGCTGATTCTTTGGTGGTGGGTTGGGGAAGGTAGGGGACCTTGTTTAGTGGGCTATAATCAAGCCACCCATGGGTGAAAAACGAGACCCATCCTCAACCTGAGTCTGAGTCGGGTCGGTGCGGGTGACACCTATAGGCGCAAAATTTCACCCCACGCCCGCCCGTCAGGTGTAAAACCCATCGGTTTGACCACAACGGCAAACTCCTTTGCATCTCACTCCCTCCCTCCCCCCCGGCACGACCATAACGGCGAGCTTTCTTGCAACTAGGATCGCGGAGCTACTTGTATTCACTGTCATTAAACATGATTCCTAAAATTTCTTAGCAAAACAAAATTATACGTAGTCGGCAGGGGACACGACCGGACGACCCCATCGATTCATTCATTCAGAAGGTAGGAGGGGCAAGTTTTCTTTGGTTTCTGCAAATCTCTAAATCCTCAAAATCCGCCTCCTCCAACCATGTTCAATTGAAGATTGGTATTGTTCAACAAAAAATTCTCATAACCTTTGTCAAATTTTTCATTGCCGTCGTCCAAAGCCAATCTCAGCTCCGTCACTGGCGAGGCAGCGGCCGGTGCTTTGGTGAGTTGATGAGAGGTATCGTGGTTTTTTCCTCTCTATGCTATTTTGGCATTTGAACTCCCCAATGCTACATTTTGGACAGGAGGAAGTAAAGTAGAATGACATTTTCGATTAATTTTCCAACGGCTTAGATCATAAATATTGCAGATCAAATAAAGAATCAATCAAAGCAGCATCAAAGCACGATATGCCGGGTTGGCTGTTAGACGACAGGTTGGCTATAGTTATATAATCATCAAAATGATTGATGAGTTACACCATCGTGGTTCCAGCCGAACTCAGACTGTCAGACAGCTGTGCCACGACATTGCGCAGTCTTACATATTAAGAAATACAGAGTAAATTTTCGAAAACCACATTTGGGACATTTTGGAACTTGTTTCACAAAACTAAACACACAGAAAACGAGTCACGTCTCTGGTACTGGATTAATGGCTTGCGTGCACGCATAAGCCATCCAGAGCTTCCTTTGCCCACAGGAACTCTCTTTACCTCGTAGAAGGACGACTTCAAACTTATATGTTACAGAATAAATATTACTACATGTTCTGTTCTATGATCTAAGTTCTTTGGTAGAAATTCATTTAGTCCAGCAACGTGCAATAATTCTGACGACGTGGTCAGAATAGGCTGTCAGGAAATGAATAATACAAGTCAACTTCACAATTGAGATCCGATCGATGACAAATGATTGGACGTTTTATTTGCTGTTGAAAGGTCTCCCGATTGAGTTTACGAGAGCAAGCAACCTAAACTGCGCCCAACCAAGCGGCAATGGCCGGGAGAATTGTGCTGGAGGCTGCCCCCAACCCGCTGTTGTCCGCCATCGCCAGCAAGCTGAAGAAACTGGTTGGCACTGCCGACGACGCGGCCAAGCTGGCCGGCAGCGCTGAGTCTATCCTGCTGATCAGGATCAGCAACGATGCAGAGGCCAGGCGCAGGCCAGTCATCAAGGACTGGCTTCACGCCTTCCAGAAGGCTAAGTACGAGCTTGATGACGCGCTGGACGGCTACAACGGCTGTGTGGCAAGGCGGCAGCAGCAGCCACAGGAAGCTGGAAGATCAGTAAGCTCTACATATATTCTCCTCTTTCAAGACTCCATGCTCCCATATGGTTGCTTCCAGCTTTTGGAAACTCACCTGAAACGAGACACAATTGTTCAGCTCAATAAAAATAAGGCTAAACGATCATTTAAGAAATAATCTCCTACAATCATTTAAGAAATAATCTCCAACATATATGTACCAGATGGTCTTTAATTTTCAGCTTCGGTATTTCATTTGAACAAAACTCTTCAGAGTTCATGATGATCTATGTGTTTATTCAGATTAGGAGTAAGGTGAATCTATTTTTTGCTTTGTGAGATCTCTAAGAGGGAAATTAATCTTGTTATGAACAGATTCTCCGTCGGTTTAGGTCGTCAGCAACTGTTGCCAATGAGGATGAATACAAGAAACTTCAAACCACTGTCGAGGAGCTGGATGACAGAATGGATAAAATTTTGCAGGAGGGGGTTCTGCTAGGTCTCCAGCCAATTGATCTGAAGAGACAAAGCTGGATCTCCAAATTTCCTTGGGACCCAACACCAAATAATGATACTGTTGGTGATATTGAACATGAAAAGCTGAATATAGTAAGCATGTTGACTGACAGCCAGAGCACTAATCATGTTGTTGTGATGGTTGGTTGTGGTGGAACTGGCAAGACCACATTGGCACGAGCTGTATTTGATGATTATCAGACAAGAAATGCTTTCAATACTCTTTTGTGGGTATGTGCCTCAAAAGATTTGACGGATGTGGAACTACTATCTGCAATTGCAAGTGCCACTGGCTTTAAGACTAGGGGAGCGGTAGATAAGAAGAAGATTGAGGAAATGCTGGCTTTCATGCTTGGAGGGAAGAGATTCCTGCTGGTGCTTGATGATGTCTGGAGCCACCAGGTTCATGAGAACTTCCTGAAGACTTGCTTACATGTACAGCATGGAAGCAGAATTCTGATGACCACCAGGGACAAGGGTGTCGCAGGGCGGATGGGTTCTGCAGTTCGCATCGTCCCTGTACAGGAATTGGTTTACCCTGCCTGCTGGTCCTTGCTAAGCAGAATTGCTTGCTTGGACGCCAAACAGTGTAAAGACTTAAAGGGAATCGGGATAACAATTATCCAAAAGTGCAGCAGGATTCCTTTGGCAATACAGGTTATAGGTGGTGTTTTACGTACAAAAGACCCAACATTGCAGGAGTGGTTCATTGTGAGCGACCATGAAGGATGGTCTACTAGAAGTGACATTGTCCCTGATGATGGCATGATGAAAATAGCAGGGCCTATCCATGTGGCCTACTGTGATTTGCCACCTTACTTGAAGCAGTGCTTCCATTACTGCTTGCACCTCCCAGAAGGGTTCATGATCAGCAAGCACATTATCACTCAGCTGTGGATCTCAGAGGGTTTTATTGAGGAACAAGATGGTTGCAGCCTTGAAGATACCGCAACGGAGTATTACAAGGAGCTGGTACTGAGAAACCTTTTGCAACCAGAGATTGGGTCTCTTGACATGACAAGATGCACAATCAATGGTTGTGTCAGGTCTGTTCTGCAACTCTTCACTAAGGATTTGTGGATTGGAAAGTCCAGATCAGCGAGTTCCACTTCACGTGTCGAAAGAGCAACATGGGCACATTTAAGGACAGTAATCCTGTACATGAATCCATGGGGTGATCGTGTTCTTGACCATATGGCTAAGAATATCAAATCTTTGAGAGTGCTGGACCTAACTGGAACTGAAATTAGGCACATTCCAGGGTCATTAGAACCTCTACTTCACCTTAGGTTCCTGAACCTTTCTCATACAGAAATCATGGAGCTTCCCGAGTCTATTGAGAGGCTCAGAAATTTGCAGTTCCTGATCCTCAGGAGCTGTTACAGACTTCATTCACTTCCACATGGAATCAGTAAGCTACAAAACTTGAGGACACTTGATCTTGAAGGCAGTGAACCACATCTAGTGCTACCAAGATTGTCAAGCCTGCAGCAGCTAACCACGTTGCATGGTTTCGTTGTGAACTCCAAGGAAGCAACTGAAAAAGATACAAGCGGGTGGCCTTTGGAGGATCTAAATTTTCTAAACTCACTGAGGAGTCTGCAGATAGTGAAGATGGACAGAATACAGCAGCATCTGAGTGCACAAAGAGCAGCCTTGTCAAAGAAGCTTAATCTCGCCCAGCTTGAGCTTTGTGGCAGCACAAGGAAGGTTCATGAAGTAGAAGAGACGGAAGCGAGTAGGCTCAACGATGTGCTCAGTAGCCTTCGACCTCCAAACTGCCTGGAGTCCCTGAAAATACTGAGATACTACGGGCTATCATTTCCCAATTGGATCCTGCAACTCCCAAGCCTCCAGCGGCTAGTTATTGCAGATTGCAAATATTGTGAGAGCCTCCTCGCACTAGGAGAACTACCTCAACTGAAGTTGCTCGAAATTTCCGGATGTTCCAAGGTGCGTGCTGTTGAAAGAGGGAGAACAGGTCCTCCCCAAGCATTTCCCAAGCTAGAGCAGTTGCATATCAATGACATGCAGAGCTTTGAGTCATGGAAAGGATTTGAAGATGGTGACCTGCCATCCCTGGTGGAGCTCCATCTGCAGAGATGCTCCAACTTGAGATCCCTCCCATCTTGCCTGGGGCACTCGAAGTTACTCACAAGCATGCTCATTATTTCCGTAGATAGCCTTGAGGATATTGTTAGCCTTCCTGCGCTTCGGGAACTAGTTGTCCAAGACAGTGAAAAGCTTGCAAGAATCTCGAACCTCCCAGTGCTTGAGTCCCTGACCATCAGTGGCTGCTCTGGATTGCAGGATGTAAGTGAGCTAAGGTTTCTCAGGCATCTGCGCCTCATGCCCAGGGAGCTAACAAAGCTTCCAAACTGGCTGCTGGCATTTGCACGGCACAGCTCAGGCTCGGTTCCAGAAACTCTCACCATTGTTGGTAGAGAGGAGCTGGTTAGAAATTTAATTCGCAATGATGAAGATTGGCCGATCATCAGTGGCATCGGCAAGGTCTATGGGAATTTGCCAGATGAGTCACCCTTTTTCACATACACTAAGAGCACCGGCATTCTGGAAGCGTTTTTCGACCGGCGAGATCTTGTTGAAAGCTTGGTGATTGACCCTCATCAGTCCAATAACAGGTCACCCCACATTATGCTGTGCAATGTTTTCGGGAGGATTGCTCGGATCAGCATGGCTGGTAAGAAAAAATGGTATTCAGTTGCTCTTCTGGCAGCCGTTTATCAGATTCTGATGCGGATGCCGACCGGATATATAGACCCTGTTCCCGCACGGATCCTCTTTGCATTCTTCGCAGCTACAGCATGCTTCATTTATTTCTTTTCATGTTCAGACTAGTTCGATGGTTGTTGCATTGCATTTTTTTTTCCTTTGATGAAAAAGTAGGCAAACCAAATTTGTGTCATGCACAAGGTGTCTGCAGGAGCCAAGCTATTTGCATACAGGTTCGACATGTAATTTAATTTAATTATATATATATATATATATATAGTTTGTAATGGTACAATTTACTTTCTTACTTTTTGTAAGATATGGCCTAACTAATACTATATTTGAGTTGGATTTCAAATGTTCAATCAACCGAACAGATTCCATTTATAGCAAATTCAATCGTTTCAGTCATGTCCGCCTATTCACACCCACATGCACTGAAATTCGTTAAATGTCACTCATGTTGATGATGTACTGGTGGGACGGGAGCACTGTAGGAACAAGTGGAGTCTCCTTAATTACACACAAAAAAAAAGTGGAGTCTCCTTAAATACTTGCAAATGGCAATCATGGAACAGGGAAGAAGCTCAGTGGCTAAAGCTGGTTAACCAAACGTTTTGAAGACCTGTGCCGCATCCGTTAGGCAATAGACGTTTTGTTTCAGTCGTATCTTCTTTCTTTTATTTATTTCAGGTTACTGGAAAAGCAGGCAGGACAGAACTACTCCTAAAGTCTACATCGTGTATCAAATAGCGTTCGTAGCGGCCGCAATAGCGCCCGCTATAGCGGTAGCGGTGTCTAGACGCTACCGCTACAAGGTAGCGCTCAGCAAATAGCATCTTGTAACTTAGCGTCCGTTATTTCACTTTTCAAGCCGCTATAGCGTTTCAAAATCCGCTATAGCATCCGCTATTTAGATGTGATAGCAATTTATTGTCAGATATCATTTTTAAAAACTATTTTTAGATGAAGAATAGCTGAACTACACGTTATGATCCATAAATTTGAAGTAACAATTGACTAGCCAAGTGAATAGAATTTTTATGATGAGAAAAAGTAATATTATACTCACTATTACACATAGTTTTTGGTGTTTTTTGAGTTATCGCTATTGGAACTTAGCGTCCGCTATAGCACCCGCTATCTGCTATCCGCTACACAGATGCCTATCCGCTACAAACCCGCTATCCGCTATTTGTTACCTTGAGTCTACATGGGCGGAACCGATGAAGCATACAGTAAAAGGATCTAAGAGCTAGATGCTAAGATCTAAGTTAAGCACTAATATTGAGTTAGTCAGAACAAATTGAAAATTGCTGCAGACGCTCTCGCGGGCGACTGGCAGGGGGGGAGCTCGCTCTCAGGCTGGAGACCCGGGTTCGAGCCTGCATCTTCTTAATTAAAAACGGCGAAGCGGTCTGCCTCTTCCCGTATAGTTTTTTTTTTCTTTTTTGAGTTGAAAATTGCTGAGTACGCAACAAAAACAATATTTGACAAGCTTAATCAGCATAAAAAGAAGATATGAAATAAAGGGATCGCATACTGAGGAAACGCGTAAGAGCAATGAGCAAGGTAGCTACCTGATCGCTCCTACAGAAGCAGCTTGGGGGGCAGGCGAGCAGTCGGCGGAAGAAAATCACAGGGAGCGCAGGGTCCGCACGATTCAGATAGCGCGACCAGGGCCGGCGCGCTTGCGGAGCATCCGGCAGGCCCCACCAAGACGGAGACTGCCGCCGCCGCCGCCGCTGCCGGGGATGGAGTCCGGACTCCGGAGTTTTTTTAGATGAAAGGTTTCCCCCGCTCTATTTAAAGCAAAAGTTCGGTTCACACCTCATTCCCGTTTAGGGATTACAATTCCAGAATTAACTTCTGTAAGTCTAGGATGAAATCCTACGTCTGCTCTGTTATCCAGCGTTACATCATGCATCGGCGTACTCGCCTCACTGGACCCATTTGTTGAGGCTGAGCTCGCCGTCGTCGTTGTATAGTACCAGGTCATCTGAGGAAGAGCCACCACGCTTTTTTCTGTTGCTTGTATGTATTCTTCCAATGTTTGGCTTTCTGCATCTTTGAACAGCACCTTCCATCTTCGCACCTCCGACTCCGGAGTTCGAGAAGGAGGTGCGGCGGCCGGCGGCAGGTGCTGGAGCGCGGAGTGACTTGTCCAGTGGACGGCTCCGGATGAGGTCCCCGCGTATCTGACGATGGCTCAAGTGGCCCCAAGCGAGATTGGTGCTGTCCCCACGCACGCACAGGAGGAACACGCGCGTGCAGGGATTTTTTCTGTGTACTATATTACTCCCTCTGTCAGGATAATTGTCATTCTAGCTTTCTACTAGATTTATTGAACATTCTCTGAATTGTCCAGGTTCACTGAACATTCTATGAATCTGGACACTCCAAAACATTCCCAGACAAATAAACTGAGATGGAAGGAGTATATGATTATTACAATTCCCAACTACCACCGCTGCGTTTACTTCTTTGGCAAATTAAATCGCAGTAAAATTCCAACAGGCTAGGGGATTTGCCCATTTTTCAAGAGAAACTACGCCCGGCCCATTTTTCAACAAGCTAGTAGGCAGCACACGCGCGCGGGGTCTCAGCGAAAAGCGGTCACCCGCAAAGGTTTTTTTTTTTTTTTTTTTTTTTTTTTTTTTTTTTTTTTTTTTGCTCCGAAAAGTTTTTGTGATTTTTTCTAGGAAACTATTGGAGATGCTCTTGAGGTCGAGCGCAACTGGGAAGGCTCCGTCAGCCAGAACCTCGTAACCTAGCTCCACTAACTGCTGCACCATGCCACCATGACATGATAAGCTAATCAGGCGTTGGAAGCATCTCCGGCAGATTCCTGGCAAGGTCACAGACGACGGATCAGAACTCAGAGCTGTAACAAAACAAACCCTCCCCCCTGAACAGTCAGCACTCACAATCGGGAGCAATCTATAGATATCACCAAGCATCAGATGGTAAATACGACATTCACTAACCTAATTAGATCCCTAAACCGCACAAATCTGTACGAGAGCCATCCAAGACTCAAGTCCATGTCACACACACTACACGGAACAAAACAGGCTACTCCGCCTCATTCACCTTGTCTACCACCTGTACTTCATCATCAACTTGAATCACTTGTGCAGGCTCCGCATCCTTCGTCACAACCTCTGAACTTGAATCGTTGCAGGTTTCTGACCGTGCAGATGGTGCAGGACCTGTGGCCTTGCTTGCTGCCTCTTGATCCGAGACCATGGACACCTCATCAGTGTTCACATCCATCATCTTGTGCTGCTTCGGGGGTTTCTTCTCAGCTGGGCTCTTCTCATTGGATGCCGTCTCCACTTTAACCTCTTTTGTTGGAGTGCGAACATCTGCAGAGGCTGCTGCAGCTCTAGCTGCATGCAAAATCTGGAGCCTGTAATCGGTTTCTGGTCGACGGCAAACCTTCCTCAGTGGAACAATTTCCTATTACAGAGAGAAGTGTAAGTACGATGCAATGAACAAACTAGATGCAACAGTCTGGTTTCAAATATATTCAACCATCAGATGAAGAAACTAATTCTCTATCTAATGTATACAAATATGGTATTGGTCAATTTTATTACTTCCTACTTCCTAGGTATATACCTGTGGTTTACATTGTGAAACAGAAAGATCAACATACACACAATAGAAAAGTTCAGGACAAAAGATAAACCTCAATTGTGATAACTAACAGCACAGGATGCAGCCTAACATAAAAAATGTTTACCAATACTGTGATTAGTGTGATATGTAAATGATCATAGTCAGCACAATTGTGTTCAAATTTGCCGAAGTGATTAATGACTACTTTGCAAACTTTTGTAAATTTGCATGGGATGAAATGAACACAAACTGAATTGCTTTTGCATGTTCAGAAATCAAATTCATTGTGCCCAAATGAATTAACTGCAAAACTTTATGGATCCATTGCTTCCCATAAGAGATTAATAGTTCAAGGACATCAATCTCAAAGGAAAAAAGAAAGTGGACATACACAGGTATGTAATATAAGAAAGCAGGTTCCTAACTCAGAACATGCACTACTGCAATACTAAAATCGGTCAATGCATGGACACACTGGGAAGATGGAAGAAGTACCTCAGAATCATCATGAGTATAGCGAACGAGAAATCTACAACGGCATCCTCTAACATCATGCCTTCTCCTTTGAGCATCAAGGACTACAGCATCAAAATAAAGAGCCTGCTCTTTACCTTCCTGAACGAGCAAAGGTATTTATTCCATGTGAGACATCACATCAGATCAAGGGCAGCAGCAACGAAAAACATAATAAGATGAAAAACAAAAATAGATGCAAAACACCAGTTTGACTGTATGAGCCACATGGGCAACATGCTGCCATGGGAAATCAGCATTTTAGTTACAATTGCTACATTATACAGAACAAAACATGCAACATTGAATCAAAAGAAAGAAATCTTAAATATTAACTGCCAATAACAAAAAAAGGAGATTGAAAATTATATAAACAAACAGATACTTCTCACCACACCACAAGGCTTCTGTTATGGATACATTATCCTTGTCTTAAAGGAGTTGCTAACACTTTTAAGGTGGCATAAAAGACGAATCAAGATAACTCGTGACGCCCCTGGGCGTGGCCATAATTAGTATTGGCTCTTAACTTAATTTGACAAAAGTTGAACGGCCATGTGCTCAACCCACTTACATAGGTTACTAGTCCACAAATCTAGAAAAGAATTTATGCACCTAGGAATTCGCAGGATCATGAACTCTGTAATGCAACAGAGACATGGAGACATAGAAACTTAGCACATCTCAGATATTATACTGAAATTAGCAACATCATTACGGAATTAAACCAATGACTGCTCACGAATAACTTCATGTAGTCTACTTCGGTTTCAATTTCCTTGTGTTAATCCTAACAGCATTTGGTACTGATGGAGCTCACTTGGCAAGAAAATTTCTGACTACGCAGGCAATGATACATCAGTAGGACGAAAGGGAAAACTTCTATAATCAATCTTCTGAGCCACAAACAGTGGTTTTGGACACTGACTTTCCCCAAGATACCAACCAGGAATCAGAAGTTATAACTTATAAGGTTAGTTGAATGCAGCAGAAAGATACAATCAGCAGAACTTCGATGTGCAGATCAAGGAATTGTTTCAGAAAAACATACCGAAACATACAATATATAATGCACAATGCCTCTAAGCGCCATTTATATACTTTATAAACAGATCTAACAATGATAGTAAAGCTCAGGTACACAGCAATTCTCAAGCTATATTGTAATATGACAAAAAAAGTGTAAGATGGCAAGACCTGGAAACAAAGAATCAGATCACCAGGAAGCACGGCAACACATTCAGTGGCTTCACATGGAAGAGAACGCTGCCGCACACATTTACGAACGTTGATCCATTCATCTTCCTCTGCTCCAAATCCAGAAAAACGAACTCGTACTTCCTGAGATACGGAAAAAGTACAAGCCACATTGGTATTTGGCACATGAAGTAATCTTCAGATAACCATTAGACAGCTCTAACTTGACTAACTCCAAGACAGGACTCCTACAAACTGCTGCTTGCGTCCTTATAGACTCTCTCAATTATGAAACTTTCCTTTTAAATTTTGCCTAACTTGTGCAACAATGCATACAAAAACATCAAAACATTTGCATATAATATAGTAGAAGACTTGAAGCAGCCTTCACAGATAAATTCACTGCATTTCACCTCCAGACTCCAGAGTGCAAGCAATATAGACAAACTACAGATGGAATCATATATAAGGACACATACTACAGTATGAAGCAGAGTAATGTTTTCTGAACATACAACGGGAATTGCCTTTGCGGAAAGTTAAATAAATATAATCAAAACTCTGAACTCACCGGGTCACCAGATTCAAACATTCTATGAGACAGGAAGGCAGCAACATCATACCTGCAACAAAGAGGGTGGCCTTTCACATTTCTTGATATGAATATTGCTCAAAGTTCCATTGCATGACAAATAACATACTTTGTACAGCCAGTTGAATACAGTTGGATTCTTTTGTTATTTTCAGATTGTTTTGCACTAATGAAAATCGTTAGGCACCATCAAATTCAAATCACAGACGATATGATGATAATATTGGTATATAGTAAGCAAGTGGTGCGTAACATAGATCACTACGTAGCTGATTAGAGATTAGAGGGCATTACTCAGAGCAGAGCATGAGCATATAAATTGGAGCAGAAGACAGAACCACAGGTCCTTATGTTGATTACCTATAACCTAACAACACAAGACATATAAAAGGAACAAGAGAGGAAGTCCAAGACAAATATGCACATACCATGCACCGTCTCTGGCCGACTTGGCTTCAAACTCGACCTGGACACCCTCGACGGCACCTTTCCCTGATTTTCAAAGACGATATGAATAATCAGAGGAGAAAAGGAAACGAATGATACCAAGAATCACGATCATCTAAAATCTTCGACAAAGCGGGCGGCGCAATTCCTAGGAACTAAGATGCGGATGTGCACCGACAACCACACACACGCTCATGCATCCATCTGGTGCTCAGGTAAAGCGCGCTATCTATTTCGTCCATAAACCCTAGCTGCTAGGAGTAAGTAAAAGTGCAGGAACATAGTAATAAGGAAATGAGGAATCACCTGCGGCGGGGGAGGAGCCCGGGTGGGCACCGGCTGCGGAGGCAGGGGTCTGGGCGGCCCTGAAGGCGGAGGAAGCGGTAGCGTGCTGTAGGTGGTCAGCCCCCGACGGAGTCATCTTGGCGGCCGGCGGCGGCGCGGGACGGACGTTCTTAGCCCGGTGCGAATAGCGGCGGTTCTGAAACCAGTTCCAGACCTAGCGATCCCCAAAACCCAGATCGGGAAAAAGAGAAATTAAAACGGGTCCATCCGTCTATCCATCCATTCATACGAACGATGTTCATCTATAGTGGGGCGCGGGAACGGAAAGAAGAAAGGGCAAAAAAAAAAAAAAAGGCACCTGCTTGGGCTGGATGGCGACCCTGCCGGCGCGCTCGGGCGAGGCGGAGAACTTGTCGGCGAGGGACTGCAGCACAGCGCGGCTGGGGATGCTGTTGTTGAGCTGCTGCAGGCGCGCCTCCATCTCCGCCACCTCCGACGGCAGGAACCGGAACGCCGGCGCCCCGCTGCTCGGCGGCCGCCCCATGGATTCGTTCGATCTCTGTTTCTCCCCTGTCCGGCGAGGTCAGGCTAGCGGATTGGGATCGATCAGCGCAAAAGGGAAAGAGGCGGAGGAGGTTACCAGTGAGTGGAGACGGAGGCAGCTGAGGCAAGCGGCGCTGTCTCTGTCTGTGCCGGTGGCCTCGCTCGCCCTGTTTCTCAATCTAGCGCCAGATTGGGAACATGCCCGTCGATCCCCCGGTGGAGCGCCTTGGTGGGGACCTCCTTTACGTGACGTCAAAGCGTCCCAAAGAGGCCGCGAGTTGGACGGACAGCCCACGCGGCCCAGCAACACAGGCCCCGAATCAAACAGCCCGGGCAGCCCACTATCGTCAGGTATAGTTATCTTTCTGATTAATAAAGGGTGCAGTTGTCCCTCAAAAAAAAAAAAAAAAAAAAGGGTGCAGTTGATCTAAAAAAAAGGTATAGTTATCTTTTTTTTAAAAAAATGAGGTATGCCACTACCAAAACCAATTTGTTTATTACGCCTTTAATAAATAAAACTAAATGAAAGGAGATTAAAAATGTTTTGCAGCCGTCAGTAACAACATATTCCATAATTATTTTGATATCGTTAGGACACAAATCTTGGCTCAATTCCAATTTGAACTAAACTCTATGATGTAATGTCATCAAAGTAAGAAATGGTGATAGTATATGTTGAAAAACCAGAAGACAGATATTATAGTGATGGTTGGCCATTGCAGAGTAGTGTCACCCGAAAGAAACGAAATGTTTTAAACGAATGTTTCTGCCTCAACAAGAACATCAACTTTTGTTGAGAACTGCTGCTAGATCAGGCGGTTAAACCTACAGGGTGGGAGCTTCCTTCACCAAGGTCTCTAAAGAAGGCCGGGTCTGAAGGACCTATTTTTTTACCATCAACTTTTGTTTGCACGTCTTATTTGCTAACTCACCTCCTAGCTAAAACATTTCTATCAGTGCCTTACTCAACAAATGACCTCTGCTATCGACTATTGCTAACATCATTGTTCTAACTTCCACAAACACCATATAACAATAACTAAACGTGGAATCAAACGAAGATATTAAAATTAGGGTTAATTGCAAATCTCACCCCATAACTTGGCTCTAGTTGATATTCCACCCTATAAGTTCGTTTGTTGCACAAACCACCCCACCCCACCCCGGTTTTGGTTGAAATACCCCCCGATTTTCATGTGCTCGTCTAAATAGGCCAAAAAATGTCACGTAAATGCATATATAGATCCTATCTCAAGTCTCACACGTGCGTACGGTAGCGGTGGGACCGTCGAGCAGTTGAATTTGTTATGTTCAGATGTAATTATAAGCATTCAAGATAAGTAGTGATTTTTGTGCGGTGGGACCATGACAATGTCGGATACGGCCATACTACGAAACTAGAATCGACCTAAATTAATTGACTCATGTAGCCAAGCACTCACGCTGACAATTTTTGATTTATTTTTTGAAGAGCACATGAAAACTGATGTGGGGGGGGGGGGGGGGGTATTTCAATCAAAACTGGGGTGTGGTGGTTTATGAAAACAAACAAACTTATAGGAGAAATATTAAACTAAGTTATGGGGTGAGATTTGCAATTAAGCCTTAAAATTATGAACAATGCTAGATTAAGAGTCGGACAGTCCAGCCGGACAATACAGAAGTATGCAAAGCATTTTTGTAAAATTATAAATGTCACAAAAGTAGACATTGTAAAAGTAAAAGTATTTTCAGATAGCAAGGACCGTATACAGTTCTTCATCCTTTTACGGTACTTCTACACACACACACACCTTGACGAGGTAAATTGTCACAATGCACCAGTTGCGATACTAGCTAGTGTATCGTTCTCTGGTGCAAGGACTTATATTCTGGTGTTGCATTACACAATACATTCACTGCCTATTTACAACCATGGGTACATAACATGAAGACACTGGATATATATAGATGATGATGTTCGGCATAGCTTGGTAATCAGCTAATCAAACGTCACGGGGCCTGGCCACCTTCTGCCATCCGGCGATAACCTTCACCTGATCCTTGAGCGCCGACGACGCCGGGTCCATGGTCCAGCGCTGGTAATAGTCCTGCGGCTTGAACACATCCTCAACCGATCCGGGGCCATCGACCAAGCTGGCCACCGCGCCGTTGAGGAAGGCGTCCCCTTTCGACACGATCCACCCGGCCACGGTGTCGCGGCGGTCGGCGGCCTTCTCGGGCTTGTACTCGAACGCCTTCTTGGTCTTGTTGCTGCCGGCCTCGTAGACGTTGCACTGGGACACGATCTGCGCCTCGACGCTGGCGCAGACGGCGTAGATGCCCCAGTCCCTGGTGTAGTTGTTGTAGAGGTGCACCTTGCCGAAGCGCACCCGCGGGTGACGCTGCCGCGTGCCGTCGAAGAAGCAGTGGTGGATGGTCACCCGGATCACGCCGCGGTCGCCGACGTGCGACGGGTCGGCGCCGATCAGCACCGTCTTGTCGTGCCGCGCGAAGTGGCATCTGTAGTTAATTATTCCATGATTAGTAAAATCCAATTAACTAAAGTAAAAAAAAAACAAAAGATAGGGACCTTGAGAGGGTGACGTCTGTGCTCTGGCGCGTGATGTCGAGGAGCCCGTCGACGTAGTCGGCGAGCGTGCACCGGTCGATCCAGATGTTGGAGGAGCCAGACTTGATCTGGATGGCGTCCGTGTCGTCGCCTCGGCCTCCGTCGAGCACGAGGTTGCAGATGATGACGTCGTGGCATTCCACGAGCTGGAGGCCCTTGCCGGCAATCACGACGCGTTGGCCGCGGCCGTCGATGGTCTTGTGGGAAGATACAGGGATGTAGGAGGAGAGGTTCATGGTGCCGGACACGTCGAAGACGATCCAGAGGGGCTCCGTCCGGCGGCAGGCCTCGCGGAGGCTGCCGGGGCCGTCATCTGATCATGAATCAAGAGAATCCCGACATTTTATCAACTCTACTCGATCCATCTTGCTACCTTGCCGTTTCCCAAAGAAGAAGAAGATGGTGAAAAAAAAGAGAAGGAAACATACAGTACCTCGGAGTGACGTGACGCGGTAGATGGCACCATGGAGTCCGCCGATGGCTTTTCGGCCAAAGCCCTCGGCGCTGCCGGCAAGTCCGCGGAGAGTGCGGTCCACGTCGGAGTACGGCATCTGCCCAAGGGTCTGCTGAGAGTCCATGTTGTTGGCACGTACGAGTGGTTGGACTGGAGGAGACAATGATGCTACTACAGCAGGAACAGCAGGCGAGAGAAGCAGGACTTGCCAATCTGTCGGATTGATCAACCAAATTTAGCCCTTAGATGTTGTGTAGAGCACGGTGGGTGTACGATGCTATATATACTAGCGTGGCCTGTACTATACAAGAGAACCGTGCTTCTCTCGTATATGTGGTGTAGAGCGCCTACCACCGGACGAGAGAAACGTGCTTCTCTCTTGTTATGTTCACAAGAGAAGACGCAAAGGAGACAGTGCCAAAACAGAAGCAGATGTGAAGCTAGGAGACGGGAGAAGAAGGACGATCGAGCCCATCTGATCTATCGCCCAAATTTAGCAATGGATACATTAATTAACCGCGGATAAAGTTTTAGAAGACAAAACCACGACGATAGTAGTGTACGGGTTGTCTGAAAGCCACGCTGGTCTAGCCTGCCCATGCACGGTTGGTTGGGTAGAACAGGCAACGCCGGGAGTCCGCCTATGCATGGCACGTGTCATGTTCAGAAGAAGCAAAATGATTTATGCGCCCGGCACTTGCAACGGTCACGTTCTGACAGTTGGTGTGTGGT
Source organism: Eragrostis curvula (assembly GCA_007726485.1). NCBI lineage: Eukaryota > Viridiplantae > Streptophyta > Magnoliopsida > Poales > Poaceae > Eragrostis > Eragrostis curvula. The sequence continues at coordinate 13,363,482 of CM017441.1, forward strand.
TACGTACGTGTCATCCTACGCCGTGGTCGTCCAATCTCAGGTCCATGTGTTCCACGTGATGACAGGATGCAGCAATTACCTGCAAGGGAGCAACGCAGTACTGCAGTCATATACAGTTATACACGGCATGGTCAGTACTAAACATGGAAACAATGATTCATCACTGGTTCTCTGAAGGGATTAATGTGGATAATGCAAGGACAGAAATGCCGTGCCTAAGCAAGATCACGGTGCTTTGCCGTCCGAGGAACGTCACAGTGCTCGGCACCATGCATGATCGGCAAGATCGGGTGGCGCGCCCTGCCCCTGAAGCACGTGTCGCCGCCGTGGCCTGCGAGGCCGTCGCTCCGTCGACGCCGTCCATGAAGACCACGGAAAGTACACATCTAATCATATTGTTTTTACTCATTGGGACTTACATGATTTTCCTTTGTTGGCCTTTGCCAACATTGATTCAGCAAGCAACAGTTTCATTCATTCACAAAATGATGAGAAAATTTGAAGGTGTGCTGCTATAGTAATGTGGAACACAATATTGCTTCATTATACTACAGGTCAGGTAACAGATGAACGAGTAAGTGCATCATGCATCTCGTCCTTCAAAATATGTAACATAACACCATATGCATTGCCACGAATAAGCAATAGAGAATATCTGTTTCTAGCCATTACTGCATGTTTTTTAATTCAGCAGTACCTAGCTAATGGGAGCAGCTAGCAATGCTGCTAAATTTTTCGCAATCACGGACGGCGTAGCACACTGTAAAAAGGGCAGACTGTTTTCCAAGCCATGTGCTTGTTTTTTAGACTTCAGAATTTTTTGAGGTACATCAAAATTATTTAGTAAATATTCAACTATTTGATGTGGTTACATATAAATATTGAAGCATTCTCCAAAGTATTATAACAAATAAAATGTTGATAGCAAAGAGAAAATTTTATAAATTTCCACCAGCATAGTGACGTAATTTTTTTTGGAACACCACCCTTTATTAATCAAACTGGTAATAGGAATTACAAACCCTCTGGTTGGCGTTAACAACCACACATATATGTCTACCTACAAAATTGTAGTTCGAACATGAGCTAAGACATATGTGTCCATGTTTGATCTCTGATCTTCATGGAAAAACTTCACTATGTCAAAGTTCACCTATCGGGCCTTGATCTCACGTATGATCTTTCTTTTTATCATCAAGCATGCTCTATTTATTCATGACTTACTGGTTCAGTGAGCAGGTTTGTTACAAAGACGGGGAGGGATCGAGCCAAATGTGCGACTGATCCGGGTCCCAGCTCAAACTAGAGCGAGCAAGTTCATGTGCACAGGTATTACATGACCTGGGCGCATACATAATAGACACCGACGAAAAATGAGACTGAATTAAAGCTCTAGCCTCCTTGTACATCATATCGCCTGGAGAAAAATCAAAGGCTTCAGTTTGGAGAGCAACCAAAAGATTAGTCGAATCCGATTCCAGAACAACATTGCTGATTCCATTCTCCATCATAGTTTGCAATGCCACAAGGGACGCTTGTGCTTCAGAGCAGACAGCATCATGAACCGCTGCTAAATTCCCAGCTCCGGCCAACACCGCCTGACGATCATGATCTCTAACAATGAAACCCCATCCTCCCATCTGCCTTGATTCAAGAAACGCACCATCAAAATTAGCTTCCAAAAAATCCGGTGGGGGAGGCGTCCATATCTTCTTCTCTTTTGGCATCATTACTCTTTCCTTCCTCCAACCGATGATATCCATCATGAGAGCCATAGCCAAATGCACCACTTCACTGGTAGACTGCATACGTTCACCACCATTTGCTTTGTTGCGCGCATTCCACCAGGTCCAAAGTAAAGCCATTATATGTACTCTAACATCAGGCTTCATCTTCAGAATAGCAATGACAACTTCTTTTGCCGACCTCTTTTCTAGTAACTGCAGTCTATATTCCTCAAGCAAGGACTCCTGCCAGCACTTCTTTACTATTTTGCATTTGAGAAAACAATGCCCACCATCCTCATTCAGTCTCCAATTAACACACTGGACACCTACTATCAGTGTCCACTCCCCTTCTCTAAATATTCAGTCTCAGTGGTAAACTGTCATGTGCAAGGCACCAAATGAACTGCTTGAGTGCCTTCTAGCTTCCATATCTGGTTCCATTCCAATTTCCCCTCCTCACTAGGCATAGATGTTCTCCTACTTGCTTCTTTGCATTACGCTCAGCATTGTCCTCCAGAGTATGATAAGCAGACTTGACCGTAAACAATCCTTTTGGGTCAAAATGCCAAGCCAAAATGTCCTCACGGCTTGGGTGTACTGGAGTAGCCAATATATGTTGGGAGAATTGGTTGTGCAGCACTGAAAGTTCCAGATTCACGGAAAATACCACTGAAAGTTCTCACTAACGGAAAACACCATTGAAAGGTGCATAACTACTTAGAAAATAGCATCTTCTTATTTCCTGGACAATTTGCCCTTGCCTGTTTTTTCAGATTGGTGTGGGTGCTTGTACTGTACCCATTTGAATCAAAAATAACAGCCGCACTATCAGTCTATCGAAAAGAAAGAACAGCCGCAAGACTAAAATAAAAGAAAAAGAGCAGCTGCACTACCGCTGATAATTCCTCATAGGCTCCTTTGATTTCAGTCCGCATTGGGCTACGTAAGGATGTTGATGGAGTAAGCTTGTAAAGGCACCTAATTTGGAACTTGGAACTGTCTGGTTGCAGTGGCAACATTGGCTATTTCTTGTGATTTCAGATGGAACCTGCTAACTGTAGCCGTGCTAAATACTAGCTGTCTGACTTTTGGTTGGAACTGAACCTGCAACATCAAAATTATTTCCACGTGATTGGAAAGTACGACATCTTCTTGTGTGAGCTTGCTTTATGAATTTCACCTTGGTTCTTGTGGTTGATAACTTATCACAATCTATTCAAATTCCTTTTTTGTGTTATATGATTCTGCTCCGCCAAACCGGGGGCATCATCCAGATTCATCATGTTCTCGCTGGAAACAGAGTGAGGTCATGGAGATGTGGCTCTTGAGCCGTTGCGTCGCGAGGCCAAGGAGATGGCGGATGAATCCGGGTGCTCGAAGGGGCGCACAAGGACGGCGGCTGCGCGGCCGCTGGCGCACGAGGTCGTTGATGCGGCCGTAGGAGCATGAGGCGCGGCTGCACAACGGCGGGTGCACTAGGGCGGTGGCTTCCAGGCCGGCGACACGATGGAGCACGTACGAGACCGGCGTAGCGCAGAGCGGGCTCGCCGGCGTCCGGCAGCAGGGAGGCGGCGGCCTTGGGGAAAGCAGGGGCGGCGGCAGTGGACGGATTGGGGCGCCGGCAATGGAGGCGAGCAGAGTTGGCGCAGACGAGCCGTTCCGTTTCGGTTCGTTCATTCTGCAGAGGAGAACGAGAGGGGGTCTGTCTATACAGGTAAGGGCTCTTTTGTCTCTTCACATATGCGATTGGTAATTTCAGAGTAGACAAGCAAATTTCAGTGCTATTTTCGAAGGCTCAAACTTTCGATGGTATTTTCTGTGAACCTGTAACTTTCGATGCTATATAACTAATTTTCCCATATATGTTGCACATCCTCCTCCCAGGACAAATCTTTTATCAACTGTTTGTCGATCCCAATCACCATACTGGCTCATACCCTCACCAAAGCATACAGTGATGTAATCAAAACAAACAAAAAGTAGCTACTTTTTATGGGCTAGCCCTCCAATTTGGGAGGCCTTCGTGGGCCACTAAGTGGAAAATGATGGTCATATAGGAGGCCCGTTCCAAGGGAGGCCTTCGATCTATATCAGAATTTCCTAATCCAAACGGCTAGGATGATAGGATCTGCATCATCTCTAAGATGCTCTGAGGCTAACTTTGCCTTCTCCAGTCCATGAATGTTGGCAGAGTACGTGGGTAACTATTAGGACGCTTATCTTCTGATCCTTTCAAACTGGAAGGTGATTGTTTGATTATTACTATATTCATTTTTATTTGAAAAATGGATGCTTCGAGCTACCTACTCTCTTCATGGAGGCTACATCCAGAGACTAAAATATTCGTACTCATATAATAAGCCATCAGGTCAACTAACTGATGTTCTACCATTTTTTTTGAGGAAATAAACATGAGCTCAAACCTCTTGGAAACTTTCCTTTGCTGCTTTCGTTCTCTCGCTTCAAATTCCTTTGTTTTTTTTTATTATTTTGCATCCAAACATCCGCTTGGAATGTTTCCTGCATTATATATTCAAGTAGGATAGCAAGTGACAGCCAACTTCATTCTTAAGTTTTCATATCAGGTGTAGGAAGAGGGTGCTACAAAGAACATATCAGGTGTTACCACCTCTTTAGGTGTTACAGTGTTACCAACTAAAATAATTTCTTCTACAATGCTCAAAATTCCAACAAAATATGGATGGATAATTCATGCCATCTTCTACCATCATGCAAAAATTGAGGTGCGACGGAAACTTGTACAAGAACAATAAAGAGAAATCAGGCTGTGAATAGTGCGGGTTGCAACTTGCAAATGTTCATCTCAAACCCGCAACCCCTTACTATTCGCATGCTGATTTCTCTTTTTTTGTTTCTCTTGGCACAAATTTCAATTGTGTCAAATTTTGTATGATGGTAAAAGGTCACATGCTCTATCCATTTATATATATTTTTTTTGAAATTATAGATGCATATTTGAAGATAGTACAACAATTGGTAACACGGTAATACGTGAACCCACGATAACACATGATATGTTGTTGGGTCCTACAAGGTCAAACCTAACAGGAACGCAAATCCCCGGTACACTTATCCGGTGCAATTACCACAAACCAAGTGGGTATTAGTTTTATTCTCTCTCTTATCTGGGACACATAGATGACGTATGAGCTGCTCTTATACATATAACTTCCTCTTTGACCCTCATTATCCCGAAGCCATGTCATCTCACCCAAATATTCTTTTAGCATGTATGTAGCGGCACGAAATCAACAAGGGACTATAACTTATCAGCGAATATATGACTTGAGCGTTCACATTATAGAAGTTTCCAGAATGGTCAAGCTCCACACGCCAACATATATGCATAGAGAATTGACCAAGCAATTCACTGGTAACCTCACCCGTTCGTGGGTCACTGCAGGTTCTGGCCCACCCGACGAAAGTCTTGGACGTTACGTTCTTGCCTTGAATCCCCCTCCTCCGGGGGTTGGACGCAGATTACGTGTTCTTTTACTAGTTCTTTCAAGATAAATCGAGATACTTATCGTATAGGTTCCCGCGTGGTACGCGGTTTGATGACATGAACGACGTAATTAGGCCTACGTCGAACCGACCACTCCATCTCTAGTTGTTTCTTGAGGCTTTAAATATATAGTCCAACTAATGGAAGTTGAGTATAGCCCATTCAGTATTTGTCATAGCTACAGAGTGCAACAGACGACGATGGATCCGTCCTCCTTGGTCGGGGAAGCCATGACCATCTTCACCACCATCCACTACTTCATCCGTGACAGAGCCAACAACCGGCATAGCTCTGACCTCGATAGCCTCCCCCAGGGGTTCCAAGCTGTACCTTGGCGCCAGGTCTACAGGAAGCCAGAACAACAAAGCCTCCGTAAGAAGCATCTGTCTAATAATTTCGATCTGCTTGGATTTTCTCTGAAATTCCAGCAAATTAATTCCTCTCTTGTTCTGCTTATAAGTACACCTGCAGTTTCCTCTCGTTTTCCTAGTTTGGGTTACACGATCTGTACATCTTATGCGTGGCTCTTGTTGCTCCAGCTCCGATGGTGCACTGGGAGCCCGGCGAGCTGTCCTTTGGCGGCAGCGGACACTTATGGTGCTTCACCGGACTTTGCCGCTGCGGTAGAAACATCATCCGGAAGACCGACAACGGTCAGACCTGGGAGAGCAGGAACGGCCGGCAACGCAAGAACGGCTATCCTGGCCAGATCCTGGTGGACAGACTTGTCCTCACGAGCGACGGCCATCGACGGTCAGCCTTCGACATGCTTGAGCTCACGTTGGACCAAACCAGGGTATTGTCTAGTACTAATTGTCTCTAATGCAGATACATCATGCATCTGATTGTTTTTATTTGGTTTTCTGCACTGGGAAACAGCCTAGTGTGGCTCTTTGCAAAATCCGTAGGACTCAGCAGGGTACCAATATGGCTTCAGGATCATCTCAGCAGGATTCCAATAATGTCAACGCCTTCAGTCCAGGTCCATCGGCAACATCTCAGGAGGTACTGATTCGCCTTGCAAGTGTATAATCAGGCGTACATGCACACCAACTCCCTCGGGATCACATCACGTTTAAACTAATCCATGTCATTTGTATCTGTGTCAACTGGCACATTCATATGTAATGTACGCCGTAATTACCATTACCTACAACTTCATGGAATGTAGAGAGAAGACGCTGGCAGTCAGGAAGTAACAACGGGGATGGATCAAATAGACTCTCCTGTCAACGCTCCTCCAGGTTTGTGTGTATACATTTCTTTGTATAATACTAAGGTGGATCAGCAGAATACGATTTAGATAGTATTGTTATCATGTTTATAATTAGCGGGGTTGCTTCTCTTCTTTTCTTCATCACGCGCTGATCAAGCGACTTATTCAGAACAGACAGAAATTATGTGAGGCCTAGGACAATCGTGCATGGTTGAGATTTCATCTCATAGTTTGGTATTGAAATTTTTCTCATTTTATTTTCAATTATTTGACCCGGGAGGTCTAGCGTTGCAATAAAGGAGAGTGAGCACCACCCAGAGCCAAGGCTCTCGAATCCTTGCAAACAAGGTGTGTACAAGTGTACCATGGCCAACAGACCCTCAGTTCTTTATATGGTTAAGATGTTTTTAGCGCTCTGCCTATGCGCATGGTCAATGTATGATCTAACTAGAAAACGCAGAGCAACAACATACTTATGATTAGCTTACATGGATTCTAATTAATTACAAACCATGCAGGAGGCGTTCCATACCAGAGGGATTATCTTAACTTCCAGGTACGTGCACATGAAGTTTCTTTCATAAATTGTCGTTTGAAAAGTGATAATAATAGTGTATGTTAATGTAAGTAATATTTTTTTGTCCTTGGACTCTCCCCAAATGTTGCTCTAACTAGTAACATTTTA
>CM017441.1:13371635-13557643 GCA_007726485.1 Eragrostis curvula
ATACCATGATATACTCACTCAAATGCTCAAAGGAGGGCGGTGCTCAAGTTATGACGCACCCAGAAGATATGAACCGTACTGCTGCCTTTGATTGCGGTTGTATATGTAGATTCATGTGTGATTGTAGAACTAAATCAACTAGATTTGAAGTATTGACCACTAGAACCGCTAACTGAAACTAAGCTAACTGATTAATTCTGTTCTTGTTGTACAACTAATCGAGACCACTAATTTTACAGGAGTATTTTGCAAGACACTTTGAAAAGGTTCGGCAGGATGCTTCACAGAAGAAATAATAGACACTTAGAAACATGATTTGCAGGATAATATTGCACATAAGAATTGAGGTAACATAAGGCAAAGGTTAAGAAAAAAGGCAGGTATATTTATGACCGTGAATGGTACCACTGACCTTCCTTCATCTGCATGTCCAAAGCTCTATATGGGCTTACGATACATACGATAAACGGCCTTGGTCTGTTTCCTCTTTCGACGAAGAAGATGAGCAAGAAGACACAGCGATCGAGCAGCTCACCATGAGCTTTTTCTCGATCCACTCGCAGAACCATGGCTTCGGGGGGAGAAGAACTTGGCAGCAGAAGGCCAGTCGCTCCATGCTCAATGTCAACCAAAGGCAAAGAGGAACACGAGGATTTGAACTTTGAACAAACTGGTTCTAACCAGTTATTTATGTTACCTTGTTCCAATCATGCGTGACACTATAGCTAGCCGCCAGAACGATTGCCCCTAAGTTTAATTCGAGATAATTGTCGCCATCGAGCTGGAGGACTCCATTCATGTTTGAGCTATTAGTTAGTTTGTGATGATTGAACTGTTACCAACAGCAAAGAGACAACTCTAATCAAGTGGGAATATTGTGTCCTCTAGCTGCCAGCATTGAGAGGTTCACAACTGTTCCTAGTCAATGGTATGCCCTAAATATAATCAAAATGATTCCGGTTCATCTTATTGTTTGAGCTATGTCATGTGCATCCCAAGTGGATATATATTAACAAAACAATTTCTGAGTTTTTGTTGATATATTGCTCCTTATGAAATTTTAGTCGTATATATTGGCTCTCAATGTGAGATTTATGGTTTCATTTCTCGACTGTAACCATATATTTTGAACGTGAAACTTCCATCAAGCTACCTGGCTCTCCTAATCTACTCGTACCATCCAAATCCAAATCATACATAGTAGAAACCATGCCAGTCATACTTTTTTTTTTTACACGCAAGCCATGTATCAATTTATAAATAACTGTTATGTAACTTGACAATGTAAGCTCCTCATCATAAACTTTGTCATAAAGTCATCATTCGGTTTTACTGGAACTCTACAATTCGACATGTGCCGCAGCCATCCTTGATCTTGTATCTCTTGTACCTTATGTGTCAGACACGGCCGGGATAGCCTATAACACAACACAAATGTTGTACCTGCCTTAATATAAGCTGTATATAATCATAATCTAAAAAAATAAGCTGTCTATAATGTGTGATCTGAATGCACGATGACTGTCACAGAAATGTCGTACCAGCGTTGTTGCGTGGTCATCGTACCTGCCCATTTTTGAGATGCCACCGGCTTCTAATTGTAACACCCTGCGTTCAAAATTCGCTTACTATCCAACCCATGTGAGACTATTACGACAACTACACCATTTTTAGGTCACATGGGCCAAAACCACAACTACTAAGATATAAACATGCTGGGGTCTTACAGTTGATGCTACAGCTTTCGAAAAAATGAGACTATTGATGCATGCATATTCCATTTTATCTGCTATTTGATCATGTTGATTCCTTTTGCATATGATTTTTGCAACTATATATTTTAAAGAAAGCTGCTTATTTTTCAATGTGAAAATTTATAAAATTAAAATTGATATCCTTGTCAACAACTTTCTGACAGGAGGATTCTGAAACAAATGATCAAAGCCCGTCAGGAAAATATGATGTCTAAATCTGTCAGAAAAAATTATTCTGTCGGCTACTCGTTAGAAAATTAAATGACATCACAAAACTTATCTTTGTCAGGTTGATCTATTACTGATGGTATAGTTCTGTTGGTTTGTCGACAGAAAATAAACTTCTGAGTTTTTTTTTTTTTTTTGCTCGCCGTCACAAAAGGCAGCTTCTGGGACACATGGGGAGAAAGATGAAAACAGCTTCCCTCGCAAATAAATAAATAAATATGAAAGCAGCTTGAGGCAAAGCAAAATGGATTTTTTTTCCTTTCTGATTAGGATCAAAACTGCGTGGACTATGGCGAGCAGAATTTAATGGCACGACAATCGAGAAGACTTATTTTGTTGAGATGGCACAATAAGATTTGAGAAAAATAAATAAAATTCATTATTTTTTGCAAGGAAAATAAACATTCATTATAACCATGCAAATATACTAGTATAACCAAGTACAACTCGCATAAAACGAAATTTTGTTACACGCAAACGGCCATCCAAAAAATGTTCATTTGTCCTCCTGTAGCAAGGCATAGAACATTTTATTTTCATAGGTTACCCATTTTTTGAAACAAAAAATAGCACGGATCCCCATGATCGGTCTTACACCGTCATCCACTAAAAGTCTGATGAGCCACGATCTCCGGGTTAGCGACCAAACCAAGATTGGTATTTGGAAATATTCTCTCCTTCAAATCAGATTTCAAGGTCTATTTGGAGCTCAGGATTCTCAATACTCAGGAATAAAAAAAAAAAAACTCAGGATTGAAGTTTTATGCCACTTGCATTTCTATGGGTATTCAAAACGCAAGAAAATTTCCAATGAAGTGTTTGGATGCGGTACAGGAAAGTTTTATGAGGCTGGAGCTCATGTTAGATTTCCTCGAAAATTCCTATGAAATCATGTATAGGAAAGTTTCCCATAGGAATTTCTTAGGGTGCAATCGTTTGTTCGAAAAAGCTACAATATAAGAAAGTTTTCTATAAGATTGGATTCCTACAAAAATTTCTATGTTTTTTCTTTCTTCCAATTAAAGGAGGCCTCAATGAGCTTTTCAGGACCATGATAATCCCTACCTAAAATAACTTTCAGGTCTCGAACTTTGTTCAGACAAAGAGAATATGGAAGTCGACATATAGAGTGGCTTAACGTTTTTTTTCTTTTTGTTTCGTTGGTTTGGGTTGATGGGATGTGAAACCAGGGTTTTCCTTACCACGGTAAACCGGACCGGTTTAAAAAAACCAGAAAACCGGTCCGGTTCGATTTACCCGGTTCGTCTTTTTTGTTTTTAAATTTTTTAAAAAATGAAAATTTGAAACAAAAATATGCAAAAAAAAATTAGAAGAAATTTGTAGCGCAATAGTGGAACAAGAACATGAAAATTTGATCGTTTGATAGGTTAAAAAACACGCAAGCTTTTTTGTTGAAAAAGGAAGGGGAAAAAAAGGAAAAACCCCTTTTCTCCTTTTCGAACCGGCAAACTCCCTTGATTTTTTTGACCGAGAAAACGATCGAATTTTCATGTTGTTGTTGCACCATTGTGCTGCAAATTGTACCTAGTATTTTGTACATATGTTTTTTTCAATTTTTTTTTGTTTTGCAGTTTTTCCATTTTCCCTCTGTGGACCGGTTTTTCGAAATTTGGTTCGGTTTCCTGAAAATTTAGAATTTAAATTTTGTGGGTTTCCGGATGTTTTTCCGAGAAAACCAGGCATTTCGGTGGGTTTTGGTATTACCGATAGCAACGAAAATTCAAACCTTGTGTGAAACATGAAAGAGGGACGATTCTCACACATCTCTTCGATTGAAGTTTTTTTTTTTTTTTTTTTTTTTTTTGCGGGGAACTCTTCGATTGAAGTTTGGATGACTAAACGGAACATGAGCATATCTCTGTCATTTATCATGACTTATATTCTAACTATCGATCTGCTCCTAAATCACTAACTAAATAGAAATAAGAAAAGTGGAGACCCATAAACTCGCAAAAAAAAAACTCTCTTCACAAGCTAAATAAGGGACCGAGACTATACTACCTCATACTGTGCTCCCTTGTTTGCTAAAGGCAGCAAAAGAGGAGTTCGGCCGGTGTCGATAAAAAAAAAAAGGGAAAACACCACGAAAGTGGAATTGTCCAGCAGGACGGCGCGTAGGTCCCACCTGGAAGACCACGGTCTTCTCCGCTTCTTTTGCGTTTACCCCCTCCCGGGAATCCAGTTGGTTCGTAATCGACCCAGGCTCTGTCCCTCAGCTCTCCACCTCCACCCCCCACAGCCTCCTTCAATGTCTTGATTGATCCCAAGCCCCCGAACCAGACCAACCCCGACCTCGCCGCCGCCGGCGGACTCCTCCCGCCGAAGCTTGAGAGATCTCCTTCCCCTTCGCCATGCTCGCGTCGGCGAGGTGAGTTGCTCCGGCCGCCGATTTCCTGAGTTGTGCCGACGGGCGAGGTGTTCGGCTGTTTGCCTGACGGAACAAGCTGTGCTGTGTGTATGGTGGGTCTTCGCAGGGGGCTCTGGTCGCGGCACCGCCGGAAGATCCTCGTATCTCTGGGCGTCGCCGGCGTCGGCTACGCGGCCTACCGCCTCTACGACGCGCACCGGAGCCAGCTCGTGCGGGTCGAGAAGCTGCGCGCCACAGAGGAGAAGGTCGCCGACGAGCTCGTCAGGAACCAGTAAGATGCTCCCCCTCTTCCCACCCGGTGCGGATCACGTGGCCTACTTCCAATTGCATTGCGGGGGGCTGTGAGGCGGCGTGATTGTTCTGGTCTAGTGGCGGCTTCGCGAAAGGGGTTGTTTGGAAGGTGAAGTCGGACCCAGTCAGTGGGCTGTTGCGGCCTGATTGTTTTGAGGGTTTATCCGGGTTGAATCGTTGGCTTGATTGGTGGGTGAAGTTGTGGTCTGCAGCTCAATAGGGATAATAACCGAGATAAAAGAAGTTGTTTTTCTTCATGTTCAAATGTTTTGCATCACTTTTTGGATAATAACAGAACATGGATGGCAATCTACTAAATTTTGTTTGTTAGTTATGCCAGAAGTAATGCACATGTTACTCATGGAGTAACCGATAGGGATGACCAAGTGGTTCGCAATGTTAGTAACATGATAGTGGGAAAAAAGTGTAGGTGAACGACCAGGACCCGTTTTGCTTGCTCTGATGTAGTAGCATTGGACACGGAATGTAATGCTAACTACTAAATGTAAACGTTTCACATTAAGCAAGTGCCATATTTAGTAAAGAACACACCTTTCTGATCGTCTCTTAAGCTTCTGAATTGTATCTGTGAGTTTGTGTGCTTTGTTGTTCCAGTGGCACCTCCGCAAGGTGAAGCTGGGGCTCCAGAGAGAGTTTACCTGGTGCCTCTGTTGCGGTCCAATCAGTTATATCTGTCTTGGATTGTTGGCTGTGTCTCTCGGCATTGATTGCTCGGTGAAAATGTGGTCTGGAGTTTAGTATGAGGACAAAAGAAGATAAAAGTTGTTTTTTTACAAGTTTAAACCTTTTATCTCAAACCTTTTATGATAGAGCAGGAAGGACCATCCTTTTGTTAGCTTATTAGAACAGAAGTTGTGCGAACCCTACAATTTGAGTTAATGGTAATAACTGTCTTCATGGTCTTCGTTGTTTATAACATGCAGATGGAAGTGAGTGTTCGAGGAAGATCTACTCCCATTTTATTTGTTCTGTTGTAGTAATATGGAGAGCAAAACATTATATAAAAGTTGTCTGATGCACACACACTCTCCCCATTTGCTGATGCATTGAACTGATTTAACTGCACATAGTTCAACCAACATCATATTTTAGCAAACGGAGGGAATATATAACAACTAAATGTTTCACATTATGCAAATGCCATTTTAGTTAATGGCTCACCTTTCTGATTGTTTTGTACGCTTCTGTTTTTTCTTTTCTTTGTTAGGTTGCAAACACACTTTGAAAATGTGCAAAGGGTTTCTGACACGACAACGCTGCCATTTGCCATGCATTATCTCCGTTCGAGGATCATGGAGGAACTGGATATTTCACACTTGACTGAGAAGCTGCTGCGAGGGAAGGGAGAATCCAATGCCCTGACACCAAAGGAGAAGTTAGAGACTTGGGAGAAGATTAAAGTTTTGAGTATGATAATATTTATCTTATCTATTGCATGATTTGTTGATTTTTTTTTTCTGTGTCTACTATTATAGTATATATAAGTTCATAAGAATGTAACTGGTTTTACACATTTTGATATTCTTAGGCTTCACAAGGACAATTTCCTCAATGTGGGCAATGACATTGCTTAGCTTATATGTCAGAGTCCAGGTTACCATATTAGGCAGACATCTCTACTTAGATTTTGCCCGTGATACGGATGGTGCACAATTACAGGTACATGCATGCTCCTGGCTCCACGTACCATTGAAATTATGATACAGAAATGAATTAGATTAAATATAAACTGCTTGCTGATGTGGAAACATCTCACTTTGTTTTTAGGCGGAGTCTGATACGTTTAGCAAAAGTGGACATAAGGATTTCCTTGCAACTGCTGATTACCTTGCCACTTATGGTATCAATACATTGATACCACAGATGCAACGTGCCGCAACAGAAATATTGAAAGGGTAAATATTTCTTCTCTAGTCCTTACAATAATTTTATTACCAGCATATTTGGTCCTTGATCACTGTAGGAAATCTGGATATGGTCATAACTGCTATGGCTATGGCTTGTTCCCTATTAGGAAAATGGTTCTTGGTTGTATATGACACACTGTTTTCTTTTAGCAATACTGACGTGTAAAAATTTGCAGGAAGCAACTGAAAGATCCTATGAGCATGGACCAAGTATTGGAAACAATGCTACAAATATTGGGCTTCTTTGCGAGTCATTGTGAAGATAACTCATGGATTAACTACCTTGTACCTGAGAATGCCAATCGTTATGCACAATTGATGGCTGTGTCCAGTAGTGGCTTTGATGATACTTCACTTCTAAAGGACGCCAGAAAGCTTGACCAACTGATGTCTGAGACACGCATAGTATTGGCAAGGTAATGTGGCATTATGCATTTAATTAGAACAGCAAGTCCATTATTTGCAAACCTTTTGTGGGACAGTCTTTGATGTTTTTTAAACTTTGCTCAATTGATTTGATTGATTAAATGTTAATATCAAATTATCTTTTTGTGTACTAAATTGCATATCCGACCCCTTCACTTTGTAGTCTCTATGTACCTTGTTTATTTATCTGTTTTTTTTCTTTCTATGTGAGGGATTCAAAACTGAAAGGCATCAAGTAAAATTGACAAGTTGCTACAGTAGTTCATTTGTTGATGGCATATACCATTATTCTGAATTCCAATGGGATAATAGCAGTGCTCTGCATCTACATGTTAAGTTTTGGTGTCATTACTCTTCTTTTTGGGGAATGTGATAGATCTTAAGAATATCATATCGCTACGGCATATATTCATATATGTCTTACGATAGTCTAACTTCTTATACAACAAGCTTTCGTTGATACAATTAAGGGGCATTTGTGTTTTTACCCTCATTTTGAACTCTAATTCTAATTTTACCCTCACTTTTTTGACTTTGTGATTTTACCCCTGGTTTTTCAACATGAAGCCAAATCTTACCCTCAGTAGGGGTAAAATCAGAATAATTCTATTGCGATTTTACCCCCAGTAAGGGTCAACTCTGGCTTCAGGTTGAAAAAACAGGGGTAAAATCACGAAGTCAAAAAAGTGAGGGTAAAATCACAATTAGAGTTCAGAGTGAGGGTAAAAACATAATTGTCCCTACAATTAATAGGCCAGAGTTTAGGATTTAGTGTATCGAGACAACAAACTTTCATTGATACAGTTAATGGCTAGTTACTCCCTTGCAACATGGGAAATATGATATTTTTGTTGCAAGGATATTGTGCCACTACAACCCTTAATGTCCCATATTTCTGTCTAATGGCATTTTTTTTATTCTTGCAATTTCCTTTTTTATTATAAATTCCATTGGTATGTTCCATAACTATATTGGAACTGTGTTATTGCAGTGATGATTTCAAAAATATCATGGAGAGGTCGTTGAGGAAGATAGCAAATGTTGTGGTAGAGGACCTGGCTGAACAGATTGGAACTCCTATTCCTCCATCGGGATTGCCCTTAGCGAAGCTCTTGGCCAGAGTAGCTCAACTGAGTTTGCCTTTGCTTGAGGAACCAAACAAGAACAAGCACATTCAGATCATCCGAACTATGCCTGATGTGGAACTCTTCTACACATTCCTCTACGCGAACATGCCACCAGAAACATAGTTTGTACATTCATGTGAAAAAATACTACATCCGTCCCTAAATATCAGGTTTCCTAGCATCCTGAGACAAAAATAGTCTTGAAGTTAAAATACCACTATACCCCTCATTTTACCTCAATTCATCCCCCACCAACCCTCCCACCAACCCAAAGTTTGTCCTATCCTTAGAATGCCTTTTATTTTAGGACAAATTTTGAACTCTAAAATGCCCTATATTAAGGGACGGAGGGAGTAGTTCCATCTGAAATTTTGGCTCCAACCTCCAAAAGGACTGGTGGTAATGGACTTTCAATCTGGGAACCAACAATAGTACAGAGACAGGATGCTAATTTTTTGTGATGTACATGCTGAGATATGTCTTTGTTGTTAACAGGATCTGAGTGCGGTTCTTTTGATTTTGTAGTCCTTTTGCTCTCTTGACGCTCCAGTTGTGCACGTCTACTTAGAATTCCTTGGCCTGTGTATGCTATCCTCCTGTTATTATTGAGAACTTACACGTTGGCACTTGTTCGACATGTTTTTTTTTTTTTTTTTTTTTTTGACTGAAGTCAGTAGGTGATTCCCCAATCTATTTTTTAATTTTCTTTTATTCCAGACCCAAGTCTGCTAGATGCTACTAAGGTGCTCTAACCACTAGGCTAGAGGCCCTTTCGCTGTTCGACATGTTTCATTGACCAAATGTTTTATGTAAGCGGTTACCCATATACCTGCTATGTGCATTCCTTTGTTCAGTAATATTATTCATGTTTGTATTCCCCCCTATACAAGCCTTGCTTGAACAAACGTGCTTTCGACGTTTGTGGTCAAATTTTATCAGAAGCGGAGTGTTACTCTAATATTTTCACCCGGTTTGTATGCATGAATGCAACTGCCTGTGACCCTTGTTCTGTTGTTCAGATAGCATGTTCTAGGCCCTAAAATGGCGCCCCTTCGACTGGAAATAGACAGCCAATACATGGATAATATGTACAATAGCATCCCTCGCAAAAAAAAAAGGTGTACAATAGCATATTCCCTTTGTCTACTAATGCAGCACCGCAACAAACTAAATCGTAAGGTTAGTAAAAGTTCCAGAGCGTATCCCGTTTTGATCGAGCATTCCAAGCCAGAAACAATACGGAACCACTGTCCAAAGAACAGCGACAATGCTCAAGAACCACATTTGTCAGCGATTGTAAGGACCTCCGTAGCAGTAGTATATTACAAGTTAAAAGGGATTACGATTGCAATAATTTGTTCAGTAAACAACAGAACGAGTTCCTTGAACAGAAATGCAACTTTCATCTGTATTTCTTGTATTCGATTTGTTGCATGGTCAGATGCACATAAGAGCAAGTTCAAGATTACGAATAAATCTGCAATTCTAAAGCTAAGAGTACAAGTAATTCAAGCATTGGATTGCTTAGCAGGTGACACTAAGCTTTGTTTCTCCTCATCAAACTCTTTGGTATTGATGTCACTCTTAGGTTGCTCAGATACCGGCCCACGCTGTGCTGCAGTAATTCCTTTTGTTGTAACAGATTGCTGATAGAGTATTCCGCCGACAATAGTGAAAAGCAAGCAAACTGAACCAAACGCAGATGCGTGCTTATCCCAGATCATCACATTGATAGCCACAGTGAGGAACTTATTCACAACCCCGGTCACGGTAAATGCTGTGGCAGACACTGCTTTCCTTGCTGCGAAACCAAAGAAACTGATGAGCAGCCCGAACACACATGACAATGCCACTGCTACAAAGGCATCCATTTGGAACCAGCCTTCACTCCTTGATTCAACTGCCGCAAACACTGATTTATACTCTCCTGTAACAAACCAGAAGATGGGGGCCAGCATCAACGAAAGAAGGTTATTGTAGAGCACAAAACCCCAAGTGTTCAGCCCTAAGTTTGTAACAATGTGCTTGATGTACACCATCTCAGTTGTTATGGTCACCAGATAAGCAAGCGCCCACGTGTATGCTGTGAGGCTGAATGCTGAATCTGTCATCACATAGCCAACTGCTCCTCCCAATATGACCACAAGGGATAAGAATGTGAACTTTGAAGGACATGGTTGTTTCCTGAAAGTTGTGTCAGCTATAGCAACCAAAAGTGGGGTCAACGACCTGAAAACTATAAATGTATCAACATTGGCATGGACGAGGAGATTTGTGTTGGTGAATATGGCAAGGTAGAACACAAGGGCTGCAGGTGCAAATTTCTTTGCCGTCACCATGTTGAATGAGTCATGGGATAGAAGACCTAGTTTTCCAAGGATCCAAACACCACCAGCAGATGTCAAGTACTGTAGAGCCGTTAGGAGGCCGGGGTAACTGAACTTTGTCACGGCATATTTGTTGATGATTGAGAGCAAACTCGAGCACAGAGCATACCCTATGACAAGGCTGCTCGTTGCGTAGTACTGCTTTGCCATGAGACAAGATTGTTCACCTGAAATAGGTTGAAAGTTAGCAAAATATTAAAAGAACGGCAATCTGTTATGCTTCTAGAAGAAAACAAAACATAAAACATCCATATTTTCAACTGGTTAGAACGAAGTTTAAAGGTGCCCACATCAAAAGCATGTTCAACAGGAGTAATCAACAGAATGTCACTTCTCAATTCACTCCTAACAGAATTGAGACAGTATACCAGCAGATCTACACAACAATTTTTTTCCCCTTTACCACCATACGATTACAATTATCACCATATTATACTCAGGCAGCGATCCAGCACAAATTACTTGTCCTAAGGGTGGAACTACTTAAACCAATGCACCAAAATAAGTTGCAACACTCAGGAACACTAGTTTGGTGGGCTGAGGCCACGATTCTGTATCACCTCTCCCAGGTAAATTTTATGACTAGAGTTTACCGTCTCGCCAATACATCGTCTACTACAAAAAGTAAACTCAAGAAGCTGACACTCCAACAGGAGATATCCTGACTACAGAAACAAACACTAGGATGGACAGAGCACTCAGGTACTGCGTTCAATATTTTTGCCAATATCTGCACCCACTGAACTGGGCACTAAAAATCTCCAAACTTTAGCAAACAATTTGCCGCTTCCCGTCAACAGCTCAACAGACAACAGCAAGGAAAACACCGAACAATCAGCGGGCAGCGGCCAACCTCTCGCTCTACACCGGACTAAATTTTGAGGCAGCGGCGGCTACTCGCTGGACAAGAATGGCGCTTGAATCACGCAGGCAACTGCGTACCTTCAAACAAGGAAAAATTGGGCCCCGGTTTGCCTGGTTTCCGCAGATTTCTTGGATTCTCGCAATCAAGAAAGGAAAAGCAGAAGGGGAAAAGAAAAAAAAAAGGCGGTGCCTTCAGATCAGAAACCCGAGTGCGCCCATCCCAAGAAACGATCTGAAGAACGCAGCGGGGAGAGAGAGAGAGAGAGAGAGAGAGAGAGAGAGTCGTACAGGGAGAAGCGAGGCAGGCGCAGCCGCATTCCCTCCGCCTCTGGCTCCGGGCGGGCTCCGGGCTCTGCAAATGAACGGCAATGTCGATGTGTGTGTGGCCGGGAGCCGAGTGATTTGTACGTGGGGAGAAGAAGAGGCTGCCTAAAATCCAGTAGCTTGACGCGATGTGTCGGTGAGATAGGGATCACGGAATCTCAGGGAAGTAATTTACATGAAAGTGACACTAGTGATTGGATTATGTCCATGAATGAATAAGAAGAAACTGTACAGACACCAACTTATGGCGTGCATCGGGCTTGCGCGCACGTCGCAGACTCGCAGGGATACGAATGAATTGATAGCAGTCCTTTTTTTTAAGGCAACGTCTAAAAGAGCTTTATTTCATTTAAATACAAGTAGCAGTACAGATAGAGACTGAAGAAGGCAGATTACATATTTTCTCTTGTATAGGATAGCCTTCATTGTGCCTATAATTTGTACATCTGAAAGTGACTTCCCTTCTTTTTTGAGGAAGTCGGAAGGGAGAGAGCCCTACCAAAATTTCAATGATGGTATATGCATGAAACAAAATGCATCAATTGGATTGCATACATAGGTGCAATAATACATGAGTAGCACGATAGATGCACGTAGGCATCAGGTTTTTTTAATCTGCAGGTTGTATTAATCATCAGAGCTAATTAAGAAGATGCAACACGGCGTTACTTAAGGAAACGTCTAAGCGACTACTGATCGCTACCCGGACATGGCGACCAACTGACCCTGCAGGCCTGCGCGAACATGTACGGGCGATCAAATGTTGAAGCGATCGTTGCGTTCGTTCTTGGTTCAAAATGTCGCTCAAAATTCAATTAAGGTGTTCGCAGGATACCGTGCGAGGCGAGTACCATAGATGAATCTGGCGGTTTGAGATGAGAAAACATGCCACATGCACATTTTATAATCAGGTAGTGAGAAAACCTCCAACTCTTCACACACTTCTGTTACTGTTGCCCGTTTGAGTGTTGACTAAACCGTATGCACGGCTCACCATGACACCTCGTAAATCAGAGTGCCCTCGGTACTGTGACTGAGCCCTCTGAAAACGTCTAGAGATACTCCAATTTTCCGTTGAGACTGGTATACTAAAGTATTATGAAAACAAGGGTGTCAAACTATTCCTTGTAAGCATCTCGAATCTGAAGTTACCATACATGTATAATATGCATTGTGAACAGAGATCGAGGATTAATTTAGACTACCGTCTGAGACTCAGACTGCGGCCCATGAAAAGAGTGTATAAATGGAAAATAAAGCATCTTGTTACTAATTCAACTGTGCCATATATAAACGTATTAGGAGAAGAAAAAAGGGGGGCTATTGCGTTCTTTTTGTCATTTTCTTTCAGGACACTGATAAAGCTTTACTACTGAAACTAACAGCTCCACAAGAAGATAGTTCAAAATTCCTGCGGACTGATTCCAGTCTCTGGGTTGGATCAGAAGCTACCATAATTTCCAGATATCAGGGACTCTCGTGAGTCTGATTAAACAAGTTACATTAAGTGAAACACAAGAACATCATGTTCATTTAGCTTCAATTACAACATTGTTCTTTGCCAACATTCTTTTCCCTGAGGTTCCTTTTCCCTCAGTCTTTAAGAAAATTAGGTCTACATCTAGTGCTTGAAAACAATCAAAACAGCAGTGCAGTTATCCTTGCATCGCCTTTCACGAACAGCTTCCTTCACGAGGCGGCGCACAGCAACTGAGGCTGAAGAGGTCTCCTGCAGTAATTGTAATTTGAATAAAATGGGGGAAAAGAGCGTAAGAAATTATATATGTATAGTAAGGGTGAAAATGATGTATGACTAAATAAAAGCCAACCATCATCTATGCAAGCTTAGCATTCAGGTTCACACATGCTATGCAAATAATCTCTAATGCAGAACTGAACTAATAATATTAAGTTCTCTAAATATGGTTACAGATTTGGAATTGACATCTTCTGATTATAATTGACAAGTTTTCAACATAATACAGGTAACTATTAACTGGTAAATACCAAGAGGACAAAATTGCATCTAGATTTTGGAGTCTCAGATTATTGAAAGAAAACACACCTTTAACTGCTTCTGAACAAATTCAACAGCATCACTTGGTCCAAATACCTGGGTACACAGTATAGCACATGTGTCAGAGTTGCCATCATCAGTTAAGAAGCAGTTCGAAAATAAAAATTGGTACAAATTAAAGGGAGGAAAATGAACATACTCCCCATAAGCCATCGCACCCAAGAATAATGAAATGATCTTTCTTTGAAAGTTCAAAGGAGTGGACATCCGGAGTTGCAATTAACCCCACCTGCATTAATTTGTATAAAACTGAGAAATGCAAAACAAAGGCGGAAAAAAAAATGCATTTTTTTGGGTGACCAGTAATGGCGTTATAGAACAAACATTCAGTACAAAGCGGACAACCTTTTCTTTTCTCATCACTCAGTGCAGTTAAACTACCCAGCATGAATTTGTGAAAAACAATCCAACAATAACTCAAGTTATCCTCAAAAAAGAAAAAAAAATATAACTCAAGTCAACATGTGGACTTCTCTTGTCAATGGTTCTTGATAGCTTTGCATGTAATAATTACCAGAAAGATAACTGAAACTTGTAACAATACAATGGATTCCGGATTAATGTAAAACATTTATTTTGTACGCATCAACTCTTCTGTGCGAACCAAGTAACTAATGTATGTGCATTATTTGCAAGTGCAGCATATGTTAGAAAAGGAAAAGCATAATTTAGTAAAAGATCGCAACTAATCCTACCTATACAGCTTCAGAAAATTTACATAACCAACTGTGTTTAGCAACTATAGCCTATACGAATATTATACCACTGAGGTGGAATTAAGATACTTTGAATGCTGAAGATATAGGCACCCAAATTAGAAGCAAAACAGGATTCAAACATGTCAGGTGCTACTGTACAGAGAACACCTGCACATCCCGCCAACTGAGCTAGGTTCAGGTTTTCACGACAGAGTAAAGGTTCTAGGAAACAGTGTTCCTGATAGTAGAGAGCATTAGCAGTTAGCTGAAGCTGCATTTCTAGCATAAGCAGTTTGTATACTCGCATCCAGATTATCAGACTTAACCACTGGTTGATCTAAATCAACAAAATAACGTGCACAGTTGAAATGATTATTTACTTTCTCAGCCAGCAAATAATATAGTAGTAATCAGTGGTGCATGTTAAATTCTAAAGATAATTTATCTTCAGCACAAACAAGTGCTCTGATTCGTTAGTAATACGTCAAATAGAACTAGATAACACATGTATTCTTTAGATAAATTGATTCCAAGGCAGATTTAATTTATGACCAAACAAGTTTTCGTCATCAAACCTTCTTAAATTGGCGATCACCGAAAGCTCTAGATACTTCAATGCGACCTTGTAATCGTCCATTAGAACCAATAGAACCTCCAGCCTTTGTTCGAGTATAAGGTAAAAAGTAACATGAGTCAACATCAGTCTACAAATAAAATCTGATTTCCAGAACTAAGAAGCTCAACTTATAGCACATGCCAACACAATAGAGGGAACAATTGAGATCACAGAAAAGAATGGAGAAAGTGGACTCTCTACAAATCATGTGCTACAGGGCAAGTCACAGCACAAAAACAGATTGGTAGAATAATGAATCATTAGGTGGTATGCATAGGATGCATACACAATTGCTAGCCTATGGTCTACCACTGTTAATGAAACAATCTATGAAAAAAAATAATGAAACTGGAGTATAAACATAATCAGAGAACTCAGCATCTCAGTTCATGATGCTCTGTTACCATACATCGAATTAGAATGATTTTTTTTTCGGGCTCTGATTCATTACTAATACTTCCTCCATTTCAAAATATAGACAGTTCTGGGTTTGGGCACGGTAACTAAGACGAGGTGGAAAAGGTGATGGGCACGAGAAACGATGAGTGAAGGAGGAGATAGAAATAGGCACAGGGAAGTGGGAATGAGGACAGAGAGAGCTGCATTGGGAACTGAGAAATGTCTATATTTTGGCAAAAATTTTGAATGCCAGGAATGTCTATATTTTGGAACAGAGGGAGTACAATATAATAGCATCAGCAAATTAATGCAAGTATTTAGTTGGCTATTACAGATACAATACATAAAATAGAAATGACATTTGGAACTTGTTATAAAACTGAACTAAGTTGGCAAGAGAAAAGATTTAAGTGACATGCAGCTCTCCTCCGGTTAGAGAAAAAGGATAAAGAGTGAAAAAATTGTGAAATGAAAGCATTAAACAAATTACCTTCTGGATTCGGGAGCGTTCTTGTGGAAAGATAGCTTTATGTTCTCTTGTCAAAACAATAGCCTTCAGTTGACTTTTGGTTTTATCAACCACACCTTCACCATCAGTTGAAGTGGAACGAGCCAATACTGCTTTAGCATCTCCAGCATTTGCAACTACAACCTGGATTTTTTGAAGACAATAGGAGGCATATTTAAAAAACAGATTTCATAATGAGATTTCAATCTTCTAATTTGTGAATAGACCAAGGCATGTCAACAATCAATCACAGAGCATGCAAGTACAAAGTGGATTACATCATATTCCTTAGTGATGAGAAACTATTGTGTAGATTACACTGTTTGCAGATTACATCCGAGATTGCTAATCTTATTTAAGCACGTGGATTACATCTAGTGTTTCTAACTTAGCAAAAAGAGATAAAACATATGAAATCATTGAAGAAATAAAGAATCTAATAAAATTGATTTCCAAAGGTCTTACAAGAAAAAAAAATAAAAACAAACATATTTCAATGTGAAGATATGAAAAATAAATATTTTCAGGGTATTTTATACTTACGATCTGTCCCAAGATCCAAACACATACAGCTGTTGCACCATCTTGCCAGTTCCCTGCCAATATAACATGGAAATGAGGATTATCACCTAGGCAACCAAATGGAATATACAGAGCAGAGTCTTCGGACAACCATTTTTTTACGTCAGAAAATGCCGGGTCTAACTGAATGCGCATTTAACTTGTCAATGTCATCATGAGAAGAGGTATGTCCTCCACATTATAATTAGTTTTCAAGCTTACGGCCTACCAATGCATTTGACTTATTGTTTAACATTATACCTGTTGCTTATAGCAGTGCAAAACAATCCACTACAAACGATAACGCCATTTATTGCTTAACTATGGATCTAGAGAAATATGTCTAAGTTCACAACGAAAAAGATGACCTGAACAATACCAAATATATCAGTTAATGTACAAGCCATTTCAAGCTCTGGTTGATATTAAACAAGGTCCAAGTTCTCATGGCAAAGCACAGCTATATACTGAATGCCAATGGTGTAACACGCAGTGGATATTGCAGAACAAATGGAAGTTGAGATCACTGCTTCTAACCTTTAGTGCTTTCTTGCAGTAAAGATTCATCAGTTCTACGGAAACCTGCATATCAGATAGAGATAGGCATTAAGATGACTTACCAATAATCAATATAAAACATTAGGTTAAAAAAATCAATATAAAACATTAGAATGGTATTGAAAGAAGAACATCCAAAGAGCAACAAGCGACAAGGATGCAATGAAAGACACGCATAGGAAACATGCTCACAGCAAGTATATAAAGAGAAGATTTTGACTTAGATCATTATATGCATGTCTCTCTTGAAATCACAAAATAGAATACAAGATGGAAACCGCTATTTCCACATTTCAACAATGAGACATCATTCTAGAATGCCAACTAGAGAAATAAATTAGTGATTCTACCCCAAGCAGCAGCATATAACGTTTGGTACAGCCAAGTTTGCATCTAGTGTTGGCGCGTCTGAAAGGCAGTACCTCCTAAAAAGATTGATCTGTTTGGTTAATCAAGCCCATTTTGTAAAGCCTAACACTTGAGATGGGTGTGGCTTCTGTAAACTTGTAAAATAGAATGACGAACAGTAGGATGAATCTTCTCGCTTAATACCCTGATCCCAGTACAGTGTCTGGCCAATAAAACACAGGTAAATAAAATTTCATCCGCTGAATACCTTCAATAATGGCCTTCTTAGCAGCTTTCACATCCATCTGCAAAACAATTTATCAATATTAGCTAACTGACTGATAACAGAATCTTTCATGTGGTTTTTTACAACAGAACAGAACTGGACATAACTTAATCATGAAAGCATTGTAAATTACTAATCTAATCATTGAATGTTTAACCAAAGCGTGTAAACAAAACATGAAACTATAGCATGGCAGGCCTTTTTTATCTATAAGCAATGGAAATTCAGCAATGGATCACAAAATCCACTGCACAAGCAATTTAAAACAGAAGAAAATCAGCAAAATAATGAACAGTAACACTGGAAAAAGAAAAGCAGATAATGTAAACAGACCAACTCACGTGGTAATCCAGCAGCAACAACATTCGGATGCAAATGCTTCTGTGCATACTCTGCAGCCAAGCGGCCACCGTGCCCGTCATAAATCGCAAAATGTGCGCACCTGCACCAAGGTAGACACATCAAGCCACGTGTACTGCACGCGAGCACATACATTACCACAAAAAGGCAGTCACCTCAAGCTTTCAGGAGTTTCAGCACTAGCATTAGGTAGCACCACCCAGGCGTCCTCCATTGTGTGCCTGCAACCCTTGTCCTCCGCAGCATCAGCCTCAACACCAGTCAACACCGTCGCTTGCTCACCCGAAACTTTTGAGTCCACTGTGGCATTCCCATTGGGGACACATGTGTCTACTTGTGCCTCACTTTCCTTATGTGACGTAACCCTCATTTCACCATCTGGTTCTTGAGAAGCACCAGACTCTCTGTGCGCGGTAGCAGGATCAGCACTTTTCGGCCGCTTGGATGCCCAGTCTTCGTCGGTGGAGCTAGCCTCACGCTTCTGATGCGCCATGGTGAACCCAAACACTGCACACAGGCGGGTTCAATGTGGTGCCTCATTCATCGCTAAAACAGTAAAATGCTAGAATCCCGAATCTATTATCTAGAGGGGAAAAAAAAAAGACACCGCACTAATGCAGCAAAGAAATTTCCAACAAACTGACTGGAGAGAAGGGGAAAAAGAATGGTTTTTTTCTGCTCTCTCAGTTGGTGAAAGGTTTCTGAGAACAAAGCTAACTCTTAAATATGAGAATCCGTGGTTGTGAGCTAGGGTTCCTTACCCCAAGAGAAGAAATCAATCCCAAATTAGGATTTCAGGGCGAATCTGCAGTACGCCTCGCAGCAATTCAATACCGGATGGTTACTCCAAGAGCGACGATTCCAACGGTTATACCTTGCGGGCTTGCGGTGGCCGGAGGCGGGTTCCACGGCGGTCAGGGCGCTGGCGGAGACGAGGGAGGACGACGGTATGAGGCACCGATGCTTTGAGAGGTGCAGAGGCGAACCTTCGGGCCGGGCCTGACCGCCTGAGTGGGCTCAGTAGTTTGAGGCCTCCAAAAGTAAGCCCAGTTTATGACACGAAAAATCTTATCTACGCTCCGCGTTGTTGCCCTGCTTCTCAAACGGGTGTGTGTGTTGGGGGCAGGGATGTCAATCATTAGCCACTGGGGGGCGATGGAATGTTCCCGTCTCCGTTTAAAATTTTATACTCCGTTCTTATCTTTATATTCACTTGGGACTCAAATTTTCTCCATTCCCACACCTATATAGGTGTGAGTAGGGTACCCATCAAATTACCCATACTCATTAATTAGCATCACAAAAATTAACATCTAACTACATATAGTAACATATCAGACGTTCAAAAGTAAATAAATTTTAACCACGCAAACGCTAAGAGTTCACTCACACAATCAAACGTTAATTGTTCAAAGGTAAATAAATGATTAGTAGGGTTCGCTGACCCCTCCCTTTATTTATATATCTCTGATGGACTCATGTGTCATAGATTTCGTGGAGACCCATGGGTAAACGGGTATGAGTTGCAGGAGTGTCCCCATACCCCATACCCGTGATACCCAATGGGTGAAAAAATGCCCATTAACAGACCCATGAGATGAGAAATAGGTTCATACCCACACCCTAATAGAAGTAAAACCTATCGGGTATCGGGTTATAGGTACCTATTGCCATCGCTAGTTGGGGGGGGGAGGCGGCGATGGCGCCGCAGGTAAGAGGGTGGTGGGTGGGAGGTAGACGGCAGAGGCGTCGTAGTTGAAATGGTTAGCGTCGGCGGCTTCCGCCGGAGACGGGAAAGGTGGTCAGCAGGGGGAGCGGGCCTTATAGAATTTAGCATCGGCAATGGTCGTGGGCGTCGGAGACGGGGGAGGCGTCCTACGGCAGGGACGACTCACCAAAGATGAAAGTGAAGAGAGAGGAAGAGGCGGAGGAAGAAGAAAGTTGTTGTCGCGACGCTGTCGGAAGCGAGCACTCGACTTTGCAAACGCGCACTGATTAGCATGACCCTTTATGACATGAGCTTCATTTTCACAGGCCAGTGGGCCACTCACGAGCGCGTGCAACAGACTGGCACACATGCGCAAGGCAGGCTGATGCTTGTGCTCGCGACTGCTTGTTAGGCCCTGTTCGTTTCTTTTAGCACTAAATTTTAGAGACCTCTAAATAAAGAGAACCTAGTACTAAATAAAGTTTAATGACAAAACCTTTTTACAGATGGGTACATCTTTACGAGACGAATCTAATGAGTCTAATTAATCTATGTTTTGCTACCGTCATGCTACAGTAATGCTACATCAACCATCGTCTAACCACGGCTTACTTACCCTCATTAGATTCGTCTCGCGAATTAGACCAGGGGTTCTGCAGTTAGTTTTGTAATTAAACTTTATTTAATACTCTTAAATGATAAGATTTTTTTCTTTAGACCCCTCTAAATTTTAGACCCTGATAAAACGAACAGGGCCTTAGCCTTTCACTCTACTGTCGTCACAGCAGTTGCTTGTTCCCGTTGGGATCTCACCGTCGCCCGAGTCAGGTATTGCAATTGCATTGCTGCAGCTAGGGGTGGATAACGAGCCGGCTCGGCTCATTAAGACTCAGCTCGTTAAAGCTCGTTCTGATAACGAGCCGAGCCGGCTCGGCTCATTAAAACTAATGAGCTAAAATGAAAGCTCGGCTCGGCTCATTAAAACTAACGAGCTGGCTCATTAGGCTCACGAGCCAAGTATATTAAAACTTTTATGACAAAACATAAGTGATTTTAGATTTTTTTTAATTATTAACATGTGTTAACAATACAAAAATCATATTATAAAAAAAATTACAAAAAAAATTATCAATCTAAGTCAAGAAAGATGAAGATAAATCAAATAAAAAACATGATCCAACATTGGACATGATTTTTATCTATAGTGAACTTGGTTTAGTTATTGAATGATGAATTGAGCTTCACCTAACATAAAAACTACCATCTTATTAGAAATTTAATATTGATATTTCTATATAATCGAGCCTGTCGAGCTAAACGAACTGTTCGCGAGCAGTTCACGAGCTGGCTCGTTAACAAACGAGCTAGAATGGAGGCTCGGCTTGGTTCATTTAGAAGATCGAGCCGAGCCGAGCCGAGCCAAAATTATGATCGAGCCGAGCTGGCTCGCGAGCCTCGAGTTTTTTCGCCAGCCCTAGCTGTAGCAGTGAGACAAGGGGAAGCCAAGCGTGTCGTAGTGCGGCCATGTCTTCAACCGTGTCTGTGCTAACTATATGATGAACCTGTGCGACTTTCTATGCTGGGGATATCACAACAAAAATATAAAGGAGATTCTGGGACTCGTTGTGTGGCCAACCCAACACACTTATCATGTGCTTGTTTATCATGACTCATTTAGAGCAGGCTAAAAGTATGCTCACTTGCCAGCATCTCGCAAATCTGGCGGTGAGCCCCACGATTCTTTTATGCGCTGGTGCGGCGTGGAAGCGGTAGCCAGTTGTCAAATCTATGCATTTGCCTGTTTGCTACCGATGTCTCACGAGTCGTCTCTCTCTCTCTCTCACGTCGGATCATGTTGATGTGTTTGTATTTTGCGGGCTGAGGTGGCCTTATAATACTTGCTCTTACCTGCATCATGGCCTTACACGGACTCGACACCCGTTTCTATAACGAGTGTCAATCACACCTTTTGAAATACTGAAATAAAGCAGATTATTACCGTCAACACACATGAAACCCAGAAACAAAACAAATTATTCTGACCATCCACACAAGAAAAAGAACTAACAAACAAATTCATAACCCGTATCATTACGTCACTTTCAACTTCTGTGATAAAGAGAACTTAGCATTTGTGTAGACTTACTAACCGTTTGGCATAACTTAATTTTCAGATTCGTCACAGACGATGTGGGCAACACTAGGAGAAGTAGGAGTCAATGTGATCATTGAGACTGACTCCAAGGTGTTGGTTGATCTGTGAAATGCCAGGGACCGAGATCGCTCAGAAATCACCACTATCCTTGCGGATATCCAAAAGCTTTTTGTGAATTTCTCTTCTTCCTCAATAGTTTTTTTGTAAAACGCAACCCAAACTGGGCTGCACACTTATGTGCTCAGCATGCAATGCGACATAGGGCTCAATTCTCATGGTCTGATCCCCTCCTCCTTCCTGTTGGAATGTTTGCAACTCAATTCTCTTGATTCCTTCTGCGGCAGCTTCTGCCAAATCTCGCTGCACAGGCAGCTACTGGTTCGCCCTCGCGGCCGCGCGCAGAGGCTGGGTCGCCTCGTCAAGTGCCGTGAGGAGCACCAAAAACCTGGGACCTATGCCTAAGGTTTCAAGCCCGTTGGTTAATGTCGTGTTTTGTGAAATATATACCATATAAAACATGCGGTTAAGCAATACCCACCAAAAATATTCAGGGTCATGTGACTTGGACCACAAAGCCTCGAGTTTTAAATTCACTCTTTATCTTGCGAGTTGCGACAAGCCCGCAAGCTTCTGTCATCGTTGTTTACCCAATAAACATTTTACCAAATATAGTTTCAGCGGAGAGTAGAAGTGTAGAACTGTAGGTGAAAGAAAGTAGTAGAAAACTAGGATGGGCATACACAATCCCAGGTACAGGATAACGATCTGTTCTCCACGGAACCAGTCATACGACTGAAACACTCTACATGTATACAGGGTTCATCACTGCCCAACTAGAGTAATGTACAGACTCGGATACACACCACAAGAGGATAAATCTCCAGTCACTCCAATTTCTAAGTTGAACCACCAATAGTCCATCGAGTTCTCCTCCAGTGAGTGAATGTTATCACCAACGAAGCAGTTGGGCGGGGAAAAGCTCAATCTCCGTTTGCGTATACACGTGTCCACTCTTTGGCTGCGCCAATTGAAAATGCCATTTTAGAACTCAGCTATATTCCACAGCTAAAATATGGCAAGAATGATCATTCCCTAACCTGTTTCCACAGCTTCTGTTTCGTTTGCCTTCCAGTGCTTGGCCACATTGTCAGCAAGTGGATCATCAGGGTTGGGAGCACTGAGGAGCGCTTGAATGCTGAAGACCACAAGTGCAAAGAAAATGAGCAGATCTTCTCATGCTGATTCGCTTTTCAGGTCTTTTCAGGTCAACTTATTTCTTCCTCTGATTTGTTTCACCGATAAAAAGTTTCAAATAAATGATAGAATTCAGTGACGCAGGTATTGTCTATTGTGTAGTTCTATGCTGTGTTAGTGATCGAGGTATCCACTTAAAAAGAACATATGCACTAGGCAGTATGTCAATAGATTATGAATGGTACAAGATCAGTTTTGCCATTATTGTAATGGTGGCTGTGGCAAATAACTAAATAATATGCAGCGGTTACAGAAGGTACAATGTCCACTATAATCCAAAATCGGTGGCATCCGCTTTATGGCAATCTGATACTTTATTATTTGATCAAGGATCATATTAATACATTTATGTGTCTTAATTACAGCCCACTTCTTTATGGCTATGGTGTCCAAAAACCGGCATGTAGTGTTGTCACTGTGTATCGTTTTATAATAATAAATAGAGCTTAATGCACTAAAAAAGGCCAAATACACTAGATTTATATAAATACTGAAACAGAAGCATTCACCTCAAAAGAACCGTTCGGATCTGAAGGGCAGGACTCCACTTGTCCTTCAAAATATCAAGGCATATCCTACCAAGCTGTATTAGTGTAAGTATTAAGCAGTGCAGCATCTCCTACACGCCATCAGAGGGAAGCAAAACATAACAAACTTACCTTGTCAATGTTGGGGTGATAAATCTTTGTGAGGAAGCGTACCTGTTTCCAGCAATCAAATCAGCTTACAAACCATATCGAAAAATTCTTACAGATCTTAAACAAAACTAACCAACAGAAGCTGAAATTACAAAATGCCAATAGAAGAAAAACCCAAGTCCGTTGAACAAATAGAGCAGCGACAAGAATTTGCTGAACTCACTGATAGTCACAATAATATTTTAGCTTATATTATGACAGCAAGAGCACTAAAAGCATCACAAAACGACTTCCAACAATTGCGTTTGGAGCTGAAATCTAAATCTCACTGAGAAGCAATATGGTACCCTTCTGACTTTGATGCATAACAACTTAGCCTACATGAGGCTTTGACAAACATCAGAAGAACTCAAATACTACTCCAGAGCACGAAAAAAAGAAGAAGAAATACCTTTGGTGGAGCCATCGGATATTCTTCGGGTAAGAACAATTCAAGCTTGAACACTCCCCCTGACAAATAGACCAATCAAACGTATCAGATACCAGAATGGAAAGTCCAGACAAAAATAGCACGTTTGTGCATAATTTTGTATTCTATGAAGGAGAACAAGGATGTAGTGGTGGAAGCAGACAGAACGTGTTAACTGTCGCACTAGATAAAATAAAGCACTTCGGAAATTTCTGCTGTAAATTTAATAGACAAATTCAAGGCAATGAAGAAGATTTTAATACTTCAAAAAACAGAGGGCGAATGGATGACTTGTCTGCTAGCCTATTTCAGGACTCATAGGTGTGACAGTAAAGCTAATATTGTAACTATACTCCATGCAAAATGACACTGTCTTTCAGAGAAATTAAGAGCAGACACCATCCGTCCTAAGCTCTACATTTACAGTTGAAACCATGAAATCTTATGTCAAATTGTTCAACTTATTGAGACAGTTGCCTCTTATCCACCAAAATCTCCTTCATTCAGCCCATGCCACCTATTTATAGCTTGCACTTTCTAGCCCATCAAAGGATTGCACTCTATCTCAACTGCTGGCTCTGGCTTTGCACTGGGCTTCACTCTGCGGCATAAATGCCACTGCCAACAAGGATGTTATTGGGTGACGTGTTCATCTTGAAAACATGCTGTGGCCCCAATTCCTAACCTTCTGCCAGCAAAGATTGTGGCATGGACTGGTGATGAAGGGGAGCAGCACCTGTCTCCTATGTGGGGCAAGGACATGTAGGCCAAGAAGCAACCTAGCTAATGAAGAAGCCTGCCCGACAAAAAGGCACAGCTTGAAACAGGACAAGGTTATTGTAAAAAACAAAAAGGTCATCGGGAAAGGCACATGAGGGTTCATAGGCGTCGAAGGAGTAAGCGATGAAACAGTGTGTGTTGGTTTGATGGTTCTGTATGGCCATGGAGAAGGGGTAAAATTGAGATCAGAAGAGCATTGGAGGGACATACTAGAATTTCCAAATTAAATTTTGTTCCTCAAAATACATAGATTGAAGAAGTCCTAGCAGAAGTGCAAAGAATTGTAAAAGTCTTGGTAAAGCAAAATTTCAATGATATTAAACTGATGCAATGAGATCGAGTGGGATTTGACTAAAGATGGTGCTTTTGAGTGGTAATATGGTACAAACTAAGTCATAACGAACCTTCAATTCCATCAACCCTTTTCAAAGCCAATGAGAGGAACAGCTATAACGTCATACAGATACTAAATGTGTAATGAAATTAAAATACAGAACAGAAGAACAAGGGTAAGGATCATGCTTCACCTTCATATGGCGACTGTGACGGGCCAAGGATCATGACATTGAAGTAGCGCATGTTCTCCTCGGATGGTGATGCACTGATTCCCGGAGCTGCAGAAACAGCAGCAAAGCCAAAACAAGACCATCAACACACATTATCAAGAAAATCGCCATGTTAGACAGGAAGAACTACAAAGAACACTAAAGGGGACCAATCTTTCCACGCAAAGGCCGTAGACATACCAAATTAGACGTTCTGTATCATTTCTTAACCAAGAGAAACACATAAATTAGAGTGTACTACAACTGAACCCAATAAAGATAAACCTAAAGAGATACATGTCAGCTGTAGAAGCAACTCACCGGGCTCGCTGAGCAACCGCTGCGTCTCCTGCCGAGATCAAACAACCAAAAATCACCAATTTGGGGAAAAACGAAAAGTAAGTGGAAAGAAGCCGAAATTCAAGGGGTCGAGAGGGCGTCTCACCTTAATGATGCGGCGGGGAAGGTTGCTGTCGGCCATGGGGGAGAGGGGAGGGTGTTCACTGTTCAGGCTAGGGTTTGGCGGTCGTTGGGATCGCGGCGGAGCAGGGAAGAGGTTTGGGCGGCGCTGGAGGAGAGAATGGAGAATTGTGTTTCTTCTGCACTATAGTCCTTGCCGTTTATGGCTTTTACACGTGTCGGTCAGAAGGAGGATTATTAATTCACAGGTATGACGTGTGGTGAAATTTGTATTTACCATATTCACTTTGACATTAAGGTCTCCGTGGAATACGTAAATGGGAGAACAGTGTAAGAGCATCTCTAAGAGTCTTTTTAAATTTCACTCTCTAAATTATCATTTAGATAGTCATTTGTTTAAAATTTGCTCTCTATATCTTTTTACTCTTCAACATTTCTATATCTTATGCGTAATCTAGAAAGCCATCTTCGCTCTTCATTTTTGGCTAGCTAGAAATTCAGAATAGAGGATATCTATATTTGACATCCAATTGAAGTACGAGATACGATATCAGTTAAAGAGATGGTGATTTTTTAAAACAACACTTTGTTGGTGAGTTTGTAACAGACACTATATTTAATGGATTTGTAATTATAAAGCTAAAATTTTAGTGGCTTTGTGAAATTTACTAAAAACATAAAAGAGTCAGAAGATTTGTATGCATGGGGCAAACAAACAAGAAAGCATATCAGGTGCAAACCCCTCGTATGTTGAAAACTTGGAAACTCTGTCCTCAACCGCTGGATCGGGTACAAACGTTTAGCATTGCTCACTACGGGTGGTGGAATATTTGCAGCAAACCGCCCGCAACTCACTCGGCACATTTTCAAAGTGCCACCCTGACATTACTTGATTTTGTCCAATCTCCATGCTCTGTTCACCGGAACTTCTCCCCGGCGTCCCCGCACGGCCGCACGCTTACGGCTCACCTCAGGGATGACTCAGGTGATAGTACGCCGCATGATATGGCAACCCGGATGTGCAGCGCCGTCGTGAGTTGCGGATTGAGCTCTTGGAGCTTGCCACGGCCGTGTGTCGTCCTCTGCACAGCGTGGATCGGCATGGAGCTCGCCGCTGCAACGCGCTATCAATCCGATCCAAGTGGCCGAAGTAATTCCCATAGTGGCCGAAGTAATTCCCATAGCTATAACGTCATACAGATACTAAATGAAGCACTGGTTTAGCTCTAGGATATACTCTTTCGATTTGCATCTTTGGATCTCGAAACTACGTTTGCATCTTGTAAAGAATATGAGCATGAACACCCCAAATTTGTACTCGAACCATTGGATTTTCCATTTCCAGTCATAAAATGAAGAAAAAGGTTTAACAAATTGCAGTTGAAAAGACATACACAAAAAAGAAAAAGCACCCCCGCACAAATGGCTGCGGCGGCGGAGATATGGCTGGACCAGACATGGACGAGGGAGAGAGGAAAATAGAATCTAGGTAGCCTAAATGCCAGAGAAAGTAAGGGGCGACATAAAAATATACCATTGAGGTGGGATATCATCTCATCTGGTCCTTTGGTGTACAATCTGACGGTGAGTTTCTAAGTTTTCAACATATGAGGCGTTTTCACCTGAGCTACCAAACAAACAATGCCTAAATCAGAGTATACCAACTAATCAATCTTCTGTTCCTCTCAATAAAAAAATCTGTTAAACAATCCTAAATGTTAGGATTCTATGTGAAGGACATCGAACCGGCATCGTTGAATGTGGTTGAGAAAAAATAAATAAAACACTACCAACATTATTGGATCAACCATGGATGGCAATGTAAACACTTCTGCCACCGTCGCACCGATGATAATGACGATCCAGAAACATCAAAAAACAAAAGCAATGGAATGATAAAGTTTTCTTCAGATGCAAACAGGAAAAACAAAACGTTTTCTCAACCTAAACAAGGAGTCTAGCTAGAATAAACATATACCTAACAGATTGCTCAAGAAAAACCGATCCTACATAATTACTATTTTTCTTAAATAATAGATAACATGACTTTTAGTGTAAAAGTTGTCGAAAAAGACTACTCAAAACTACTAGGATGGCTAGGTAGGACACTCCTTAATGAGGAGCGGGACCCTGGAGATTGTGGCAGTGTATTTTCCATGGTTGGCCTAAGATATGATGTCAGATATGAGTGTAAGTTGCTAATTGTGCACATCTAAAAAAAGGTTGCTAATTGTGCGACTTAGGCACTGTTTGGATCCAAGAGACTAAGGCTCTGTTTGGATTTACCTCTTAAACTTTTAGCTGGTTAGTTTTAGTCGTTTTTTAATCCAAACATGACCTTCTAAAATCTCCTAAACTTTTAGCCCACCCCGTTCTAAACTTTTAGCCCATAGTCACCTCAAAGCTACTAAAATCGACTAAACATATAAAAAAAGGCAAGTAACACATAAAAAAGGCAAGAAAGTACAAAAGCCAAAGATATTAGTCAGGGATCCAAACAGATACCTCCTAAAATTAGTTGGCTAAAAGATTAGCTAGCTAATATTTTAGTTGGCTAAAATTAGCTGGCTAGAGAATCCAAACAGGACCTAATTGTTAGCTGATTAATTTTTAGTTCCTGAGACTCCAAACAAAGGGACTAATAAGTGGGACTAATTGTTAGTCCATCAAAGGACTAATAGTAATCCTATTAGTCGTCCAACCCAACTAATAGAGACTAACGATTGCAACAAAACATGAAAAGACAAGGCTGTCTTTTATTCTTTCTAAATATAGATGGACTAACAATTAGTCAAGGACACGATAGACATTTCCTTGTAACTTAGACTAAAAATTAGTCAGGATTCCAAACATACAACTGACTAACTGTTAGTTGACTAATAATTAGTCAGCTAATTTTTAGTCAGGGACTAGCGGTTAGTCTTATGGATCCAAACGGGGCCTGTATTAGAAGTCCAGTAGTATAGAAGTGCAAAGCTAGAAAGGAAAATATATAGTGTTCCCAAAAGAAAAGAAAACAATATATAGTTGAAATTTTCTCGACAATTTATTTTTGAAAGGCTACACCAACATTGCGCATTGCTGTAATGACCGGTCAATGTTGAATTTTATGGCAGTTATGGCATTCATAAATCCGTACTGCATACGTTAGGGTAGAACAATATGAATGTAATTCTATGCCAGCCATTTTCAATGGTATGCTAAATCATCCACCGCGGTGAATATGGATCTAATAAATTTCTGCCAGCCGTTTTCGTCGTCTCCATTAACACCACCCTCCTATTTAAACGCCATCCAGCTCCTTTCATGCCACGGCCACCCCAGTACAACTTGCAAAAAAAACTTAGTTTATCTGAGAAACACCGAGTTACAGAAATTTCAGCACCATGAGGACAGACAACCTCGTCCTCCTTGCGGCCGTCGTCTGCATCGTTGCGACTCACGCCACGGCGTTCACCGACGGTGGATGGAAAGTATATACGGATCCAAACATCCCGTTGCTTCAAGATCTCGGCAAGTGGGCGCTTCTTGAACACAACAGAGAGACAGGTGAGCATCTCGCGTACACCAAAACGGTCGGGGCCGCGCAGCAAAGCGATCCCAAGGCGCTGTACTTTCAGCTCATCATCGACGGATCGGCCCGTGCTGGCGCTGACACCTATTTCAAAGCTATTGTGGCCTGTCAGGATGGAAACACTGATAAAAGACAGCTTCTCTCCTTCGTTGCGACCAGGCCACCCAAGTAAAAAGGGTTGGCTCGTCGATGGAGGATTGTATTTCGCCTGATCAAATTGTTTCCCATTGAATAATGAGTGTTTGAGGTTTTTAACTTTTGAGCATCATAAGGTAGGTGTCTCATATTTGTTATATTTTCTTCTGCCGTCCCAAGAAACGCTCATCTCATTCCAAATTTGTCTCGCTAGGCCGTCTGGCTTGCCCACCCTGCCAAAATAGATTTCATGATCTTAAATGGTGTTAATTCAACAATCTCAACACAACACAGGTTTAAATATAATTTTCTAAAGTAAAACATGAGCACCGTTGTGAGGCATGTTTTATGAAAAACAGGATGAGTAAGCCCCTACTGCAATTGTAAGGCATGTAAACATGGCGAAGCAGAAGCCGGAGTGCTTTTCTATAAAATATAGACGAATGCATGAGCATCTCCAGCAGAACACCTAAACTGAACACCAATACTTAAAAACTATCAAAATGATCAAAAAACTGCTGCAGCAAAACACCTAAACGGATACCAAAACTTAATTTTTTTTTATTTCTACCTAAATTTCTCTCCTAAACTCATATTTGAGTTTCCATCCACTGAAAACCAAAAATCTCTTCACGCGCGCGGGAACGCCCAACTGACTGCTCCGGACATTTCCGTCGCCGTCTCTGCTCCTCGTCATGCCAGCTCCGCCCGCCGCCCGCCACAGAACTCGTCGCCCGCCATCGATATGGCCGCCAAGGTCTACAGCACCGCCACTGGAACTCGTCGCCCGCCACCGGAGCTTGAGGAGGAGGCAGCACAAGTGGGGACAACGAGGCGGGCGAAGCTCCCATGATGGATTGGGAGCTCGAATCATCTCCTCCAAGCCCGAATCGCGCTCGTCGTTGGCATGGTCGAGCACGAGAAGGCGACGGGCTGCGCGGTTGAGCACGACAGGGCGAGTGGGGGGAGAGGTTGAGGCGGCGGCGGCGGCACTGGAGAGCTCGAGGTCTCCATGGGAGTTGTGTTGCGGAGAGGGAAGAAGGAACCATGGGGAGCTGCGTAGCAGAGAGCAAATGGAGCTACGATGCGGAGAGCCAAGGGAAGAAGAAGAAACGGTGTGGAGTGGATAAGGCTGGCTATTTTGTAGAAAGCCCTCGCACAAAGCTGTAATTATTCCTTATTCTTCTGTGTCTTGACATTTTTATGAAACCTTCCTTGAAGTGAAGAGTAATTTCAAAATGCTTTATAAGTATCCAGTTTTAGGTAGTCTGCTGGAGAGGAGCACAAAGTTTTTCTAGAAATCTTCTCTCTCTTCTACCTAAAACTTGTTTTAGGTTTCCAATTTTAAGTTTTCTGCTGGAGATGCTCTTAGGGCACCGATTTCTGATATTTGAGTGGCCTGCTCAACCATGGTCCATGGGTTAAAAGTGAGTGCTCATAGGGAGTCCAAAATGGACTATCCTTTCCAGATACTGATGAAAAGTAATACTAGTACTCCACTTTCTCAAGAAGATAGATGATCATAAGGAATTGTAGGACTACAATATTTGGACGCTACAATATAGTATTCTGGACAGCCAGATTCCGAAACGTTGTATGCGCATAATCGTTTATGTAATGGCTCAAATGAATTGCGCATTTCACATTTATAACAGTTAAATATAATTTTATAAAGTAAAACATGAGCACCGTTGTGAGGCATGTTTTATTAAAACAGGATGAGTAAGCCTCTACTGTCTACTGCAATTGTAAGACATGTAAACTTGGGGAAGCCGGGGTCTTTCCTATAAAATATGGGCGAATGCATTCTTAGGGCACCGATTTCTGATATTTTCCTGTTCAACCATGGTCCATGGGTTTTAAAAATAAGTGCTTATAGGGAGTCCTAAATGGACTATCCTTGACAGATAGTGACGAAAAGTAATACGAGTACTCCACTTTTTTTTTTTAGTACTCCACTTTCTGAAGAAGATAGATGTTAATAAGGAATTGTAGCACTACAATCTTTGTGCGCTACAGTATAGTATTCTGGACAGCCAGATTCCAAAACGTTGTATGCGCATGTTGGCCAGGGGCCACTAATTGTTTATGTAACGGCTCAAATGAATTGCGCATTTGACATTTATAACAGTTAAATGTCCAGAGATGATACTTAGGCGTAAGAGGCAATGAAACCGGGATTTAAAACGTTTACCTTGATGGATGGAGTCCAACGCGAACCCCAAACTGGACTCTGATAGTGACTGCATCACGTTATGCAACTCTGATGCACAGAAAGCACAATTCCGAGAGGGGTAAAGACTAAAGAGAGCGAAGAAAGCAGATGCTCAAAGGGTACGTATTCTAGATTAGCTGGAACGCACAATCTAAGAAGGAAATAGTACAGAAAACAATGGATGCCACATTGCCACACTTGTGGCTGCTGCCTTGTTCCAATCCAACATTCCAATTCCATTCTTAAGGTTTATAACACAACAGTCTATTAGTAACATGTCAGATTTTATCATTGTTACCCTCTTTATTTGTCAACTCTTCACAGAAACGCTTATTTTCTCAAAGGGTTGGGAGATGGAGGTAGATTGCCAAATTACAAGGCCTAGAGCAAATGATCGAAGGAAAAGATCCCTTAAGATACAAAAGGAGGGCACTCGTGCATCCTTTTCTTTTTCTTAACCAGTGTTCTGCAGA
The DNA here is from genome assembly GCA_007726485.1 of Eragrostis curvula. Lineage (NCBI taxonomy): Eukaryota > Viridiplantae > Streptophyta > Magnoliopsida > Poales > Poaceae > Eragrostis > Eragrostis curvula. The sequence goes on from CM017441.1 coordinate 13,404,131, forward strand.
CCGGCAGCTATGCCCTTCATGGTGAGGATGAGGGTGTCCTCCAGACCAGGGGCATACTCGCTGGCAGGGTTCAGCTTCACAAGCTCCGCAGCAGGCTTGCTCGAGTCCATGATCTCCTTGGAAAGGTGCGGGCGCAGGGCAACATGGTAATCTGGGTCACGAATCCGCTTCAGCGTGTAGGCTTGGCAGACATTCAGGGTGGTGATGTACGCATCACGGAGGCGGAGCCGCTGCTTCAGGGAGGGGTCACCTTCCAGAAGGTCCCTGTGCCCAGCAACCTGAAGACGAAGTGGAAAATGCACAATTATGTCACTGTGATCTAGAGTTCAGCATTGTAAAATGCTGGGATTGTTGTTGAATGAAGTGCACGAAATGCGTAAGTTTCAGTAAACAGACCTGAAGAAGAAGTTTTTGGGTTTCTTCATAGTTGGCCCGCAGCCTCTCACCCAGTGACCGTAGTTCCTCAGAAACGAGGAGTTTGTCATACAGGGCAGCAATATCAGGGTTACCCTTGGCGAACACCATCTCAATAAGATCGATAGTGACCCTGAAAAACGGCCACTGGTTATACATCTCCTGGAGCATGTGGAGGTTCCTGATGTCCTTTTGAAGGGCATGCTTGAATGCGGCTCCAAAGCCTAGCCAGACTGGGAGATGGAAGCGTGTTTGGGTCCAAGCAAAGATCCACGGGATTGCACGGAGTGACTCAATGCCACCGCTTGGCTTTCTTTTGGATGGCCTGCTTCCTATGTTCATCCTGCCATACTCTGTTTCAGGTGTTGCCTGTCAACAAGCATCACAAAGTTAGTATTTAGCTCAAACGGAATGGTTTCAAAGATAATTGTAGTTTATATTTGAAATGTAAGGATCTGATAAATCATGTGTTAAGTTAATACTATCAGGTTAAATATGTTGCACAAGTTTTGTCCACTTTATATTTTCTTAATCTAATAGCGGATAAGAAATAAGGACTCACAAGGCGGAAATACTCGACAAAACGCGGCTCTTGGAAGACAATGGACCGATATTCCTTTGTTGCCACAACTGCCATCTCATCAAGAAGGGCTCTCCATTCTGGCTTTGGTGCATTGGGAGGACGCATGCCATGCTCCAGGGTCGCAGCGGTGAAACGCTGAAGTGTCCTAAAGCACAGGTGCTCCTCACCAAAGGACTGCTCAATGACCTCACCTTGAACAGTGACCCGGAGTGATCCGTGGATCGTGTCTGGTGGTTGTGACAAGATGGCAAGGTGAGTTGGCCCACCACCCCTTCCAACAGTCCCACCACGTCCATGGAACATCGTCAACTTCACCCCAAAGTCTTTAGCAACCTTGATGAGATCCTCCTGTGCTTTGTACATTTGCCAAGCTGCTGACAGGCGGCCAGCATCTTTTCCTGAATCTGAATACCCAATCATGACCTCCTGCTTGCCATTGATCCGCTGTCTATACCAATCTATAGAGAATAGTCTCGCCAATGCAGCCGGTGCAGCCTCAAGATCGGCCAACTTCTCAAACAGTGGGACTACTCTAAGTGGAGTCTTGACGTGACATTCACGTTGCAGGAGCTCAACAGCAAGGACATCTGAAGGAGCTGTTGCCATGGAAATGATGTACGCTCCAAAATTGTCAGCAGGGAGTTCAGCAATCACATGGAATGTGTCTAGAACGTCAGCAACTTCCTCAGTCTTGGGAAGGTCTGCACCAAACAGGGGACGCTTCCCATTGAGTTCAGACAATAACCATTCCTGGCGGCGTTCCTCAGACCACTCACGGTAAGATCCTATTCCCAGATATGTGGTGATGGCATCAAGTACGTCAGTGTGCCTATCTGATTCTTGCCGAATGTCAAGCCTCACAAGGGAGAGTCCAAAGGTAGAAACTTGACGCAAGAAATCAAGAAGGCTTCCGTCGGCAATTATACGGTCACCACAAGCACAAAGTGACCGGTAACACAGCTCCAATGGCTCCAATAGCTGCAATAGAATGCTTTACAGATTAGAAACTAAGGAAAAACAAATGCAAAGTCGTAATTGCAACAACAAATCCTTTTTAGTCCCAAGCAAGTTAGGGTAGGCTAACCCACAAGAAACAACAAGAGGGAAGAAAAAGTGAGGAAGATAAGTTAAAAGGAAGTGAAAGGAAAGGAAACATAAACGAAAATATTATTCCCAATACCAACAACCAACCTGCTCCACATTTGTCAGAGTAGCTTCCTCAGAAATGTCAGAGTGTCCACTGGATAACAGCTCACGTGATCGTTCACGGGTGTTGTACAGTTTATCCCTCACATCACTTAGAATTACCCTGTACGGCTCATTTGGGGGAACCTTCTTCCAGAACTCTACATGAGCGAAGAATATAACCAACTGTCAAATTGTATTTTTAATCGAAAATGGTGTCTATAGCAACAAGGAACAATTAAGAAGGCCTAGATATTGCCACTCATATCCTTTTTTTTTTTCTAAAAAACGCAGGAGGGCTGCATATCATTATATTAAGAAGATGATGCCACTCATATCTACCTATGTAGTGCTTGGCATCCTTCTTAGAAGAGCGGTGCAGCTCATCAGCCCGAGAGCGCAACTCATCATTGCATCGCCACATAGACAACTGCAGCCATTTAAAGTTTCATTAAATTCAATTGTCCAACAAACATAAACCAAACTCAGATTACTAAAGTAACAGCATAATATTATTAACAACCTCAAACATGAGATCCTCAATTTGTGAGCAGTATAAGTTTGCTGCCATCATTCTGGCAAGCAAGCAGACGTCCCTGGTAACCTCTGGTGTCACTCTTGGATTCCCTGCATTGTCGCAAATATAGAATACGGGTATAAATAATATTATATGTAGATGCACAGTTGTGCAAAACAGTGAACAAAGGACACGTTTAGCATCTTCCATATGACAGACTAAAGAAACAGAGGTATACATATTTCACATCGAGGTGAAATATTTAGATTAACACATCGAGGTGTCACTCACCGTCACGATCTCCTCCCATCCAAGAAGAGAACTGAATAAGAGGAGCGTTGTAAGGAACACGCTCATTAATCCCAATGTTCTTCAATGCAGTATCGACACGGCGCAAGAACTTTGGTACACCCTTCCATATTGTTTCATGGAAGTAGCTCATACCAGCACGCATTTCATCTTGTGGAGTAGGCTGCATTCTTCGGATCTCATCAGTTCTAAAGGCAGCTTGGATCTGGAAAAGAACAGCTCGAGTAAGTAAAGAAGTTAAGATGGATCTCTTTGGTATAATTCTTCAAATAAGTTGGACTAAAGTATGCTTTTACATCAACTAAATACGACACATTTGCTCTATAAGTACCTCTCTCTGGAGAGCCTCATCAAGTTCCTGTTTGTCATCTGGAGTGATATCTTTCGAGTATAGCTGAACCAAACAGTTCCGTATCCTGAAAACAAAAAAAGAACGTTGAAATCAAGATTATTAAGAAAAATCATGTACACTATGATGCATTGTTTGGTGAACCAACCTCGAGTGTTTCTGAAGCAGCGACCTCCTCACAGACTGTGTTGGATGTGCAGTCAAAACCAAGTCAACAGTCTGGCTTTTGAGAGCATCAAAAACCTCAGCAGGTGACTTCTTGAGGTCAACAACAAGCCTCTTAAGTGTTTCCTCGATATCAGATTCAGTCATTGCTGAGTTTTCATCAGCAAAGTCTCCCTTTTTGAGCTTGATTCTCCTCCTGTACGCTATCTGGACTTCCTCAGCCAAGTTTGCCAAGTTAAGCATGTGCGAAAAAGATTTGGCAATCACAATAGAGTCCCCAGGATCCAAGCTTGTTATCATCTTCCCGAGTTCATCAAGCTTTTGATGGTCATGTTTCGTTTCATACTCAGCAGCTACCTCATAGCACTCTTGAACCTATAGAGCAAGAGGACTCAATCTTAGACTGCCCACGATAAAATATACTAACATAGAAAACAAAATAAACACTCCAAAACAAATTTATATCTCAAAGTGTTGCGGCCAAAAATTCAGTACTGCTGCTCACCATTTCTGAATAATGCAAGAACATAATCCTGACAGATACGCACACATCAATGAAGGTTTGCTTTGATACAAAGACTTCTATATAGGGTTTCATTGTACAGTTTGTTTTAAAATGTTTATGAAAGAGTTTTCATTGTTCGGCTGTGATACTTTACAGGATTTCTAGGGATTTCTAGCTCTGTTAGGAGACGGAATGCAAAACTTTTATAAGCTATTTCACATTAGATTGATGTCAATCCCATATGCATCTAGCATTAACATGATGTCATTCCTTAAAAGGGAAACGCTTTAATCACTGATTAGTTGGTAAATACTAAAACTTAATTGTTACAGCTCAACTCTTGAGATAAGATTTTTTTTTTCAACTGTATTTTGCCATCCAAAAGTTCAGAATCAGGTATAAAAATGAGATTCACAAAATTTGTAAGTTCTATGATTCAACTGGGCTAAGCCAGTTAATAGACCACAAACATGACCAGTTAAGAATGACTTCTTTCGACTGATGGAGACATGTAGTCATGTTTAAGAGATCAAAACTTTAATCACATGTGGTTAATTACACCAGCACTTCATTAACAAAGGGGTCTAATAAATCGGAGAAAAAAAAAAAGAAATCCCTCGATTAGGCCAAAAGATAACCGAAGGGGGAAAGAGGAAATAGATGGTCAGTCTCCCTCCCACTGAGAACACTGAAAAATTTGAGCACCGAAAACATCATCAATCTAGCACCTGAGTATCGTCAAACCTCAAAAGATTCCAAAGGGTAATCTAAACTTCTAACTCAACTTCACCAAATCAAGCGGTAATCACCATGTATGTACCCCAACAGTGATCTGAACTCTGAAGTCAACCCCTCTATAATACACTCGACCCGCTCTCCACAAAATAGAGAAAGCACAAAACTATAAATAAAAAGAAAAAGAACTAATATCATGCCTTTGACCAAAGATTGATACTCGTAACTCGTTCAGTTCAGTCGCACAGACACAAAATGGACATAACACAAAACGGCATAGCTGAAAAAAAAAAGGGTCAAGGATAATAACAGTCACAACTCACAAGTCTCACTACTGAACTAGAGATCTCGGATCCAACCAAGACTAGAACTGCATCAAAAAACTCGTAAAAAAAATAGAGGAGCAAGAACGGAGGAGGAGGCGAAAGCTATACCAGCTCCCTGAGGTCGTCGCCGTGGAGGTCCTGCAGGATGTCGAGGAAGCGGTCGAGGAGGAGCGCGTCGTACTCTATGAGCTTGTCGTCCTCCGACAGCTTCCCCGGCACCAGCATCCGCAGCTGTGCGTCGATCGACGACAGCCGCTCCACCTTCCCTCCCGGCCCCAGCGGCGCCGCCATCTCTCCGCTTCACACCAACTTAACCCAAATGCCAAGATCACCAAGCACCACCGCACTGGCCACCGATTCTGCTCAAGCACAACGAGCAAGAACCAGGCAGGGAGGAGGAGGAGGCTGCGATTGTGGCAGGAGAGGAGAGGATTCTGGCGGGCACTTTATAGAAGGATGATGATGGATGGCAGTGTCATCAGGCACGGGATACGGTTATTATTGCATTAATTAAACTCCTAATTAAAAAATTGGAACAATCTAGAATCTGGTGATTTCAATAAGTCCACATGGACGGCCACGATTTATCGTCCGGCGATCACGGAGATGGTGATCAAGGACTGACTGCAAATGGCAATACCTTCAGTCGGATCTGGCCATGGTCCCGGCGTCGCTTCTTATCAAAACAGTGGTGTACCACGTTTATTTTCAATTCTTATTTCTTAAGCATGGACTAAAACATGGTACGGCGAATTTCGGGGATGACCCCATGAAGGACTGAATGCGCGGAAATAGGAGGTTGCTCCTTTCACCGCAATTATTTCAGTTCTGATCACTGATGACAACTAATCTAAATAGGCCCTCCATTTTTTTATTGAGTTAATGAGAAACAGAGGAGTAATTTGTAAATCTCGAGGCTATAAATGAAGTTCCTGTTTTTGAAATGCTGCTGCAGACGGGCCCATTTCGAAAGCTGATTTTTTTTCTCTGTTATTGCAGAAATCTAAGTATTTCATGTGATCTTTTTTTTTTTTCGCGAACCCATGTGATCTTGTTGTGTGGTTCGTGGGAAAATCAAAAAACTCGACCTGCCGGGGGTAAGACCGCCCCCGACGGCATTTGCTTAAAGAGAAGAGCCTCTCACGCAGGCCCAGAAAAGCCCCGAACCCCCTCCCCGATCCTACACAGAGACTCAGCTGGCCGTTGTGAGCTCCGGCGCGATTCTTTACCATGTGCTTTGACCCGGAGAAGGCAAGGGAATTTTTTTAGTGCATTGCAGGTATTTCACTACAGTGCATACACGGCATTGTAGCGAGCTACAGTACCGCGCGGGTGCCGCCGCTCGAACCCGGGCCGACAGGGGCGCCCCCGGAGCCAGAGGCTCTGGCCACTCGGGCAACCGAGCTTTGGCGTTCGTGGGAAAATCTTGCATTGCAAATAGGCTAACATTTGAATAAAGTGACTTCATCTAAAAAAAGGTTTATTATGACACTCGAGGTTATGAGTTTCTGTTAAACTCTACCATCTTGTAATTGTGATTCATCCAGCTCCAAAATACGTTTGTGCCATACGATGCTTGTTTCATATCCGAACGCAAACAGCTGTTGCAATCGATTACTCCTCACCTTCTTGAGATACTTCAGTTTGCGCTGTCCTGCATCCAGACTTTACAAAAGGTTTTAACTTGGTTAACAGCTCCCTCCCATATGGTTCTAGAGAAAAATAAAGTCACACGGGTTGGCCATGAATTTCTCACTTTTTTGGACACTTTTCTCTAGAGGTATCCCATCAAAGATGGTGACATTTATCGTGCTTCATTACAGAACTTGTTTCTATTTTTTTTCCTTCTTTTCTTTTTGAAGTTTGATTTCCATGGAAGGAACATATAAAGAAATAAAAATACTTGACAGTAGTAGTTTGTAACTTGGTATTTATAGGCAAAATCTGACAGAATTCCTCTTCTCCATGAGAAACCTGTAGAGAAGAGTATTTGTCCCTAGCAGGGGAACAGTGTCGAATTATCACCAATTTTCTAACCCACGTCAATGTCGTCAATGTCTCCAGAACATTTGGGGATTAAATTTCTCTTCCTCAGAAAATATTGTATAGACCAATTATCGGACTAAGTTGTACGGACTCGGTTCCTGTGCAGTCCTTAGTGTGACTGCAACTTAAGCAGTCGCACAGGAACCGTTGGATCAAAGCTGAACGGGGAAGATGAAGAGGAACACTGTAGCAAATCACTGTACCGAAAAATACTGTAGAGATTTGCTGTTGACGGAACACTGTAGCAACGAATCTGAGCCGCTCACCTGTAAATCCAATGGCGTACAATGCGTGCAGTCCTATCTTGCAGTCGCAGTAGCAACTGCATTTTATCCTTTTCCAAGTTGTACAAGGGTGGTCTGCATCAGTACATGACCCCACATGTGACGACCAACAGCATGCGGGCTAAAATATTGTATTTCCATCTCCTCTTTTCTTGGGACTCCCGTTTATGGGAGTAACTAATAATTGTTTGACTTAGAAAGTACCAATCCAGTTGAATAAGCGTTAACATCTTTTTCCAAAACAAAAACTCGATGAAAAAATGCATACCATTTCTGTAAGGATTTTGAAGAACCGAAATCCACATGAGCCTTGGGACGTCCATCTAGATCATGTGGTCTGAATGTGCACCGATGATCATGTCAGATACTCCCTCCGTCCAATAGTGTTCAGCTAGGAATTCTAACACAGATTAGCTAAGATGAAAAAAGTCCTTGTTGCCCCTATTAACTCCAATACTCATTAATCTAAACACAGCATCCAGCTGCCGTATTAATTTCTTTTGCTCCCACCGATACTCATTTATCCATTCACTGGTGTGAAAACAGAATTGTTTCCTCACTGTTTAGCGCCAAACTGTGCTTAGCGCCAAATTACAAATCAGTTTTCCTCTTGGCCGTCACATGCCAAAGTGAAACAGACGCTGGCGCCAATTTAAAAAGAAAAAGGTCTGGCGCCAATTGAAAAACAAAAAATGAAGGCGCCAACAGGAACACAAATCGTCACCACGTGTTCCTATATAACCAAGCCCTCCTGCACACTACTCCCTCATTGTTTCACACTCTCTACATCTCTATGTCCAGCTCCAGCCATGTCAATTGATCTTAACTTCCTTCCACCAGAAGATGGTGATGATGACGATGGTCATCATGCTGCAGCCGGCCAAGAAGGAGAGGTTCCCAATCTGATGCGCCACCGGGTTGAAGTTGAAGATCCTACCCTGAACGTAGAAGCACAAAATGATGCTGCCTTGTTTGATCTCAACTTTGAACCAGAAGATTATGGTACAGAATCAGATAGTACTCCACACCTACTTTGTTTGCCATTTCATCTCAAGATTGTTTGTTTATGTTAGATAAATCCATAATCTATTCTTGCTCTCTAGGAGTCCTCTGTTATCACTAGATTATCTGTTTTTCACTCGATTATCTGTTTCTCCCTAAATTTTTTAAATGATTAGCTTAGAATTTGTCTCCATACATATGAGCACTTTGACGTCGACGAGGATGAACAACCAGCTGATGTTGTGTTTGATGAAGAGGAGCTCGATACATCAAGTGACGACGACACAGGTTATTTTGCATCAAAAAATAAAACAACATGGTCAGTTGAAATCATTGGCTAGTAAATTTTCGTTCTTGTCAAATTGCAGGTGTTGATAGTATGAACATGCCACCACATCCAGCTCAAGGGCATGGTTCTGTTTCTAGAAGAAGAAATTTGACAAACCAAGAACGTTGACTTGTATATGAAGCTCTTCTCCGGGATAGTAATGATGGGGTGCTTAGACTGAGAAGCACTGCTATTGTCGCCGAAAAGTTCAGCACAAACAAACGGTATGTGCGTAAAATTTGGGCCACAGCTAAACAATGCATTAGAGAAGGCAGGCCTGTTGATGTCAGTAACAAAAGAGGCAAAAAAAAGTGGCAGGAAGAAGAAGCACATAGACCTTGAGCAATTTAGAAATATTGACATGGACAAAAGATCTAGCATAAGGTTGCTTGCTCATGAGCTATCAGAAAAGACCGAAGTAGCAGTCAAAAAAAGCATACTTCATAGTAGATTCAAAGAAGGCAAGCTCCGTCGTCACTCAAGTACACTGAAGCCCTTGTTGAGAGATGACAACAAAATTAAACGGCTTCAATTCTGCATGTCTATGATACATGCTCCACAGCCAGATGGTGTCACTGATCCAAGCTTCATGGACATGTTTAACATTATTCATATTGATGAAAAGTGGTTTAATGCTAGCAAAAAGAATAAGAAAATATACATGCTGCCTGAAGAAGAGGACCCTCATAGAACAGTGCAGAACAAATGTTCAACTCCTAAAGTCATGTTATTATCAGCAGTGTCAAGGCCTATTAAAGATGACCAAGGCAACATTATATTTGATGGGAGAATAGGCATATGGGCATTTGTTCGAAAGGTGAACTTTACTTGCCCAGACATTGTTAAAGTTTTTGCATCTGTTCATCATCTAACCATAAACTGTTATTTTTTTTAGGAGCCAGCACAAAGAAGGAGCAGAAAGAGGGAAAGAGGGACATTAGTAACAAAATCTGTGAATGTAACGAAAGAAGTTAGTAGAGCATATATGATCTCTAAGGTTCTTCTGTTAAAAATTACCAATTGCCTAGCCCAAGCAGTAAGTCCATCGCTTCCTTCATAATTGCATCAGAGTCGAACTGGAACACTCTCTTGCCAATTGACAGGTCGATGGCAAGAAGGTCTGCTGATGGCTGCCACAATCCTTCCTCGTCTTGCTTCCCTGACTCAGCAATTGCAGCTTCCACATCGGCGTCGAAGGTGAAGTCGTCGCTTCCAACAAGGCTCCCTGCCACAACATCGCTGTTTCCTTTCAGTTCAACTGATTCAACAGCCTCCAGCGAATCGGGAACAACGGTCCCGTCGCCGCCGTCCCCGACCTCGCCGAATACCGCTGCATCGCTGTCTTTCTCCTCTGACTCAGGGACCAGTACGTACTCCTCAGCGTCTCCATCTTGGCTGTCTTGTGCGAAATCAACTCCTCCTGCAACCACCTGCCCTTCATCCAAGCTCCACCGCCACTCACCTCCATGATTGAAGCGCTTCATCCTTTTTGCACCGAGATGGGGAGGAGTTGGGGGCGGGGAACGACGCTTCCTTGTCCAGTCTTCCATGGAGGACGGGATGGAGGCGGGGAGGAGATGGTGGTGGGGAGGAGATGTGGTGGGGAGCTCCTCTTCCAGGGAGGACGGGATGGAGGCGGAGCATCCATGGTGTCGTTGGCGCGCTGGAAGTAGGAAAGACCGGGGGTGATGGAAGGAAGAAAAGAAGGCGAACGGGATTAGCAATGCGAACGAAGCGGCCGTGGGAATTGTGTCCGTTTAATGACGAGGACTCGTTGTACTCTGTGAGGACGTGGGACCCACTCAGATAGACACTATATTGTTGGACAAATAGAAATCTGTAGATGAACACTATATTGTTGGACAGAGGGAGTATCCAGAGTTTTTTTTCTACGGCCGCCGATTTAGATGTACATAAAATTTAATCGAAAAATACTATGTCCATAAAAACAGAGAAACACAACCCAGACACAGTGCTTTCTCTGACCTATAGAAACTTCCAACAGTCAACTTCTGTATCGCTATCTTCGGAGATTTTATAGCGGTGAACCTGTCAGATGAACCATGGATAGTCTCCCCTGTCCCCTCTTAAGAGATGGAAATAGACGTTTAACTTACTGGAAATCGACATTTCTTGTCTTCGACATGGATTCAAGGCTCCCTGTCTCGAATTTGAGCTACTTCTAGGACACTCATCCCTGAAACTGCTATTTCGTGCTTCAGTACTCATCAGTTGTAAGGAGCTCAAGACAATTTCACCACAGTTGGCAGACAGGAAAAAGATGCTGAACTCTAGAGGCGTCATTCTTCAACCATCTGTCCAATAATTAGCACTAGTCTGACCAGTGAGATGCTTATGGTTTGATAAGCTGATAAGTGCATAGTGATCCCTTAAGTTCTTAACGGAAAAATGGTCGTTTTCTCTGACAAGTCTGCACCAGTCCAGTCGACCATCATTGAAGACGGGTTGGATCTCTATATAATTTCACCGTTATACTCAGATGGCCGCCTCTCTTGATCATGGTTGATTTTGCGTTCAGACTTCGTTGAACATCGTTGAAACGCTGCATGAATTTGAGTTATACAATAGAACTCAAGTTGAGATGACACCGAATGAGTATTTTTAGAATAATCATTCACTTGTTGATTCCTTTCTGGTCCCAGATGATTTTTAAGAAGCTACTTTCGAAAAGAAAACTTATCCACATGGACATGTTACTAGTTCAGCAGTCAAACAATACAAACTGTGTAGTGGAAACTGTGTTTGTTTTACAATGGCAAGGAAAATAGAATATAACTCTGTGTTTTTGCTTCTTCTTTTTTTTTTTTTTTTGAAAGGAAGCGTTTTTGCTTCTTTGCAATGTTTGATTCTTTGTACTCCAAGATGCTACAGAAAGCTTCACAAACAAGGCACATCGGTTTTCTTCAGAGAGAGAGAGAGAGAGAGAGAGTTTAATCGATCTTTTGAAGTATTTCCCATGCCCTGAGAGTCAAGTGTTGTGTTTTACACGCAAAAAAAAATGATGTGTTTGAAATTTCAAATTCGTATTGTTCAGGGGGTTTGGACTCACGACCCAAAGATTGAAAAAGGCTCACAGTATGTTCAAAGATTTAATTCATAAAGTAATATGCATCGCGAAAAAGTGGGAACGAGTCATAGTGTCATAGATGACTTTGGTGTAAAGTTTTCCTTGATCCAAGGTGTTACGACCCTTGCGAACTTAACGCATGATGCTAGAATACAATAGGAATCCGTGCACCAGAGTGCAACCAATACCACACAATATTCTTAGCATTTGTTTGCTGATCTGTAAGATGCCCGTGATAAGATAAGTTGATACTTGATACGAACATAATCAAGTGGCGAGGCAACCTAATAAAATATATGCCATAGGAACAAAGTTGTGCTTAGTGGAAAAGAAAAGGGAAATAATGTTCTTCTTTCTAGAACATAACAAGATAAGCACCTTGCAATAGGTATATGCCACATCTACGTCACATGTTGAGCAATGCAATGCACATAGATATGCAAAACATATGAACTGTTATACGCATTTTATTTTGTTTGCTTACATTAGACACTGGTTGTCAAGCTTTTTAAATAGTGGTGCATAAGGGACCTTGATTTCTTAGGGTAAAGTACGGCTTCAATTTTAAAATATGGGGAAGAATTTAGTGAATTCAAATGTTTTGATTTCTTCTTTCTTTAACATGCATGATTTTTGGGGCTTTGTAGCTTTCATATTGAAAAACAAATATATGTACCACCACTACTCCGACTGTCCGACATGAATTGTACGTAAAAAGAGAGTCGGTGATTGAATCGATCACATGGCTTATCGTATCAAAGCGATAGCTTATGGCGTTAGTTGCAGGTCAAACTAGCTTGTCTTTAGAACAACTAGGCAAGAATGGACTTTTCTTCCAGAATCGATCCTCCCTTGAAGCACGATTAAGGAGTACTTAATTATTTTGATGGACATTATTGGCTTGGACGGCATTGTTGACAGAACGTTTATTAATTAAAAGATGTAGAGTCATAGTATGTGCCTTCTTATTTCGAGGGGAGATAAAATTAGCATTAACGCTGTACTCCGTAGTATTTTTCTCTGTAGCAATCCTTTGATGCAAGTGAAATGATTGCGGTATGCAGAGGCAGAGCAATAACCAGCTATAAATGAACTACGACAAGAGTAAATACTGCGCTAGTGCAAATTCAAAAGCATAGGAAGTTGATTATTGCTAGACACGCAGAGCCAAGCAATTATATGCAAGATACACTATGAAAAAAATTTAAAAAGAGAAGGGACAGGTGTGCAAGCACTACTAGCAATGAATGAGGATAGCTATTTTGTATGTGCATAAAAGCAAGGGACGATTATTGGTGGCATATTAGAAACACATGAAAAGAAAAGACATTTTGATACGAGGATATTCCCTTCACGCTTCTTCTTTGCTCCAAGAAGTGTATTTTTTTAAAAAATATAATATTTAATTTTATCTATAAAGGAACTAGGCTGTCGCAGCTGTGTAGTCTATCCAAACAAAACATGTAAGTTTATGCCGTGATACAACCTTGACAGGAGAGAATATCCAGGGCATCTCCGCTCATCAGTCTCCATTGTTGAAAGAAGTGCTAATATTCTTCTTGGGATTGCTGGATATGACTTGAAGAACACTCAAGCGGTCGCATCAGGACACTTTAATAACTCAAATAATTGAAGGAGAGTCGTTGCATTCATAGCTTATCTCATTCCAAGAGATAAGTTGTACTCCTACATTGAACTAACTGCTCCAAAGAGGCAAAAGGAAATGTTCTTCCGCTTATTTTATCAACTATATTTCAGTGATACGAACAAAGATGTTCCTATCAATGGAACTTCTGCCTAATTTTGAAAGATGTAATAGTAATTCATGCCTAGCTTCTCATATGACGGCGTGATGCCAAGTGATCCCACCTTCTATCTGCACAGAGAACAGGCATATAAACGTGTGTTTGGTTGTCCAAAACTTTTAGCTTTGAGATAGTTATGTCAGAATTTGTGCTTTACAAGAACTTATGCTTATGAGTATATTCTTTAGAATAACAATTGAAAAAAACACTTTAAACTCACTTTTCAAGATAATGTAAATATGTTGATAGCAGACTGGGTAACTTGGGTAACCGGTTGCAATAGAGCGATTTCAACGGATTGGAAATATTTTGGGCTGCCTTGGGGAACCAACTCTCGGCAACCCCCTCTTCCTTACATTCTCTCGAAAGCTCTTCTATCCACACTGACTTCACTTGCTCCTTACCGGAGGGACTAATTAATTTGCCTCCTCCCCTCCTTCTTCGGCTTGTTGATGACGTCGTGTAGAGCGAGGGTCCCTCCCTGTACAACTGGAGTCTTAGTATCTAGTCTAGCTTAGCCTTGGCGGTTTTCTTCCCAGTTTCTCCATTCATCGTCGTCCCTGTTGTTCCTCTCTGGCACTGATTTGTGTTTCCCCCCTATGATTCCCTTGTGGTAGTAGGCGTGATGCCTTTCGTTTCTTCGTTCCATCGGGTTTTCCGCCGACATGCGTAGCCCCCACACCCCCTTCCTTGTGCTCGTTGTCCTGGTATCTTCTATCGCAGCTACTCATAAGAACGAACCTCAAATCCATGGAGTTCAAGGCTACCTTATGGTCGGCAACTCATGTGACGACTTGCTCTCGTCGATGGAGATCACTCCCACCCATGATTTCTTCAATCTCCAAGGTGGAGGCCCGAAAATATCCGGCAACAATGTCAACCAAACGATTTGTTTCCGTTGCCAAATTAGTGAGTTGGCGCCCTCCTCATCCATTCAACGGTGGTTTGGTGGACGAGCAGGGTGGAGTTGGCCCGTATCTGCGAGATCCGACGCTGTAGAAAAAGCTGGAGCCGTCTTTTTCGATCTGCTGAGAAACTCCCAAGGGCTTGCTTGTTACGAAGGAGTGACAAGTGGAAAGAGGCCACAATAGATGTTGGAAATGTCTCAGAACTATATATTTGTGAAGGCAACCCGAGTGGATAAAATGTTTGTTAGCATCAAATGGTTTGTTCCTTTGTTTGAACTCCACTTTTTAAAAATAATTTCTTATGTGGTGTTGTGTGTTATCCTGTGCTTAGGTTTTGTTTCAGCGGAATAAATGTCATGTGCTCTCCTGTCATGGGCTGCTACATTTCTACATTTGTAACCGGCTAGTGTGCAATTGAAATCCAATTCCGAGATCCAATTCCAAATGCAAACAGCTCATGAACTGGAACCAAGGTTCGCTACCGCGGTAAACCGGATCGGTTTTTACGAAATCCCGAAAAACGGTCAGGTCCAGTTTACCCGTTAGCCCGGTTTTTTATTTCATTTTTTATAAAAAAAATTTAGAAATCTGAAAAAATTGAAACAAAAATATGTAAAAAACTAGATGCAATTTTCACAGCAATGGTGGAAATAGAACACGAAAATTCGATCATTTGATGAGTAAAAAAATTCAAGGAAGTTTTCAGGGTTGGAAAAGGAATTTTAAAAAATAGAGAAAATGACAACCAACAACTTTCCTTTATTTTTTTGAACAAGCAAACGATTGAATTTTCGTGTTCTGTTTTCACCATTGCTATGCAAATTGCATCTAGTTTTTTTTACATATTTTTGTTTTCATATTGTCGCTTTTTCCATTTTTCCTTCTAAATTGGTTTTTTGATTTTTTTGTTCGGTTTACCGTTAATTTTGCCATTTTTTATTCGGAATTTAATCAATTTCTGACCGGTTTCCGGTAATCCGGACATCTCGATGGCAGGTGGTTTTACCGAAAGATTCGGAATGAGCATTGCTATAGATACAACCCATTTGTTAGACTTTTGTACAATAAAGAGATTCAATGGCTAAACTTGTTTAAATAGTGGTTCACATATAAATAAAAAACTTAAAACATTTTATTGGACAAAAATCTAACAAATGGGTCCACTCATTTTCCATTCGAGATTGTAAACCATGGCTGGAACTCTCGTTTGTCGGCGACTCGTTTGGACAGGTTGGTGTGGAGACCGGCGGCTAAAGGAATCTGCACTTCAAAAGAAGCATACAAGTATCTAGCTATTCAGAGGCAGCAGCCGCTACCGCAGCATGGCAGCAAGGCGCTGCCATCTCAGGTACTACATCTGTTAGACAGGATCTGAAAACACAGGAAAATGCAACCAAAATTCAAGACCTTCGGTTGGAGATTGCTGAGACAGGCGCTGGCCACTGGGGAAAGAGCAGGAAACTTGTCTAACCACATCAGCCAGCAGTGCAAGAAATGTGGTAATTTGGAAACTGACGCTCACATTTTCTTTGAATGCTCCTTTGATCGTGCAGTTTGGTACACAGGAGCAATGCCCATCAGAGCGCACACCTTACCACAAGGTGCCCAGAGGGTACAAACTCAGCTGACTCTTCAGCGGGACAACAGATGAACAACTGCACCAAGGCGTCATCACGCTATGGCACCTATGGACAACACGAAATGACCACAGGTTCGACAAAAGAAAATGAACTATCTTGCAGGTCCACATGGCGAGGGCGGCTGTCCTCAAGGATGAACATGCAACAAAGGCAGCAGGGGACATTCTTCGGACACCTACTCCACCACAACATTCCGATGAACAGGAGGAAGACGGAACTATACCTAACGGTGAACAGGCCCTACCACGTCACAGACGAACCGACGAACAACATCAACAAAGGAACGCTACGAAGTGCTTCACTGATGCCGCATTTCCTCATCCGGCGCCACATCATCCTTGTATGGCGGGTATCGGCGTCCTCATCTGCAACACATCAGGCCCCATCACACCATCCATCCAGGTGCAGGCCAAGGCGGCAAGGATCACGAGCCCACTCCATGCGGAGGCTATGGCGCTGCTCTTGGCGTCCAGGATTAACTCCATTCTCAACCCGGCAGGAACTTAATACCAGACGGACAACCAGATCATGGCTACCACTCTGCAGCGTGGGAGATTCGCTGAGGAGCCTGGACACTGGTGCCTGCGTCCACTGCTCCAGGAATTCAAGGCCAACACCCAAGGAACGGCCACGAAGGTGTGCAAAATCAACAGAGCAAGCAACGGAGCTCCACATGAACTAGCAGCCAGGGCTCAATTAGCGCCGGATCAAACGGCTTGTAATTTCAAGTGTGACCACTTGGCACACGGTGATCAACGCTCAATTCTAGAGGCATTCAGACTTGTAAACTGGGAATCCTTCATCCCTGTCACAGTTCACTGTCGTTGAAAGCAATAAAGCTTTTAATTATTAAAAAAAAAATTCTACATGTATCATCAATCCTGCCGTGATCCAGGGGCAAAATCGGAAAATCCGTACAGTTGAGGGGACCCCCAGGGTTTCCTGTTTGGTGCCTCTCCCTGGTGTCCCTGTTCTACCGCCGCCACCCTTTGCTGCGCCTCGTCGTCGGCGACCTCACCGCCGGCGAAGGCACCATCCCTTTTCACACCGAGGTCGTGTCTCCTCTCCAGGAGCCGCCTGACCTCCTCTAGCCCGTCCTCCACTGACATTGGACTGGTTCGGAGCGGAGATCCATCGACCATCGTCCTCTCACCCGTCCGTACTTGGATCGATCTCCCTTTTTCCTTTTTGAGATAAAAACCCAAGCTTTGCCCGGAGGTATCACTCCAGGGCCCACGAAATGCAGAGGGACAATGGCTCCGGCGACGCGACGCCGGGGTCCCCTAGCCCGACGCACGGCGGCCGGCTCCGGCACCGGAAGCGCTCCAGCGAGGTGATCCTTCCACCTCCCTGTATCGAATTGCGGCAGATTATTGGCTATAGAAGTACTGTACATTAACTTCATTGTTGTTGTTTAGGTCCACCCTGATGTGAACAAGTCCAATGGCGCAAACCTGCTCGCGTACGACAAGAACAAGTACAAGTCGATGCTCGTCCGGACCTACTCCTCGCTGTGGATGATGGCGGGCTTCGTGTTCTTGATATACATGGGGCACCTCTACATCTGGGCCATGGTTGTGGTTATTCAAATCTTCATGGCCAAGGAGCTCTTCAACCTGCTCAGGAAGGTCAATGAGGATCGGCAGCTTCCGGGTTTTAGGATGCTGAACTGGTGAGGTGGTAGAATGCTGCTGGTTGATCAGTATTGAATCTGGTTGTTGAAGGCTTGAGCAAGTTTAATGTTTTGTTTTTGTTTTGGCAGGCATTTTTTCTTCACTGCAATGTTGTTCACTTATGGGCGCTTCCTTAGCCGGCAGCTTGTCAATACTGTGACTTCAGATAAGTTGCTTTACAAGCTTGTGAGTGGGCTCATCAAGTACCAGATGTTTATTTGCTACTTTCTCTACATAGCAGGTAAGTGTGACATTTTTGTCGTGCCCAACAGTAGTCATGACAAATACAGCATAGGGGAAGTTCAACATTTGTGCTTATTTGGATAGGCACAATTGGTCTTTTTTTTCTCTCCATTAGCTAGATGTGTTAAGGAATCTAACCTAAAGAAATTAGTATTGTCAAATACTCAAGTATATGATAGAATTAATAAACTTTTAAAAATAATATATGTGTCAAAGTATAGATGTCCTTCTTGCATGTTTGCTGTATATGCTCTTCTGTTGCTTTCTAAACCTTGAATTTCCCTAGTAATTTGTAATCTTTTTTGGTTTGGGAACTGAGTAACGATGGTTGGGTGATTATTTGTGATGTGACTGTATGATGCAATATATTCATCCATCGCTAGTTTGATGGTTGAGCACTAGGCTGTTATAGAACATAAATCAGTAATTGTAAAGTTCAGTAGCAATTTGCATGCTCAGAAGATCAATTCCACATAGACAGGACAAATGCCCTCCAATAGAGTTTTAAATATTGCTGGCTTGTTGCAACTGTCTTAATTGGTTTATCATACAGGTTTTGTGTGGTTTATTGTCACGTTGAAGAAAAAGGCATACAAGTACCAATTCAGTCAGTATGCATGGACTCACATGATCCTTCTGACGGTATTTGCACAATCATCTTTCACTGTGGCAAACATATTCGATGGAATATTCTGGTAATGTTATCGTAACTTGCAGCATGCTCTAATGAATTGTTTCAATAATAATACTGATGCAAATGCTCTGCTTGAAGGGTGAATATGTACGTATCAGCTTAGAAGCGTGAAATGTTCTCTACTATTCTTTATTGGTCTTATTAGCAGTTTTTCATCAAATATCTGTTGATGCCTTGATGCAACTTGCAAAGATTAACTGCGAAGTCGTCGGATTGAAAAGTGTTCATTCTTTCAGAAATGCTCTGTTTAAGCCAAGCTATAGTAGAAAGATTACGGCGTTCATCATGCAGTATGATTTCAGAACATTAGTAAAAACAGTTTAGTCTGTTTATGTAACCCTTAAACCTTGTGATATTGTGAAGTGCCAGTTGAATGTAGCATCAATATGGCTTGCCTGTAGATAACGCAAAATCTTTTTACCCACTTTGGTATCAGTTTTCTTTTACAGCCTCGTACCTCTTGATTTTTACTCTTCACCATTTATATTTATTTTATTGTGCATAGCATTTGGTGAGCGTGCAGCGGCCAAGTTAAAAGAGTAGCATTTGGTGTGTTTAGATCAGGGGTATTACTCGGGGATACAATTTTTTTGAGATTTGATTCAAATCTCCACTCAGTTATATCCTTATTGATGAGTGTAAGGCTGACATGAAGATGATGCTTTTGTAGGTTCCTCCTACCGGCTTCATTAATTGCTATTAATGATGTTGCTGCATATTTCTTTGGATTCTTTTTTGGGAAAACACCCTTGATTAAGCTCTCTCCAAAGAAAACGTGGGAAGGTTTTATAGGTGCATCAGTGACCACCATGCTTTCTGCTTTTGTGGTTAGTAAATACTTACTGGTCTTTGAAACGATTTGCGCATGTCTTTAATAATGGCCGTGCAATTGACATATGTAATACATATCTGTTCAATCATTACTTTTGGTGTCCTTTTTCTGCACACATTTCCATATTTGCTCTTGGGTACGCCTAATCATCTGCAGAAGAAAAACTTTGAAACTATTTGCGCCTACCCCGTGGTAAGAATCTTTTCTTAGCAAGGGATGAGCGAAAATAATGGCATGAATTATTTGGTCTGCTACTTTGCAATTCTATACAGTCTGAACGGTAGTTCACCCCCCAAAAAAAAAAATGTAAGCTTGAGAGTCTACAAAATATGAGCATGTGTTTGGAAAAACAATTATTGATCATTTTATGAAATGAATCTGATGGTCGTGAGTTTGTTTGATTGGCGACCGGAATCGTGCTACAAAAGTTTAATATCACCAACATATTTTCATTCACCATGGACTGGCAAAACCTTTGGCAACAAAATGGACTGAAGAGCCAATAATTATTGAATCTTACAACATTTTAGTAATGAACCAAATGGATGTCAGATCTGATTGTAGTACCAAAACGAACCGCCAAAGATGAACTGTGATTAGGATGGGAAAGTTACTGCTTGTCAACTGAACAGAGCAGCTTGGTAGTAAATTAGTGGGGAGGTAAACCTTGTCCCGAAGCTTCACTACCTTGTCCCAAAGCTTCACATCTTATTTTCTAGGGTGAGAAAATAATTTTTAATCATGGGCAGAAGATATTTATTGACATCTCTGCATTTTATTGTCACTTAAAATATAGAATGTTTTATACAGTTTAGTGATTTCCTATTTGCTTGGATTTCTTAGATTCAGCTTTTTAAATGGTTCATAGTTGAATCTAATATGAGTACATTTATTCTGTTGAACAGTTAGCTAATTTCATGGGCCATTTCCAGTGGCTAACATGTCCCAGAAAGGTATAACTCTGTTTTTTCATAAAAGAAGGCCAATTTAAATTTGTTTTTAATGCACTGCCACTAAGGTTTATTATTTCGTCACTCGGTCGACAGGATTTGTCAACTGGATGGCTTCATTGTGACCCGGGTCCCATGTTCATGCCAGCAAGCTATGATTTACCAGGATGGATACCACAATGGGTGAGCATGCAACTTGAGCCTAAATAAAATACTTGGATTGATAATAGTTAACATTTCATCTCTTTTAACCAGCGTTCCAATTGTTTTATTTATATATTACAGTTTTCCTGGCGACAAGTTGCAATTATGCCTGTTCAGTGGCATGCCTTGGCTCTTGGCTTGTTTGCTTCAATAATAGCACCATTTGGTGGCTTTTTTGCAAGTGGCTTCAAGAGGGCGTTTAAATTTAAGGTGCTTATTATGTTTGGGATAACATGTTGACAAAATACTTTATTCTTGTAAGGTTATCCTGATTTCTGTGCATATTTTTCAGGATTTTGGGGACAGCATACCTGGCCACGGTGGATTTACAGACAGGATGGACTGCCAAGTATGCACTTCGAACTTGTTTCTAAAGTGTACACATTTACTTGTTGTGAACTTGGATGGGTTAAATCTCTGTATGTACCTGCTTGTGTGCTTCTAATGTAGTCTCTGCTTCATGTTTTTCCTTGAATCGATTGATTCAAAGAGAATGCCTGTCTTTTTAGTATATTTGGTTTATTTATTATTGTAACAAATCTGATTTTGTATTGTTGGGAAGTTGGGGTTGCCGCCAGTCTTCCTGACCTTTAATCACATCTTCCTTTTTTCTGCTTATTTTAATTATGATGTGCTCCAATTAAATAACTCAGTTCAGACCGCAACTGCGTTTTCTGTTGTATATGCTTTGTAATGCGAAAGACCATAGTTTACAATATCAGAACATTATTCTTTTTGTCTCTCCACTGATTTTTTTAGCCATATGCTGAAAATTTTCATTAATGTCTTTCAGATGGTCATGGCCGTCTTTGTGTACATATATTACCAATCATTTGTGATGGTGCAAGACTTATCCGTTGAGACAATCCTGGAGCAGGTACATTGGATTTACCATGCTTGGTACACTTACTCCAGTTTTGCGCTGTAAATAAAGGAATCTAACTGTTAACACCACATACCTGTTATGCAGGTACTAAGGAGTCTCACTTATGAGGAGCAGCATGATCTATTTGAACAGCTTGGCAAGTTACTAGCGAGAAGGAACTAATGCTAACAGAAACATCGTGTATGCACCATATCCACAAGGATAATGGGCAGTGTTTTCTCAAGTTGTGATTTAGTTAATATGCATGTACAGTCCTAACAACGGAACAAATGTATGTTTTGAATTATACAGCTCTCGCGTTCTTCGTTTTTTTTTTTTGAAACGTTCTTAAGAGATTTTCAGTTGTTGCTTTGTGGTGTTATTTTATTGCTGACCCAAAAACAGCTACGTTGTTTGTGTAAAAGATGTTGATGTTGACCCAGTCGTTTTCTTCCCTAGCTAATAAATTCTTGTTTGAAAGAATGTCCTGAAGCTGGAATGCTGTACACTCTTTGTTGGTAATTGGTTGCCTAGGTTGATCTGACTAAGCCTTTAACTATGCTTCAGTCATAAGTGTCCTGAAACAGTTCGCATTCTGTTTCGACATGTTTGCATCAGTCAACTATTGCGAGTCAACATCAACATCTATGCTTTTAGTTCCCCGCTGAAGGTTTACTTGTTTAATCAAACTATGCTTTTAGTTCTCCTTTTTTTTTCCCCAGGAAAGGGCTATTTCTTTTTGCATACTATAGGGAAAACAAATTATGTTATACACAAATATACCATGATAGTTCCTGCTGGCATTTATGTTTGCAGATAATGAAAAGAATAAGAGCAGTAACTGAAACTGAAATTCTTGTAAAAGTATCACTGAACAAAAAGAGTACCACAGCACTAAATGGGGCCAAATCACAAAAGACCAATATATATTTCTCTATAGGCAAGATTGTAAACACTCGGCCAGACACAAAATGGGGCCAGATAAAAACAAAAAAACAGACCAGCTTTTATTTCTCTTTACAGGCAAGCATTTAAAAGCCTGGCAAGACACAAATTAAATAACTGCTGTACAACCCTAACAATTCAACACCCAGGAAACGGATCAGACAATCGTCATCAAATGTGCCTATTCAGAACACAGCTGCCCAGAGTCTTCATTCAACACCCAGGAAAAAGATCAGACAATCGTCATAAAATGTGCCTATTCAGAACAGACAACTGCCCAGAGTCTCCATTAAACAAGTAAACCTCCAGCGGGGAATATGATGATGAGAATGGTGATGACGAAAACCTCGTTGAGGGTTGTAAAATTCTGCTTCCTTTGGGGCATGGAATGGTTAGGAGTCGTGATCCAGTTCGCATCTGCCAAACCTGACCACACGAGGACGGAAAAAAAAAATTTAAAAGACTACTCCACCTTGCAACACAGCTTGTTTATCACCCTCGGAAGAAACATGTTATTTACTTCGAAATTGTTTTATATGATTAAATGACGACTACCAGAATGTTATTGTGCATCGGAAAGCTATTGGCATTGTTCTAAACAAGAAATCAGCAATGTTGCAAGCATGAGAAGTACCTCTATTATTCCTTTCCGCGGAGCATGGATTGCCAGACATAAGCAGTAGTCACTCTTTGTATGTTCCATGGGCATTGAACTTGAAGCCTTGCCTTTATTCAGAAGAATCTCCACAAATAGACATGACGCATCACGATACCCCTAAAAGATTGTTATGTTAAAAATTAAATGATAAAACTACTCAATGCACAATTGTGACACTTTCTGTGCCCTAGAAATTCTAGTTATTTAGACACAAGGCGAAACGAGTATAAGTGAAAATGTAAATCCTAGAGCACTTAAGCTTTATTGCAAACCTGGAGATGTACGACATACAGTTACAGTAACATTGTGTTGTACCATGCTACATAGTGGTAAACGGTGGCATGACCAGAGGATTGCACAAGCCTACCCTAAACTAGTACTCTCACAATAGCCATAGAGCATACCCATTACAGACTTATGATCCATGCATGACACATGACAGCAGCAGTACAGAATGTATTCTATTTGCATCCTTTTGATCCTGCCACGATTTACAACTATCATAGGACAGTGCAGACCAACGACCTAAAGAAACTGATGCCCGCATGTCTAAAGCATGGCAAAGTGTTCTAATATACCTCGTATAATCCTTAACCTCTTTGACTTTTAGAAGTTATATATTATTCAATAGTTCATATTTCTTGTAGTTTAAGTCAAAACTCCCAGGTTATTTACCTTCCATAACCGTACAGCCACAAGGGCACGAGTGTCCAGCAGCAGAATCCGCCCAAGAGAATCAGTTATGGCGGCCAATGTTCCACTTGGAGAGAGTGTCAGCCGTTCTCCCTTTCTTGGCGAATCTTTTAAGCAAGTGAGAGGTGATGCTGCAGAATATACAACCATGAGGAACAAATTCAGTATGTGCAGAAGATAATGATATTTAACCATTATAAGCATTACTTTTTGCAAAGGATTGAGGCTTCGGCCGTGACTTCTTAGGTGGTGATGGTTCACTCCGCCATAGAATTTTGGACAATGATGATATCGTTGAAAATGTTGCAGCTACACCTTTGGACAAAATTGCTCCAACAAGTGATCTGCTTCTATCTTCTGATAGCCTGCAGAGCTACCCAGGTGTTAGAAGTAACAAAACTGCAACATCACTCTTCCAATTTTTCTCTGTCAACATCTCGAGCAGATGGACATTCAATTGAATTGATTTAAATTCAAATGTGAATGTAAAACATCATGGATAATTTCCAATATCAATAGAATTTGAACTGGAAAAAATGCACATAAACTATAATTTTGATGCAGGGGACATGCACAAGAAGTCTTGGGCAAAACAAAAATATCAGAACTCCTGATGGCACTATATATATATATATATATATATAGGTACCCTATTTAGCACCTGGGGTGCTAAATAACTTATTTAACAACCCAACTACGTCAGCAAACCAAACCAGCCGAGCTTGTACGTTCAATCGCTCCCGCAACCGTAAAACTTACCGAAACCATAAAAAACCTCCCACAACCATTAAAGTTTGCCCACCAAAGAAAGACCCACTCGTGCGAAGAAGGCTCAACCCACAACCGTAAAAGATTGAAGTTTCAAACCCACGACCATAAAATCCTGACCATCAACGTGAGCCGTGAGGTAAAAAAATGGAACCGCCCTCCTCTCTTTCTCTTTCTCCACAATTTTAGATCTCCATCGGGCGATTTGGCAGCGGCGCCCCCCACCTCCTCTCCTGACAGTTACCGTAGCACCACCGCAGAGGGGTTCCACGCCGACCTGCGATCCGGCGGCAGCAGGGGCGCCGGTTGCCGTCAGTCTCGTCCGCCGCGGCCTGGTCGAGCTAGCGCGGGTCCATCAGCCTTCATCATCATGCGAGTTTGATCTACGAGCAAGCAAGAGGCCGCCTTCAACTCCATATTTCCATGCGGTGAGCATGCATTTCTCCTCTGATGTCCATGTCGCGATTCAGTTTTATTTTTATAGTTCCTTCGATTCATGGATTTTTGACAGATCGAGCAGTTATGTTGTATTGATTTGTGTGGATATGTGGCTTGATTCGTAGGGTACACGGATCCACTACCCCGGTTAGCATCTCTGAGTTCTTCTATGCTGGATTCCCTTCGATTTGACGTCTTGAAAAATGGATTTGGTTTCAGGGGTTCAATCCCAGTGCTGACTGCTTGAGTGCTTGTTGATGTGTAGAAGTGTACGGTTGCTAATGAAAAGTGGTGGTGATGGATCGACCAAGACGCCCTTGATGAGATTTCTATGGTTGGGACTTGGGAGGCATCCAAGCTCCATAGTGCAGGTGATAATTTCAAGTGATAATTTCAAGTCCCCTTGTTTTTGTCGAGCTGTGAAACAATTAGCAGTTCCTGCATTTGAGCATCCTGAATTTGATTTCTATGTTTTTTTTTATTTCACCAAATAATTTTTGTAATTAGTAAATAGCTAGGTCTCAAAATTGGTTACGATTCATTGTGGTTGTCAATAGCTAGGTTTGTATTTGCTGAATGATTTTTTGCTTAATGATTCACATGTGGTGAACCAAGTGCTGTATTCTACATTCTAACCTAGTGAATGGATTTTGTTCCGTTTCTTGCTTAGAATGTAGAAGCTTGATAGACTCATCCACAACAATTTTTATTCAGACTTACTGCAATTGATGCATCAATTTATTATCTACCATCCCCTAATGTTGTGTTCAGCTCACACTGGTGTCACAATCAGGCATATAAATCCTCTGGCTTAATTTATGTTTTACTTGTGCATTGTCACTACCAGGATGTAACCTCCTAACCAAAACATGCTATTTTTTCAAATGTCTGTACTTGGATCTATGCGTCATCCCCAACCATAGATATATTGATGCTAACCTTATTAAGTTATTATCTAGTTCATGAAGTAGTAAAATTTATGTTCAGGTGCCATGCGGTATTCAAACTGGTGATCATCTAGTTCATTTGTCACTATGAGAAGGTTGTACTTGTGCTCCTTTTTTTTTGGGGGGGGGGGTCACTCCCAGATTTGTTCCTTTTTTAACAAAAGTTTATGTTTTGAGCTAACAAACATCCATTTAATACTTTGAGTAATCAAGAACATATTGCTCTTTTCACTCTTGATATAAGATTTATTTTTGTAATATTATGTGTTACTCTGTTTTTTCAATAAAGTACTATGCACTTGGTGCTTAATAACTCTGTACTAGGCCTTGATTTCTTGTTTAAAGTTTTGATTTTTTTTCATAGCTGCAGTTTCTAGTTTTGTCTATCATCTTTGTTTTGGATTTGTGCAGGAAGTACGAGTACCGGTGGCAAATGAAATAGGCATGGTTAAAATTTTGTTCCCAATGCTTCCACCATGAGCTTCCTTGTAAATAGATCCAGAGGATACCGAGCAAAGCTTGTGCTTCTGCAGGCTTGGACCCCTCCGTAGGACATCTCATGATTTTTTTTTCCACATTTTTAGAAATAATAATGAATGTATGGTCAGAAGACATCAAATGAATGGTCAGAAATCATGGTCATGTGGGAGTTCATATCATGTTCTTGTTTCGCATTGCATTTATACTGTTGGCAAAATCCTTTGTGCCAAATTTTTACTTCTGCTGGCTTCAGTCTACACGGCCAATAACATAAACCATATTGTGATAAAAATTTGCAGGACAAACCCTGATCAATGATTCTACGTAGCATGTGTTTGAGTAGAGCGATTTATATTTCACTAAAAGAAGAAAAAGTATGATGTATCATCTTTGCTACAAGGGTCACCAGACCTCCGACAGACTTGGAAGACATGTGCTCAAGGAATAAAAATATTTATGGTTGTAACACCCAATCTTTTATGGTTTCAAAAAAAAAATGTACTATGGGTTCCTTAGAACCGCACATTTAAACAGTCAAAGTATTATGGCAGGAGTTCACCAGGCAGACTCGTTCCACGAAGAAATTCGGTCGTAAGAGAAACAGACGTGAAACAATTAAAATTTTACTCCAATCTTTTATGGTTTGTAAACAGGCTAGTGGGGAACAAACAATTAATCTTGCGGAAAGCAACTAAAATGATTTATGGTTTCAAAAAAAAATTGTACTATGGGTTCCTTAGAACCGCACATTTAAACAGTCAAAGTATTATGGCAGGAGTTCACCAGGCAGACTCGTTCCCCGAAGAAATTCAGTGGTAAGTGAAACAATTAAAATTTTACTCCAACAATAGGATGCGCATGTTGTTTTAAAAATGGAGCTGGAAAGCTTTTACGGTTGCGGGGAGCCAGCTTCCAATTCTTTACGGCTGCGGGGGCAATTTTATGGTTGCGGGACACTTTTTATTGCTACGGCACGCTCCCGCTGGCTGGTTTGTTCTGAGCTGCCGCGCTAAATAGCTATTTAGGGCGCTGCGCGTTAAATAGCGTGGGCCTATATATATATATATATATATATATATATATATATACACATACATACAATGGATGTGTTTTGCATTATCACCCAACCAGAAAAGCACAAGCCAATGCATAGTGGAACTCACCTATATGCTGAAACTACAGCATCCTCTCCAACTGTGATGGCACAGTAGTGGCGCTGACTTGACTGCCCAGCAATAGAAAAGTAGCTGAATTCAATGTGATCGTAGCTTCAGAAAATCTCCATGATAGGTGATTTCTTAAACAAAAAAGGGATAGGGAAAATAAAAGATAACGCTAAAGAATAATGAGTTTTTAAATAACAGTGACATATAACACATGTAGAAGAATCATAAAAAAGTCACCTGAAGTTCTAACAAGGGAGGTGGCATCAAACCAACAACCGCAGCATCAGCGCAAGAACCAAACTTGCTTATATTCCAGATCTGAAAGGGTATTTTCCCAAAGGAACCCTCATCATCAGCATCTTCCTCTTCAAATTTATCTTTCCAAAGCCGTGATTTTGCATCTTGAAATGATTTTCGAAGCATTCTCTGCAAGCAACCAAGCAATTAATCATAAATATTGAACATGCACAGACAAGCTCAGCACAATGATGATTTATTGAGCACTGAAATATAGTAAGATAAAGGAGGAATTCACACAGACCTGAAGGTCAGCACCATCAAGGCGTCCAATAACACCAGGAAAAACTACAGAAAGTTCGTCTGAACCTGAATCTTCCCAAGCATGCTCCTTCCTCTCACGAAAGTTGAGTTTCAATATCTTTGCAGGATATATACTCTGAAATTAAGCAAGGGCGGCAACTATTAGCAGTGAGGCAAACCAAAAGTTATCCGCACGTCTGCTTGTAGTATACATCATGATAAAAATGGGAGCAGAAGCAATCTAAGGCCCTTTTGGAACACACGATTCTGACGCATATGAATTGAGAAATGCAGGAATTCAAATAGCAAACAAAATGGAAAATTTCCATGAGGTCCAACCTCATGTAAGTTTCCCTCCAAGATTCCTGTGGATTCGTGCATTCCATAGGATTCTATAAGAGTTTTAGTAGCATAGTAGTATAAACTGCACCTTAGTATGAACTTCTGATTAGAGTTCTAGAAACAAACACTCTAGCCTCTAGGCTTCTTTTGCATATATACAATATAATAACTTTACAAATAACAAAGGAACTAAGAAGCATCAACGTGACGATATGGTCTTCAAAGAAAGTCAATTTCCATTAAAAAAAAAATCTATCTTTGCAGTTTACAACCCATCTTCAGAAGCTAATGCCAAAATTTTCAAAGGTTTCAGCCATATGATTACATCTTTAGTGATCCAAGTAAGAGCATACGGTCCTGGGAAGCAATTCCCATAAACCTGGTCATGAGTCATGACAATAGCAATGATATTCCAAATTCTCCGAAAAAGTACAATACTACAAAGAAACTGATAGATGGATCGAATAAGCGACCTGCTTGTGGAGTAGATCGCCGGCGATCGAGTAGAACAGCAGCCAACCGGCATCGGTACCCACCGCCACAGCCACCCCCTCCTCCCCCTCCGCGCCGTCCTCCCCGCCGAGGGGGACCCATTCCACGGCGGAAATCCGGCCCTCGTCAGGCCCCAGAGCAGGCTTCACAGTGAGCCCTGCGCCTCCTCCCACCGGGACGACCACGAGCACGGACCGCGCCGCGCTGGCCACAGCAAGGGCGCGAGCGCGGGGCCCGAGCGAGGTGAGCACTGCGGGATCGTCGAGCCACCCTTCCCGCTCGCCGGCGCCCGCAGCGGCAAGGTCCGCCGAGGCGGACGCGAGGAGGGCTACCTCCGTCAGGTGGTGGCCCCGCGGCGCCATGGGGTACTGGAGGAGGGAAGCGGGAGGAGATCTGAGAATCGCGTGCGATCACGGGAGGGAGACGACGACACGGTCGCTTTACAGATACACCCTTTGCTTTCTCAGATTGCGGTTAAGGCCTTCTTTGGATTATTTTTCTGTGAAATTTGATCGTTTCATGTAAAATTCTTGTGAGATACCTGTCAAATTACTGTTTTTTTTAAAAGGATGCCTTCGAATATTCGGTTGGAGAAAATTTCTTTGTATTTTCCTGCAAAATTCCTATGTGATCCCCGTGATTTCAAAGGAGGCCTGCATAATAGGATTTTTAGGCTAATCTAATTGCTTCGATTCGGTTTTTTCTCACACCTTTTTGTCTCAAACGAAATAAAAATTGTGCAGTATTGTTTTAGTTGAGATCGTGCAATTTAGGGTGTGCTGGTAGACATGTTTAGTGTTTATAAAGAAATTGGGACTTATATCATAGATGATGATGAGCGAGTCAATTTTTTGCATGATATATGTTTAGGAGAATTTATTTATGTGGTCACGGTTTGTGTTGAAAATAACCAATTTTAACTCAGAACGGAAGAAGCTTGAAGCTTGTTTGGTGCACATGCGACTGCAACCAAGGTAAATACAGTGAGGGGATAGTAAAGAACGATAGGAACAGAACCAGAGTACCTCAAATGAATGCAATATAGATTGGAGCGCACTGTGACTATAAAGACAAAGAAATGCAAGCATAATGGGTGTGTATCACCTCCCATCCAAAATTATCCTATTGTTAATGCATACATAAAATCTCTCTTACACTTTTATCCTTGCTTAGTGTAAAAGAGTTAATCTAATGGTGCTATCTTTAGATTACCAACGCGAGACTAATTCACGACACTGAAACAATAAAAAGAGCATTAAGGGCAATGATGTCAATTCACCTTTGAAACTTTTTTTCCCAACAACCTTTTAGCCAAACACCTCCACAGACAACTCCAACTCAACAACAACGGAGTGGAGTTTTAGGGCGTGTTTAGCATGGCTCCGAAGTTCAACTCCGGTTCGGAGTGGAACCGCTCTGCTGTGAAGCAGAGCCATGCCAAACATGCCCTAATTGCCTAGAGTATCATAAGTAACAATCAGTCAAATCTTGAATAAAAAACCACACGATTCTGCCTTCGTATTCTATGTTCTGTGTCAAGCGGAAGCATTGGAGCATCTCTATCTCCATTGCAGCTTCACAAAAAGAAGGATCGCTGGGCATTGATTGGCTTTATGGTGCCCCCCTGAAAACCAACATTCAGCTCTAAATGTACTTAGCTCCTTCAAAGAGCAAGTGGCAGCAACATAGTTCATAGAGATAGTAACACTCATGCGGCTGAATGTATGGATGACAAGGTGCTCAATCAGACGCAGCAAACAATATATATGGTACGCCTGACAACACTGAGATAAATGGTGTACGCAACAGAAAACCATGATAATGTCAAATCGCCAGCTCAAGCAACATGATGAACAAAAATAAAAAACAAACTCCAAAGCTCCTCCGGTCCATCCCTTGCAACGTTTGAAACGAAAAGTGTGTGTACAAAGGAAGGCTCAAAAACACCTTCCGCTTCATATAATTATATAAATATTCTGTCAGCGAGTTACATCATGAAATGTACAATAACATTATCTTGAAATAAATATACTAGATTACTCAGAAACATTATTTGCCTATAAATAAAAGTGCAAAGCCAAAAAGGTAAAACGAAGCTTCGCATAGCTATGTGCCTCTTGATAACTTATGAAACTAAAGCAAAGCATAATTATTTTGCCGAGCATGATCTCGAAGCAATGATCTTCTCATAAATTTAAAGCAGGCCCTGTGTACAGGTCCCTTCTGATGACAAAGCTGTCCCGGGGATGGTACTCTTCCAGCCAAACAAAATCAGATCCCTTTGTTCGGTTCAATAAAATGCCTGGATAAACCAGAGGAAAGGGCAAGAATCAGTATACACAACACAATTACTAAACAAAAAGGGTGGTATGTTCATCCAAACAAGATGTGTAACTGACCCGATGGGTCTGATTTGGGGCATCTCCTGAAGTAGGAGCAGTGCCTCCCGTCTTCTGAAGAGTAAGGAGGTGTTAAGATGTCCAGGATGGCACAGGGAGTGATGGCTTTGAAGGCGTGTACGTTCCCACCTTCTTCCGGATGAAGAACCATCGCGCCACAGGGTGCAGACATTTCACCATCTCTTACTACCTTTGCTGGTCTTACTGTATTCATATAAAGAGGGGTGTAATCAATCGATAGAATGCGTATAGAGGAAAGCACTGCACGAGGCGATATAATATCTAAAAACACTGTTATAACAGATTGCATATATAAGGCAGGTTTAGCATCCATACAAGTTCCGGCACTATATCAAGACCATGATATTGATGTACATAAACAACGAAAAAAGATAAAATTGATTTTGGATAAAGGTTCAGGATAAGAACAGATGTTTTCTAACAAACAAAATTTGGTTAGGCTCGACAGAACTGGGTGCAGTGCATACATGAAACTTAGGCACCCTATTTTGAGTTGCAGATGACTCTAGGAAAAAAGGGATCTCACCTTTCGATAAATTAAAAGGTTCGGCTGCATCAATCCAGTCATACGATTTGACATGCACTGTACCATATAAAAGCTTGCTGAGTACAGTCATGCCAGGATGGTTGTGGAGAGGAATGATGGATGATGCTGGTATGCAAAATATACCAATCTGCACAAACAATGTGAAGTACAATTAATATAAGCATTGGATGCGCACAAGAATAAAGATTTTTTTTGTGTAATCCTGTGGGGGAAAGAATGAAGGAGGACTGACAAACAATTCTGCAATGTCGTAAATTTGTATGCACAAGCAAACATATGACTATAAAGTTGTTCATGGGACTTACAGAGAAGCTCTTGCACTCATATATGTGACGATATCTAATCGCGGGGCTTGAATGGAACACTCTTTTCCTATTCAACGCTCGTGGACTCCTCCAAAAACGTACAGCTCGAGCTTCACACTCAAGTCCAACATCAGAAGGCATGATCATATCTGCTATGAAGTTTCAACTAAATCAGACCTTAATCATAGAGTGACAAATTATAATGGAGAAACAAAAGTACAAAGACACTGGTTTCCCTCACATATCTGTAAGGCTTAATATCGGATCATTTAATGGCTTGCAGTAATTCATATGGGATGCTGTCGAAGGCCTCTAAAGGTACCCAAATGAAAACATTAAGGTGAATATAGCTATGGCTACAGCAATAAACAAAAAGAGTGAAGTAGGTGTAACATCAGAGCATCCCATCTGATAGTACTGCTTTGAAATGCTGGTTATATTTCCCCGCAACAGCGTAGTAACACACCCCACAACAACAATATAATCTGATTTGTGGTAGCACCTTTTATGAAATCATATTCCATTCATGCATACAGAAAAATAGCTTGATGAAGATTAGTAACGTGCCCATGAATATCGATGTTCCTAAGATTTTGTCACAACAATAAAAGATGGAAGTTCATACCTAATACCGTGTGGACATTATCAACAGCTTCAGCAGATAGTGGCCCTTTTTCAGAAAATGATACTTTGCAGACCTCATATAGCTTCTGGATTGCAGCCGTAGTAGTGGAAGGCATTATAAGTTACAAACTATATACAAGGTGCAGACCTTGGATATAAATATCGCTGACAGCAGAAGTTTCTACGCCAGACGGTCTCTTAGCCTGTCTAGAGAAAGAAAGGAAATGTTAATTATACAGCCATGCAGCAGAGTAGGACGATATCAAATCGACTCAACTAAGATTACATGTTCTTCAAAGAAGGCAGCTGTCCTATATGTCCAGATTTTTTTTTTTTTTTGGGAAAGTACTATATGTCCAGATGGTGAGCACCAATTACTGATAAAACTTCTATTACTAGGTTAATCAAAATTCACAAATACGAGAACCAACAGTGCAACACCCAGTTGTTGTTGTATGTTGTATCGAGCATCAGAGAAAAGGTGCCAGATTTGCACAAATACACGTGCTCGTAATCTGATTCTACTTGGTACTACACCGCATAATACAGGCAAAATGGTCATTAACATTTTCAGCCTTTTTACACAATATTTGATACTTGTAAACAACTCTGTCCTACAACTGCGAATTTTGTTTCATCCTGAAGACAACAACCTCGCATAAGGCCACCAGGAAAGAAACAAACTGTACATTTTTGAACGCTCGAGACCGAAGGGAACACAGAGATTTAAGCATCGAATCTGACTAGGTCATCCCAGGGCCATCGATCGCGGTGGCGGAATCATGCATCAATAACCGATTAGAGGGCGAAACAGCAGGAGATTGAACAAGGAACATCATACCTCGAGTTCTTGGAAGGGGGCGGTGCCAGAGGAGGAGGCGGAGGAGGAGGGTCCCCAGCTCGCGAGCTCCAATGGCGACCCCCCATCTTGTACTTTGATGCTCGGCCGGTTGGTGAGCAAAAGGGACAGCTCGAACGGCGACGTACGGTGTTGGGAACGTTTCCGCTTCCTTCTGACTGACAGAGACGAAGCACTAGGTATTTGTTACTACCTTTCCTCATTTCTTTTGGTTTCAGTGTGTTTTTGAGAGTTTCAGGGCAAATGCTCCCGTCTCATTGCATTGCAACGGACAGATAAACTGTTTCGCACCATGCCCCAGTCTGGAGGAGGACGAAACAGCTCGCACGTCCTCAAAGAGAACCACACTTGGTTACTTCAGAAAGTGCACGTTGATAAGGTTTTGCAAATCAAAATGCAGATGAACTCCCTGATCATTTTTCGTTTTATTTCACTCTCGGGCTTTTAGAATTGTCATCCCCTGCTTTACCGCATCGCCTAGCAGAGTCCCGCCTCTTATGGTCAGAAATGACGTCCGTGTACACTTTTTTTTGGGCAAGTTGTGAAGGTTCCTTGAGCTATGACCTATGACACTTTTAAGGCTCAAAACATGCAATCTCTTTAATCGAGACATGCAAATAAAATCACACATTTTTCTCGTTCTGCCCACAGCAACTTTTGTCGGTGAGAAGCTGATGACGAATCTTCCATGATTTTGGTGAAGTGTAGTAGCCGCACTATAAAGCTCCTCACCTAAAAGATGAAATTAGGCAATTGTCTAATGACTTGTTTGGAATGGGCTTGTGACATTTGATCTGCTTAACTTGATCTTCACAGAAAGTGTAATCCAAGAAAACACCATTTTCCAAGAAAGTCCAAACGAAAGTTCTGCAGTATGCACTCACCGTCACTTTCGTATTTTTTCTATGGAATTTGTATTACGTTCTAGATCATATTACGTGTTGGAAATTTAGTGTCTCACTTTAATAGTACAAGTTTTTAGGTGAAATAACAGACGAATAGAATTTGATCCAAATAAGCAAAGTATCTGAAGCTTCATGTGGTCTATTTTTGTTGCGATTAAAACGGATTTCTTGTGTTTATAAATACTATGACAAGCAAATATATGTGGAAGAGGCAAGTACTGCACTTCCTATATGTGGCCTTTATTTTTTCTCGTGTGCTTCACATACAGTACCTACTTTTTTCGCTGCCATATAGATGTGCTCTCCACGATCTTTCTTGCTTGGAAGAAGTGAGAGAATAAACACTTGCAATCTGTTGATCCTGCGGACATTCAGTACCCCTTTTAATCTCCAAAAAATAAAATGCAGTTTAGGCTTTGGAGGCAGAGGGAATGTGAATATGTCAAACTGAAGTTCTTATTGCTGAAACCAAGAATGCATTCTCTCGCTCGAGTCTTGATGTACTACGAAGTACGATGTAGGCTCCAGAAAGATCTGAGGCGAATGACGGAATGAGCTAGAGCACTCAGATCTTTGCACCAAGCCTTGTTAACAAAAAATGCATTGCTCGTTTCAAAAAAAAAATAAAAAAATGCATTGCTGAACCAACTTTTCAAGAGATTACTACAACACTGGTAATCGAATTTCCATTTTTTGCTTTTGGCAGAGGATGCACAGTTTTTCATTCTCAACATTGATGTTTGGTTTAGCATCGCCATGTGGCAAGCTGGTTGGCTATACTAAGATGATAACTGATGGAGCATGACAACAGCTATTAGACAAGTATTCGGACCCATATCTAAAATTAATGGAAGCAGGCAACAACTATTGCCAGTGCTTTCCTATGGATCAAAAAGGATCCTGCCCACCCTGGTCTGCATTTGAGTAGACAACTGTGATCAGTTGATTACAAAGCCTAGCAGGCCTGCCCTGAGCCAACATTTGTGTAGCAGAGCTGTAAATTTCATTACCTAAAAATAAATTGAGAATTGATGTAATGACTTGTTTCAAAAGAAAGTGACATTTACTTGATCTTCACCCGTGCTTACTAATAAAGCCCCTGTAATGCTTACCCTCAAGAAACGGGAAAACGAACAAAAGAAGTAGCTTTTTAAGCAAAGCCAAACAAACTATCTGCATTCCATTGCTTCCAACCCACACACCCCACCCCACCCCACTCCCTCTTTTTTCATATGATTTGGGGTGGAATGGGATATACATTCTAGACTATGACCTAAGTCGTCAATTTAAGTACAATAGCTAGACAGTAGACACCTCCCTTTAATACATCAAGCTTCTAGATAGGCTGGCTGATGCATGTAACGTTATACTGTAGTTCTCTCTTCAGACTTGTCTATCACTTGGGTGTTGGGTCCTAATCGTGAGTCGTGACGTACAACCGGATCAATTGGTCCAAGGGAACGTGTTTAAATGAGTCGAAACATTTGCAGACCATGCTTCGTTAATACCTTGTCACATTTTGTCACTTTCTGATCAGGAAAGTCATCAGTCCTGTTGCCTCCCTCCCCCTGTTAAGCAAACAGCAGATTGATAGCCACCCTCGATTAACCAGAACCAAATTGAAATTGGCTATGGATCTCTTCAAAGAAAAAAGAAAGGAAAATAGCCATGGATTAAAAACTCGCTTGGCCTCAAATTTGACATGTTTGGGCCAGGAACTAAGTCCAAATGATTGATGCTGCTAAAACCCAACACAAGCAAGTAAAGATAAATCAATGCAGAGTACTGACCGCCAACTCCTGTGTTCACTGCCATAATCATTACTACTAGCGGTCTAGCAGGTTGGAAAATGGAAGAAGATACAATTGCATTATTCACGGTTTTTCTTGCTGTTACAAAATGTGCAAGTCGGAAAGACATTTCAAGTAACTTACAGTGCAGAAAATTTGACAAAAGCTAACACATATTACCTTGCTAGCCCCACCAACTCATCACAATGGAAATCACCAATGACCTCCAACAGCAGCACTTGCTCTGCTACATGCCAGCCATCCAGGCCTACCAGTCGCCTCCTTCAACGAGCAAGTGGGGAGTTGCAAAGCTTCGAGATGTCCATCGGGACAGTGATTGTGTGAAGATACTATTAGAGGCTGATTGCACTACTTCACAGCTGTATTATTTATGTATCTTGTCCATCAGTACAATAGTATTATTTTGCACCATCTTCACAATTGCAAGATACTTCATTCAACCGCTCATTTGTGAAGGGTAGTGTTCACTAGTGTATTCTCGGTCACACTTGGAGGACGACAGTGTGGGTCACATAGTTCGCAGTTCTCCCTGCATAGCTCCCTTGTCTCGTAGCACTTCTTTCCAAAGTCGCAACAAAAGCAGTGATGGGTACAGAATTCAATCATGGAGCAAAACACAACCCTGACCTTTCTCTCATCTGAGGAGAAGTTTCCTGCAGTAGCATTATCAGCACTTTTGTTGGGGACAATATGCTGGTTGCCTCTTGTTGCGCCTCCAGGCTCACGTAGTTGAGAACGAGCTAAGTACGGAGTAGATGTAATTCATAAGTGCAGTATAATAATCGGTGTACTTATTCATCACAAGTTGAATACAAGCTAGAAGAGGAGGCAAGACGGTGATAGTATATGCTTACATTCTGTAGGAGATGCGAGGCACCCAAAGACAACAACGCAGATGATGATCATCATATGCGTCATCACGCACACAAGACTGCCGCCGCCGTTGCCTCTCATCTTGATCTTAATTTGTCTCTCGCACGATCAATAGCCAGCCTCGTTACTGAGGAATAAGATCGATATGGGCTTCTCGTTGCTGTTAAAACATACAGTTACAATTGCTACAAAGTAGTGAAGAAAGAGTGCCCCTGATACAAATAGACACGGTTTTTGAACATTAGAGTCCTACCAAATTTCACTAAATATGAAATAAATTGCCACAAGTCTAGAATCGAGATGCAAATACCGTGCAGCCGGCGCAATGAAGGAAAATGGAAAGGCTGGCCGCCGTTGCCGATTCCGGAATGCCGCAGGCTTCCAGCAGCAAGAAGCGGGCCGGAGTTCTCCAAGACCGGCGCAACAGGGCACAGCGCCGCCGGCGATTCACCTGCCGGATTGGTGGAACAGACGTCCTCAACTAGCCTCGCTTGTCGGGCGCGCCGCTGCCGCAGTTGGAGATGGCCTGGTGGCTTCCGGTGGAGCGGGGGCTTGGATGATTGGCTTCCCGTGGGCCTGACCAGAAAGCATGTGCTTTCATTCAATTCAACACGGTCAGGTCGGTTGAATGGAACCAGAAAGCTCAAATTATTTTCCGCTTCATATGGACAGGAGAATAACTTGTCTTGCTACTTCGTCCTAGCATTAATGTCATTCATTCAACCTTCTAATCCTATGCTTATAAATCTTCCTTCAGCATCTCTCTACTGCACAACTTCTCTAGTGCTGATGAATCTTCTTCAGGCATGGAGAATCTCATATTAATTTCATTGGCTTTCCCAGATAGCAAGGTTTGGCATGAGAGGCACAGAGAAGCAATGTGCTTGGACATCCATTAGAAAATGTTGTTGAAGTCATGAATGCAGAAGAACGGTTAGAAGAATGGGCTCAGCTGGGCATTCTTGCAGTCCACACTTCTACGGAAGTGTTGTTAAGCAAAACTAAATTTACATTCACATATTTTTTTGGGGGATTGGTACTGCTCTTAAGCCCTTTTTTTTGGGGACTGGGAACAACTTGATGGAATGTTTGTTTTTTTTGGGAACATTAAGTTGTACCACCAAATCACTGCAATATAGAAGTGATTATGACTTCGATGTTCTTTCAAGGGAAGAGTATTATATTAAAGATGAATCATAGTAAATCCCCAAATTACATGAGTAAACCTGGAAAATTAAGAAGAGAATGGATGATACAAATTTAACTGGAGTATTATTCTTTATTGATGTATAGGGACCTAAGCATATATTTTTTGATCAACCATATATTTAAACAATGTGATTCTTTGGGTATCTGTTTGCCGCAAACACCATTCAAATATACATATCAAACTTTCTGGCCACTCCTTCTTTCCTTTAGTTCAGGAGCCCCTTAAACAACAGATGTTTGCTTCGGCAAACAATAAATGACTATAATATGGAAAAGAATGAGATTCAAGACCTACTCAAGGTCAAAGCTAGATGCAGCTGGCCTCCTCTCTATGTGAAAGGTAGCTATGTGCCAACGGCGAAACCAATGACATTTTCTTTTCAGCAAACAGATGTTTATCTTTCAATTTCGATTAACCAGAATCAAACTGGCCATAGATTAAAAAACTTCCTGACCTCAGAGTTGACTGTTTTGAGACAGGAATCAAGTTCAAATTAATCTAAAATGGTAATATATTTGATAAACATAAATCAGTAATGCAGTGCACCTACCTACTTCTGTGTTTTGTTTGATGTCCCCTCCATTTGCACCCATCATTACTCGTTTGCTATACACTCCAGTACCTACAGCAGTCAATCAATTTTATCAGAATGCCACCAAGTTCAGATTGTTCAATAAAATGGAAAAATAAAGTACTTAAAATACAGATAAATTTACTGGGAACCCAGGAGAGGGAAACAACACAATGTAGCTGGACCAGAAGTGCATGGTTTACTCATTCGGTCTATTTTTTCTCATAACTAAGAAAGAGTTTGTGTATCTTTCAATGTTATACGAATAGGACTTCACTCAATCATTAATGTTAATTACATTATAATGTTTTTTCTATACTAGATCCTTCAGGAACTTTTAAGCATTTTGTTGGGCGAACAACCCAAAAGCACTAGTATTTCACAGAATATGAAATGACTACCTTGATCTAATGGTGATGGTACAAATGAAAGGAGTTCTGTCAATTCAAAAGAGAAAGGAGATGCATCATCCTTATACTCAGCTTTCTTAAAAACTCCTTATCTCAAACCTGCAACAGGTGTAATCACATTTATTTCACAGCGGGTGGTGCATAAAGGTTTGCATAATTTCTCAGTCCTTTTTTTTTAGATAATGGAAAACAGTTCCAGCGAGTTGCATCATGAGACGCATGCTTGCTCAGTCAGGTTGCAGATGTGACATTTATATTATCTTGGATGCCAAACGAATCATAAAATCAATTGAAAAGGTCTTTGATTCTCTTATTTAGATCAACCCTTTTCGACACTTCACGTCAGCTGAACAGGAGCATAGTTGCAGACGTACTTGCACGCATCCGTCAAGGAAGAAAGCAAAACCAGCACTCCAGCAGTAGCATTGACGATGAGTGCTAAGATCAATATTGCATACTCTAGAAACTAATAAAACACACGCAAAATTTGTTTGCCAAGAGAATATCAAAAGCCTCTATGTGCCAAGATTTTAACAATGATACGCAAACACCAGATCAACCAAAGAGCAATTACATATGCCGGATGTGCTGCGGAGTGGACAACCAGAATCAGCAGCTGACCATGCTCAATTTGGCTGTGGCCTGGCAGGGTTTGCTTCGTGTGTGATACAAGATGCACTTGGTGGCACATCCAGGGGTTGGGGAAAAAAAAAACACTGACCTCACTCATGGAAAAACACTGACACAATGCAGTAAAATAGTTGGGTTCGTGCTTCCAAGTTGTTCTACCTTTGATACCTCCGGACGAGGCAAAGTTCTAAACTTTTAATAACAAAACAACATAGAGTGTCCATCAATATCAATTATGAAGAAATTTCACCCCAGATCAAGGGGACTTCTCTGCTACTGCGTACCAAATAGCAATACGAAACTTGGCAAAAGGAAACTAAACAGCACCGCTCCAACACTTGAACGGGAAATGCAATCAATATCGAATGCCTGTACCGCACAACGCGCCGAAAAGACGCGGAAGGGGAACCACCAGCCGCGGTCGCCGATTTCGCAACCGCCGCCGTCGTCGAGCAGAGGAGGTGTCGGGGCTGGGCGAGCCGCGACAGGAGAAGCAGAACGCGGTAGCTCCGTGGGGCTGTCCAGTCGCGCCGCGCACAGGGGGCAGGGGATGGGCGTGCCGGAGCCGGCGACCCGCCGCCTCCGCCGCGGTGGAGTTTCTCAGGCGGCTGGTTCCGCTCTGGATCCATGCTTCCATCTGGACTGCACAGTTTGAATCCAACGGCGTAAGACTGGTCGCCTGACGGTTGACGCTGGTCAAGAGCCGTTTTGCAAAACACCCCTCGTTTAGATCATGATTAATAGTCGCGATCCAAATATTTTACATATACACCTTTAATTGGATCGTGATTAATAATCGCGATCTAATATTTTACACATACACCTTTGCATTGTTTTTGCAAATAGACCTTCTTGAGTGGATTGTTTTTAAAAACACCCCTAAAACGCAGCATCTATTCGTGGAGCCGGACGGATCGGACGGCGGCGGCGACGCCGACGCCGGCGAGCCTTGAAATACTGGTTCCCAGCAAAGCCGTTCTCCCTCCCTCCCACCGCTAAGCCTTACTCCGCCGCCGTCCCAGTATCCATCCCTAACAGCGCATATTCGCTCCCATTCATCATCCTCCTCCTGGCTCCTGCGGTGCCTCGTCTCCGGCGAGGTTCGACGCCCCACCCACTTCGCCGTCTCCGTGCTCGACACCCTTAGTCAATTGCTCCGGCGTGACACCGACCCCGTGCTCGCACCCTCTCCGTCAGGCGAGGTTGCCACTTGCCATGCTATTGCTACGGTAGCTCTTGATCAGCAAGTCTGGCGTCTGTCGCAAATTCGTTTCTCTGCTAGTGCTTCGCCGTTCCGTTCTTCTTCAAGGTAGGTACAAGTCTATCTCAATTCTCAACCCACAACGGATAGGGTCTTTTATAAGCTTGTCCTGGACGTCTGTCGTCTGAACCTACATCATGCCAGGTGGTTTGGAATTCTAGACGTGATGTTATTATTAGGATGCCACCCTTGACTGCAACGATGACTCGTGCTAATTTAGTTTCGGATGTCAGGCTTTTAGTGTTGGGGACTGGAGTTGGACAATGCTTGGCTATGCAGATTTATAAATAGACAGATGGTTTCTGACCAGAAAGGCATTCTGAGTCCATGCAATTGCTTCGAGTTTGCCATGCATGTACTACCTGGTGAAGTTCAGGCTGTCCAGCTACTGAACAAACATAACGCTTCCCAGATATACTGCAGGAGTAATATAAGCTTGCAAACGTCTCTTAGCTAGATATATAACTGATGTCGCATGGA
The DNA here is from genome assembly GCA_007726485.1 of Eragrostis curvula. Lineage (NCBI taxonomy): Eukaryota > Viridiplantae > Streptophyta > Magnoliopsida > Poales > Poaceae > Eragrostis > Eragrostis curvula. The sequence continues at coordinate 13,446,156 of CM017441.1, forward strand.
TGCCGAGTGGCTCTGGTGATGCAGTATGCGTTTGGTTGGAGGGCGAAGTTGGATGGAACATGGCGGCCCGTATTTTTTGGGATGAAGTCATCCACCCTACATGTTTGGTCGGATGGATGGGGTGGCCAAGTTTTTTGTTTGGTTGGATGGATGAGAGCGTACAAGATAAAAATAATTAATTAAATTATATCTCTTAATTTCAATTTTTTGGTAGTTAATGATACACTAATTAGCTATCAAACACAATTTATTATCAAATAATAATCTTTTAGTCTTAATTATTAATTTAAAATGGCTAATAATTACTAAACTACTAATTTCTTTATAAGTGCAACCAACTAAAGAGCTTTAATTGCTATTTCTCTGCTCTCACATGAAGCCACGTCATCAGAATTATTGTTACCGTCAGATCTTCATCTTTGCCTCCATCCGGCCGTCCATTGCAGTCTTCATGCTTTGCATTGGCCCCAGCTCAGAGAGGTAGTAGTTGAACAGGCAGCTTTTGCCTTCCTGCACCAGAAACCGTCGGCCTCCCGCATCGTCAATTAGTTGGGGCGTGCCCTCATCACAGCAAAGAAACTGATGTCCCCTGATCTCCGGTAACCGATGAAAGCCCAATTTACTCGATACACATATGGATGAATCATCCCAAACCAAACGAATCGCCTCTGCTTGCCTCTGCTCCTCCTGAACGCCCTCGAGTAGTGTCACCGACTGGCGGCGTCGCGGCGACATCACGGGGTGAGTTTCCTCCGGCTATTGCGTGTAATCATCCAGCAAACTATAGTCAATCCCATCCCGTGTGCATGGCCGTTTTAGCCTGTGACCAAAGATGTCGAGGTCGGAGGTGGCACCAGCATACTTAGGTGATTGATTTTCTTCTCTCCATCCGCACACAGTTGATTCGGCCATGCAAGCCCTATCTGTCCCTGCCTGGTAGGACTACTGCTAAGCCTCCCCCCGGTGAGCATGCAATGTGTTTGATGTAATGTCTCAGTATCATTATGTGGCATGGTACAGATGACATTGTTTTCTGATGATTTTTCATGTTTCCCCAATTTGATCTGTGTGACACCCCAAATTTCAAAACAAAATAAAAAGGGATAAAAATCACTCCAAATTAAAATTTTTGTCTCACTCTTACCTTGCAACGAATTTTCAAAATAAAATGCACAAAATAAATACAAACATAGTTGGAAGATGACATTTTCCTAAATATTAAAACCAGTGCTAAAGTGTTTGCCTGCATTTAAAATCCACTAAAAATTTGAACTTCTAAAGCTTTACAACAAATATAATTAAAGTAGGTTAAGTTCCAAGTCAAATTTCAAATTTTGAATTTAAACCTGTATAAAAATCTCACCATAATGCATTTTTGGTTTCCCTGTTTTTATTTTGCCAGTTGTATGCTTTTAGCTCCCTTTGAATTTGAATTTCATTCAAATTCAAAATCTCTAAAAAGAAAACCTATTTCTAATTCCCAAATCTATCTCGGGCCGAAATCCTCCTTCCTCTCTTTCAGCCCAGCCCACTCCCCTCTTCTCCTTTCCTCTTCCTCCGAAACAGGCCATGGGCCGCAGCCCCTCCTTTTCTGGCCCAGTAGCGCAGCCCAGCCTAGCCTCCTTCTGTTCTCTTCTCCCTCTCTCACCGACAAGCGGGCCTCACCTGTCAGCCTCTCCTTCCTTTCAGCCCAGCCCAGCACGCCCCTCTCCTTCCTTTTATTTTCTTTTCTCCCCTCCAGGCCGAAGCCCACTGCAGCCCAGCACCACGGCCCAATCCGGCCCAACTCCCCTCAGTCTTCCTCCTCTCTCCTCCGGTCAAGCGACCGTATCGCCGCCCATGCCGCCGACGAATGCCAACGTCAGCTCCCCAATTGACCCGTCGCGTCCGTCCTGCTGTAGCCATGCCGAGCTTCCGTCACCACACATGGCCGCCCATCCCCTGCTTCGTCGTCGCGTCCAATCGACTTTCAAAACGGACGACCGGCGACCAGAGCGACGACCATGACCGATGACCGCCCCTCTCGGCCTTCCTCGCTTCCTCCTGCTATAAAACTCGACGCGCACCACTCCTCTCTCCCTTCCCAGCTCGCCTCTCCCCTCTCCGAGCTCCACAGCTCATCAATTTTGCTTTTCCCCTTTCTTCCCCAATCCCGGCCGCCGTGAAATCCACTGCCGGCGAGCCCCCTTCCTCCCTCTCCGCTGACCTACGTACAACTCGACACCTTCGTCCACGTCCCCGGCAAACTTGGCGAGCGATTCCCGTCCCGCAGGCGCGCAAACACCGCGCGCAGCCGCCCGCCGCCGCACGGGCTCAACGACGGCAACCTTTCCGGCCTCGTCTCGCTCTCCCCGTGCGCGCATGAGCACTACCATGTCGTAGAGAACCTCCACGGCCAACAAAAACTTGTGAAGCTGGCCTTTCTGTACTTCTCCGTCGAGCGCCGCCGCCTCGCTCCACGCCTCGTCGTCGCCCGCCTCCTCCGACGCTCCCCGGCTTCGCGCGACCCCCGTGGTGAGCTCCCCTCTCCCTCCTCTCTCTCCCAGTCCTTTCCCCGTCGTGTTTGGGCCACCGGAGCGCCGGAACGGCCAACTCCGGCGAGCCTGGCAATGGCGCCGCCGCCCCCGTCGTCTCCGGCCACCTCCTACCTCGCCGGAGACGCCTCGGCCATCCATTTCCTAATCGACGGCCCAGACTAGAAGTAGCGTACCCTTTCGTTTGTTTTAAATCCTGGCCCTCCATCTCCCATCCAGCGGCTCAGATGAAACCGGTCCATCATGAACCCGAGCCTGGACTCGGTCCACAGACCCTGTGAACCCGGTCCATGGTTTTCCAGTTCAGAAATAAATCTATAAAATTCTGAAAATCCCTAGCCCCTGTTTTTCTTGCAGATAAGCCCGTGATGTTTGGAATAATTATGTTTAGGTCCTGTCTTTTTACAGAAACAACCTTATACTTTTCTGTAATTATCGCTGTCTTTTTACACCAAGGCCCCTAACCTTTTTGTATTTACATTTCAGTCCCTAAAACCTTTCTGTAATTATAGATATGCCCTCGGTATATTTCTGTAATTGCAAGGAAGCCCCTAAAACCTTCGAATAGCTATAACTTCATCACTATAGCTCCGTTTTGGGCGATTCTTGTGCCCACGCGTTCGTAGAAACGCGTACTACCCTTTAGTACTACTCTTGAAGCTATAGAATGGACCAGTAAGCCGTCAATACCATATAATCTTTTCTCTTTTGATGTTCTTTCATATCGCCACTTTATGCGACGTCAACCTTGCATGTTGTAGCTACCCGCTTTATCGTTTAGCTTTGAACCTTACCAATCATGCAATATCTCTTTGCCTCACATCCTAGTACCTACCTCTTCGCAATACATCTCAATCTAACCTTGTATGTCGCACGTACACCCTGACTCGCTAGCACGGAACCTACCCAATCCTTCGTGTCGTATCGCTCCAAAACCTATTACCCTAAATATCATGCCGACAAATCATGTGGCGTCGTTATCGCTTGCCGCCAATGCTCATTCACTTCTTAGCGTGAGCCTAACCAATCTTGTTGTATCGTTTCACACCAAAATCTAATATCCTTTATCGCAACTCAATTATAAGTCTAACCTAGCTCATTTATCGCTCAATCAATCTTAACCTAGTGTGTCCATCAAACTATACCAATCTTTATCGATTTATTGTTATTCTCTTTATTGTGAGCTCTCTTTGTGATTTATTTGATTTATTAGTGGTTGCTATTCTCAGTCTTCTAGTTGTTCGTAATTGATTCATCGCCGTATTTAATTGCAACCGTGCACTCATGTTATGCATAATCACGTGCACGTACCATTGTCATGCGCTCTCCTCATGACATATAATTAGCAACATAATCTTAGTAATTAATCAATATAGTAAGTAATTAATAGCTAATCACCATTAGTTGATAACCTAATATAAGTAGGTAAATAAGTGACACACCTTGCACCTGTACACTTGTTGCATGAACCTTTATATAGGTTACGACCTATATAAAGCCGTAATGCCGCTAATGTACGGAGAACACATGCACACGCCCTTTCCACTCACACACACAAGCATGCACTTATCATGGTTTAGCATCTTTCATACACATCAAAAGCCCTAGTGCTCAATGCATCGTCCCTAATAGCCTCTCTTAAGATAATAATACCTTCCAAAAGTAAAACCTAATGCATCATGCATAAATTGTGTCCTTTGTCTTTTCTCGGTGTTCTATCGATTCTATTGGAGTTAATTGGATCTTATCTGGTTCTTCTCGATCTTTATTTCCTTTGTGGTAGTTTGTTTATACGGTATCTTTTTATACGCTAGCTTACGCGGGATTCGAGGAAGAGCCAGAAGAATTCACAGAAGACTCAGAAGACCCAAGCTTCAAGGACGAGCTTCGACGAAGGATTTGAAGACATCGACCCCGACATAAGAGTCAAGATACGGGCTTCTAGAAAGGATCTGAGGACCCGGATTACGAGGACGTGAAGAAGAAGCCTTTAGCGAAGGCAAGCTCTACATCTCCTTGATCATGATTGAACCTACTGTTTTCGCAATGTACCTATAGAGCCTACTCTAGTAATATGCATTACTTGTTATTTTACTGCTTGTGTAGCTATGGTCCTACTTGCTTATTGATATTGATGTCTGTTATTTAGGCATTAGTATCTGAATCCTTGTTTACCCTTGTTTACCTGTCACCTTGATAACCCTAGGATAGTTCCATCATTTCTATGATGGCACTTTTGCCTTGTTACTAGAATGCTTAGGACCCCTGCAATGTTTTTACATTGCTACACCTTACTCACATATATGTTTTATAACTGTGTTAAATGAGTTTGGTGGTGTGTGTGATATATTGGGACTGAAAGTAGCACAACTGTGTTAGGTGATGATGTTGATGGTGACAGTGATGATGGGATGGGCTGGATTGCGGGCAAGACCACTAGTGGATTGTTGTTGGTGTGATAGACCCCTAGTGTGGGATATGGTGCTTGCCCGGCCATATAAGGACCGGTTCTGACGCCCGTTAACATAATGATTCTCGTACAACCACGGAACCCCTTATGGGGAGGACCTACCCTACCTTCTTGGTACTCTTGCAAATGCCATCTGGAGGCCAGTCGAGGCAACGAAAGCTCAGGAAAAGGACATGGGAAACGTACCTATGATCCGGCTCGCGGAACCCGCTATAGGTTACGGGAGTGCCGCCTATCCTGGTATGTGTTACAGGATCCTGCTATGTGTTACAGGAGCGCGACGTACCCTTTTTATAGGTGTACAGTGCCAGTGTGTGACCTTTCATGTCACAAGCCCCTGGGTGTGATTTCATGATGGAATTGTAAGACTACTCGAGAAGATGGACTAGACGTTATGTACCCCCTTGCAAAGGGTGCATAGCCCGTGGGAAAAGATGTACAACCTCTGCAGAGTGTAAAATTCATCCGGATGGACGTTGTCACGGCATATGACACATTATTGTTACGCACGTATGGATTAGCCACCTCTCTTATTCCTTGACGTGTGAGTGGGTTGTAGTCAGCCCGTGTTTTGTAAGTGATGACAGGTGTGCCGGGTCGGTATGATCCTTGAGGTCAGAAGGCCCAACTAAAATTTGGGAACCGGCAGGAATGCCCATACTCCCCCAGGGCTAACCAACTAAAATATTGACAATCAACTCCCTGTTTTATCTATGAATCTTTGTCTTGCTTTAGCGAACCCTGCATAAAGTTTGCTTTCTGCAAATGAACCTTATAGCCTCCTCCTTGCTAAGACTAAATATGCATGTATATATACCCTTGTGTAGTGTAGGGCTTGCTGAGTACCTTATGTACTCACGCGTTTGCGATTGTTGGTTTAGTAGGAGAAGACTCCGTAGAAGACGACGACGATTGTGTTTTCGGTTCTGCATCTCAAGTCTGCTTGTGGCTTTGGGCCATTGTTTCCGCTGTCTGCTTCACCGTTAGTTGGTCGGATGGACTCGGATGATTATAAATCTTGGTCGTACCGCCACTAAGGGTCCTATATCTCAGGTATTATACTTATTTACTTATTCGAAGTATGCTTTTGATTATCATATCTGTGTTCTTGTGCGTATCAACTACTGATCCAGGGACTGATACAGGATGCACAATATATTCTAGAAATGGGGTATGACAATCTGACGGCTATTTTCACATCAACTCACTCCAGGATATGCTTTTATACATTCAAGTTTTACTATATGCGGGAATGAACTCTAGCAAACTCTGATTTTGCTTATTCATGGGATCAATCATACTGCTTTCTCTGTTTGAGTTCACATCGATTCCTTCCCTGGTACAATATTCCTTCTCTTTAATTTGTTCCTATATATCTACACTCGGTTGCCATAGTGCCTGCTATTGTATGATATTATTTACCATACAAATGGTATGGTACATCACCCTATGTGCTAATAAATTGCTAAATTTTCCACTATGTGTGCAGATGCCTTAGGTTGCCAATAGCTGCCTCTTTACTTGGTCTGGATTGAAATTGAGAGATGGGTCACTTACTTTGGCGTAGAATATATGTCAATAATATCTGTGGTCCAATACCATTCTGCAGCTGATGGTGATCAAACATAGAGAACTAAGGAGATTTGGCCAGTCATTGCAACTAGCTGTCTCTTTTGTTGGTTTACAACTGATCATTTATAGGAGATGGATTACCAATCAAGTTGTACGTTCATGTAGAATATGTCAATGATATATCGATATGTCAATACACTTCTGCTGTTGAAAGGGAAAAAGCACGCGGAAGTAAAAGATTTGGCCAGTCATTTACACTCTAAGCGGTACATGAAAGATGGAACACTTTTTCTGAGATTTACTGTTCAAGCCATTACTCTCCCTTATTTCCATCCGGTAGTAATGTTCATGAGTTTAAGGGACTACCACATCAGCCCTTCTCATTCAGATTTTATCTTTCATATTTGTACTATTTTTTCAATATAGCTCATAAGCTTTCTGATTTCACCGTTTCTTCCTTTTTTTCTACTGTCTATCTACTATTTCGTTAAATTCCACAGCAATGCACGGGGAACTCAGTAATCTTAAGTATATACCCTCTTAGAACATTTTTTTTCTGCTATTCAAGAAAAAATACATATTTTTAAAGCATCCGCAGCATCGCGCGGGGTATCTCCTAGTTATACTCTAAAGGGCACCTTAAATAAATCCATAATAATAATAAATGTCATCCTAAATGCTAATTAATTATAAAATGGACTAATTATCACTAATCACTTTTCTAATAATCAAGATTAGCAAATGTGGATGGTTCCATCCCACCAATTTTGAGGGATGGACTCATCCAGCATATAGAGGGAATATTTCCTAACTTGGCCGCCCCATCCACCCTCGCGCGTCAAACAAACATTTGAAAAAACTGGGCCGCCGTCTCCCATCCATCTTCATCCACTCAACCAAACACACCGGCTGAGACTGGGATGCATCAGGAGTAACGGTTAAAGCCGGTGAATAGGTTGCTGTACGGATTACCAAGAGCTTTCGGTTGCTTTGACTTCGCCATGCAACAAGTGATCCAGCACAATGCTCTCCAAGTTAAAAGCTCGCAAGCCTCTCTTAGCTTCAGTGAGACTGGGATGCATTTGCCGCTCAGGTGGATGTTTCGTTTCTGGCATTTTTAGTATCTTAGTACTCTCTCCTGGGCTTATAAAACCTGGTATCTTGTCGCTGGCTGCTGAAGGCGCTATGCATATCAGAAGAAGACACACCGTTTGTGCAAAGATTAGAAAAAACTAATTATATTAATCAGTATAAGCCCCATCTGGTATGGAGTCATGGACTGCTACAAAATTGCAGATCGGCATGCACACAGTACCAGGTGGCAACAAACTAGTGAAATGGGTCTTGGCCTAGTGGTTAAGGCAACCGAGTAGCACCTTTAAGGTCCTAGGTTCGACTCCCGGTGGGAGCGAATTTTCTAGGATTTAACGGCATTTGTGCTTTCAGCGGTATGCTACGTGGCCGTCGACAGCGAGACGCCAGTGGTGACTTCGGGAATCTGGAGAATTTGCCGACTCAGTCTTCGAAGATGCTCATAGGGGTAGGGTTTGCGTATGTGCCTTCATAAAGGTGAGTGTGCGTGCGTTGTGAGTGTCTGAGTTGTACTGTGTAATTAAAAAAAAAAGTTGGCAACAAACTATATCAAACGTGGCGTGTCAACATGGAGCGACGAATGGGGAATGCCGGCTGTATGCAAATTGTTACAAATTGATATGGTCTATCAGATGTGTAACATCCCTATCCGGATTAGATCTGGGGTGTAGGATCAAAAGTTTGTTCACACATCAGAGGGTAGATCCAAGGTTGGTGGATTTTTGTCATCGGTAACTCAACTCTTTTGCAACTCCTTCATTAACCTTCTGCTGCTCCTTTCAGAGTTCCGGTCAAGGTCAACAACAATAATACACGGCGCGCTGGAGATATTTTAATTTGCTAACATACGTGAATAGTTGAACCTAGTGAAAAAATTACATGTGGCAGTCGTTGGTATTTCGATCGTGCTCCTTATCAACTTCATCAGCAGAGCAAAATTAATACTTCCACGTCGCGGGAGACAAAAGTTTTACCACTGGCAGCCGCGGAGATTCGGGAGCAGCGTGACAAGCAGAGCTCACGGCAGCCCCTTCCGGTCGAGCATTCCCTCCGCATTCCTTCTTACTCCTGAGGACCCTGGAGCTCGTGGCGACAACGCAGCAGCTGCCCTTGCCGAAAAGATCGCCGAAGCAGCCTGAAGGATCCGCCCGGTACGTCACAGAGCTTCCAATGGAACTTGTAAGCAGTCTACTGCCGCATGCTTGGCGCTCCGTTCAGAGCGTGAGATACGCGGAAACCGACAAGCTACATTTGTGAGAGACAGAACTTTCACTCACGCAAAGGTATTTCTCAAGCTTGTTCAAGACACTCCTTCCCTGCACCTGTAGGTTTTCCCTGTGCCTCCCAAGCCACACAAAAATTTCACAGAATTGCTTCCAACATGAAGCATGATCTGTGTCACCAAAAAAGGTCAATGAGACTGAAGAAGATTCATAATGCCATGTATGCTAAGTGTGCAATGGCTTCAGCTAGCTAGTTATAACCACAAAGATCACATAGCCTACGAGGAGAGAGGCCAGCGGTCCCAACTAGCTTTTTTCGTAACTAGAAATACGACCAATGGACGTGATGAAGTAAAGGAAAGCATATTTATAGACAGGAGGCTCAGAAGAGGTTCGTTGAAGAAACTGGCAGATATTGCCTACCTTTCACAGTTATTATCCAACTCAATGAAGGAGAAAGTTTGCTGTTTTTGAGTTGCAATTGGGATGACAACCATTAACATGGCATTAGTTCATTTTTAGGCACAGCCGCCACATTTTTACTCGGACAGTTCTAGCAGCATATATATGTGCCAACTTTCATGGCTAATTGTTGGGATCTTTTACAGTATCAGAATCAAAGTTTACATGGGATTATCTCATTATTGAGCAGAGAATACCGATGACACAACAAAATAAAAAAATGTTACCCTAACCTTTGGATTGGGATCCATCACTTAGCTTCGTGTGATGGGACAAATAAGTAAAATTTACTTCATAGATTCAGGAACAAACAGTGAAAAAATAGTGATTAAGGAAATAATTTCAGCTCCGGAACCTAACTGGTTCAGATTACTTTGTGACAGGCTGCATCATAATTAACCTGTTGATGGTCTAATACCCAAAGATTCTATAATTCACTTCGAACTGCAACATGGACTTATATAATTTTAAGCCTTTAATTCTCAATAGAATTTCTGAATATGTTCCTGTTTTGCAGGACCACGATAGTGAACATGCATGGCAATCACGTTAAGGTCTTCAAAAGTGAATACTTGCAGGCCCTGATTAAGGTTTTATCATTAATTTAGAACATTGCAACATATGACTCATGGAGAGCTTTTTGTACTGCTACTGCTTTAACTAATGATGAGTACTTAAACATATATGGGCGTAAAACTTAAAGGTAGAGTCATAATACTACTATTTGAATGTATGCTTACTAGAACTCAATAGTCAAATGATGAACAAAAAAGAAAAAAAAAGTGAATTACTCAAAAAAATAAGGAGTTTTTTTTCTCTCATTTGATCTCGTTAATAAAGACTGTGCGGAACAAACTCTTTACTCCCTCCTGTTTCAAAAAACTTGTCTTTTAGGACATTGACACGGTCTACAAAACACAACTTTGACTAATACTTTTTGTTGTAAAATATTTATAAAATATGGCAAAAGTGTATTTTTATGAAATCATATTTCAATACGAATATACTCATATCATTTTCACATTTCTAAACTTAGTGCATAAAAACATATTTGAAGTTAAAGTTTAAAAAGTTTGACTTAGGACAACCTCAAACGACAAGTTTTTTGACACATGAGGGAGTATTTAAGATCAATAACTGTTAGGAAAATGTGCAAAAAGGATGCCTGGAATCCTTGCAGCTTATTATCAAGTTTAGCATAGTAGAAGCCAACAATAAACAAATAAAAATCCTAGTCGTGCTATTGGCACAAGCCACCTTGCTAGTTTAGCTCAACAAGATGTATAACTCTCAATTGTTGCATATGAATGTGTTGGTTCTGGTCATTCACAAGTTATTGATGAGTTCCTCATCAATAACTTCTTCATAGAGCAACTTTATCCATTGCGTATGGGATGAGACTTTATAACCCTGTCAGATTTAAACAATATAACAGTATAAAAAAGTATGCTACAAATACATAAAGGTCTTTTTTCAACTTTTTTAAGCTAAGGGAGGCTCATGTGTCGAAGAATGTTCACTTGTCAATAATCCTTAATTTTGGAAATTGGCCGAACAGGGTCGTGTTGGTTCAAATGACATGGGAGGATACCGTAGAAGTCTGTCCGTACCCGATCGGATTAGGCGTTTTAAAAGCTTGCCCTGGATGTCTACATGCCGCCACATGGTATAGGATTATGGACATGATGTTATTAGGAGACCAGGCTTCGCTGCAATGACTCATGCTTATTTAGTTGGGATGTCAGGCCTTTTGTGCTGGGGACTGGAGTCAATACTTCGTCTATGCAGAATATAAATAGCAGAATAGGTGGTTCTGACCAAAAAGGCTACACACCATGCAATAGTCGTCCCGAGTCCATGACGTATAACGCTCTCCTGAAGTTCAGCTACTTCTGACTAGAAAGGCTTAACTTCGAGTTTGCCATATACCAGCTGAGACTAGAAAGGCTCGTGTGAGGCAGTGGAATCGGCTTGATGAGACTGGGATGCATCAGGAGTAACGGTTAAAGCTGGAAATGCTTTCTGTCTCTGGTTAGTAATGTTTGCCTGGATCGACAAACCGAATGGCTGAGCCGCAGATCGCCAGGTGGTTGGAGCTACACGTCGCATTGCCTCATTGTAGATGTTAGGCTCCTATGGATGAGAGGTGGAGGCGGCTCGATGAGAGCTCTCTTAGACTCAGGAGAGCGATGAGGGATTACTGGAGACCAGTTTTTGCACTTTTCCCTTCACATCTGATATAACAGGTCATATGAGAGCCGGCTTCATTGCAGACCAGTTCTCCATAGGCATCGCTTGCTTCCAGTTTCAATGTTTCCATTCCATTGCTGATTCTGCAGATTATTGTCACAGCCTGATCGTTTAGACCAATGAGTAAATCAAGAAGAACGCCCAACAGCTCAAATACAGGAGCAAAGAAAAGCAGAGTAAAGCAAAGCATCTTTTTTCTTTTAATCCTTCTAGAACTTAGAATAAGAATAATTTCAGACTGTTGGCTCAAGTACACGGTTTTGCTTCCTAGCTATATGTGCAGGATATAAAAGAAACTGAACTCTTGTGGTTCCCACCATGTTTTCTAATTTTCAATCTTGTTTCTAGAAGTACGATGATAAACTGAAGAAGGAAGAAAGCAAAACCAGCAGTAGCACTGACGATGAATGCTAAGATTAGTATGCCATCCTCTATAAACAAAATAAAAACACACACCCATAATTATTTACCAAGGGAAGATCAAAGCTTATACATGCCAAGAGTTTAACAATGACCTGCAAACATTAGATCAATTAAAGAGCAATCACACAACTAGAATCAGCATCTGACGATGCTCAAATTGGCTATGCCCTAACAGGTTTGGGTTAGCGTATGATGACGTGCTTGCACGGGATGTGGGAAACATTAACCTTACTCTTTTTTTTTTCGAAGAGAAAATGGCAGGTGTTCTGCCTTTTGCGTTAAGCTGGAATAAAGAAGCTGTCTCACAGATTACAAACGGAGACAATTTTTTTTTTTGAATGAACTGGAGGGACAAAGTCCCTACAGATTATAATATATTAAATAGAAAAAAGTATTGTACATTGAAACAGAAAAAAGAACAGGAATCTAAAAAACAGGAATGTAAAAACCTAAGCAGTCAACACTTGTGATCACTAGCTCCAGGATGCTATCCATTGTTTGAGATTTTCAGCATGTCGTTTTTTAGCTCTCAGGACCACCAGATTGAGCTCCTTGAAGAATAACCTTCTGCAATTGTCCACTGTGGGGTCTATATTATTGAAGATCCAATTGTTTCTAGTGACCCAAATGCTCCAACACATTGTTATGATGATGTCCATATAGAAAGGCACTACCAGTCTTCTTCGTAGCCATTTTATCACTTGATATACTCTTAGTGTTTGGGGAATATTAATGCCAATTGTTTGCCAACATTGTCTTGCAAAATTGCATGTGATGAACAGGTGTCTCAAGGATTCTATATTTTGCCGTAAACATAGTTCACATGTGTAGTCATCCAGGTGCATGTTCTTTCTTCGTAACAGTCCTCTTGTGCTTAGTCTGTCTTTTAATAGGAGCCAGAAGAATACCTTGTGTTTTTGCTGACAGTTACTTTTCATTCGCAACAGGGCAACATGCATTCGCCCAAATCAAGTCTGAAATGAAAGAAAGAAAAGAAGAGGCCAACAGGCTGGCCTAAACGATAGCAGCTGAGAGCAAAGGAAAATGGCAACAGGGCAAAGAACGCCAAGGCAGTGATGAGAAACTTTTGTTAGCACTCAGGCGTTGTCCACTTGATCAGCTGGCGACTGCATCGCTCTGCGGTAGTAATCGATGTCCTCCTTTGCAAGCCAAGCGACCCGCAGCTGTGTTGTTTGCTCTCCCTAAAAAAATCCTCCGGTTTCTCATGGAAAAACACTGACTGACAGACTGACATAATGCAGCACAATAGTTGGGCTCGTGCTTCCGCGTTCTACTTTGATACCTCTGGAGGTAAGGTTTTTTTTTTTTTTTTTATTTTTATTTTATTTTTTTTTTTTGGAAAAAATGGAGAAGGTTTTAAAACATAACAAAAACAAGAACATACAGGGTCTATCGATATCAATTATGAAGAAATTTAACTGCGGATGCAGGGGACTTCTCTGCTACTATGTACGAAATAGTAGTACCGAAACTTAGCAAAAGGAAACAAAGCAGTTCCGCACATTCCAGCACTCCAACGGAAATAAAATCAAGATTCAGTGTCTGTACCGTGACACGTGTCGAAATGATGCGGAAGAGGAATCAGCAGCCGCGGTCGCCGATTTCGCAACCGTCGCCGGCGTCGAGCAGAGGAAGCATCAGGGTAGGGCAAGCCGCGACAGGAAAAGCAGGATTTCGGTGGCTCTGGGGCACGCCCACGGCCCACCCCCTGCCCCAGTCGGCGACTCGCCGCCGGCCGCCTCCGCCGCTGTGGAGTTTGTCAGGCGGCCAGTTCCGCTCCTAGACCGGATTCGTAGCTCCATCTGGACCGCATAGTTTGAATCCAACGGCGTAAGGGCATGTACAACGGGCTGAGTCAGCCGTCTGGGAGAAGGGGACACGTAAGATTTCATCTGAGTTGGAGGAGAGAGAGGGGGGAAAGAGAAGGAGGTCGTAGAGCATGCAATCGACGGTCTGATCGGGAGAAACAACCCTCATATCGACGACATTCTTCCCGTTGTATGGTAGCCGTCTGCAAGGTCTCGCGTTTTTCTCGGGGTGCCGATCCGCTGCTCCAAACTTTCCATGGCGCGCAATTTCCTCCCCTCCCGCGCGATTTCTCCCTCCCCGCGCGCCTTGCTCTCTTTCTCCCGCGCTCGAGCTCTTCTCTATCATGCCTGGAGCGCCAAATTTTTTTCCACGATCTTTTTCGGCGCTCGATTTTGCCCCACGACCTGCTCGTGCACCAGAAGGGGATCGATCCCTAGTCTCAAAATCATTCGTTGCAAGTGTATCCAGCGACAGCCCCATCTGAGCTAGCGAGATGCGCCGCCGTCGGTCAACACGGGTTGATGCGCCGCCGCCGCCGTCGTCGCTGCCTCCGCCGTCGTCGCCGCTACCGCCGCCGCCGGTAGCCGGATCTCAACCAATCACCACTGCAGAGCCTGCGGCGGCCACATCATGTGCTGCTGCTCCATGGTGGGGCGCTGCATTCCCTGGTGGCTCAGTTGGCTCCTCATCGCCGGCAGCCCCCACGGACAAGCAGGCAAGTCAAGCCTGGCAGCCGAGAACATATTCCCATCCAGTCCATCAGAGTTCTCATCCCCATCCATGGCTGCTCTGTTCCCTTCTGCATATTCAGATCCACAATACTGGTACGTTCATCTCTCCATGTCCTAACTAGAATTGCTTTGAGAGATTGAAAGTGCCAAACATTCGTGTTCTTTTTTGGATAAGTAGTTGCAAACATTCGGTGTACATTGAATTGAGTGCTGTACACGATTCTTCTATTAGAGTATCGATAGAATCCATCTGTATAGAACAATAGTAGTATACCCCATTGTTAATTTGGACAGCTGATCGCTCTGATCTGGGAAGACATCAGAGAGCTGAGCCGGTCTTTTCTTTCTTTCAGTATGAAACATGTAGAACGCTCTGCAAATGTAGCAGCGCACTTGTGTGCCCAGTAGATCTTATTCAGTCTGGTGATTAATGAATGAAAGCTGCGATGATTCCCAAAAAGAAAAAGACGGAACAGCTGAGTAAAATTGAAATTATAAGGTTAGTAATGAAACGTTGAGCTATAACTTTCTAAACAACCAGATTACCTTTTTTTTCTCCGAACTACTAGATCGTGCTGCCTTCTCTGCGCCTGTCATCCAATCGGTAAGTGCATTTTCTACTCCGTTTTTTTTTAATTATACGTACTCCTTCGATTTGTTAATAAACGCATTAGCACTTTAGCTTTTCTAGATGCGCGCTAGCACTGCACGTTAGTAAAACTCAGATTACATTTGGTGTTTTTATTAGCTCTTCCGTTTTCTACTCCTTCGATTGTTAATAAACGCACTAGCACTATAACTTTTCAACTAGATGCACATTAGCACTTCATGAATTCCGTGTATCACTAATTTATCATATCCAAATTAATTTGTTTTAGTGTTTTGATTACTACAATGTGCTTTTGTCAATCCAACATCGGTACAAATTAGCGCAAGGTAGTCCGTAGTCTACGATGCTAGCTTTGTTGCGCATGCAAACTAATTACGCCTCTATTCGCATAAATCAAAATAGGATCTCATCGGCGACGCTCCACAACATGTCATATCATTCCTACTCCGACGATGATGATGACCTTGATGGTTTCGACCCAATGGAGGTGTACACGTTGGAAGACTTCATCGTAGAGCAAGATGTCTTGGACGGAATCGGCGAGCGGATTGGTGCCAAATTGAAGGCCAAACTTGAAGCTGGTTCTGCCGAACGCCCTCGCCGTAGAAGTGGTCCTAGGACATTCATACCAAGGGACCATAAAGCTGCCCATAAGGACCTCATGGATAATTACTTCTCTGAACACCCTCTCTACACTGATCAAATGTTTTGTAGAAGGTTTCGCATGAGAAGGCCCTTGTTCTTACGTATTGTGAACGCTCTAGAGAATTGGAGTCCCTATTTCACTTACAGGACAGATGCCACTAATAGACCTGGGCACTCCCCACTCACAAAGTGCACAGCAGCAATCCGTATGTTGGCATATGGCACGCCAGCTGATGAGCTTGACGACACATTGAAGATTGCCGCTAGCACTGCATTGGAATGCTTGGATCAGTTTGCACTGGGTGTGATTGAAGTGTTTGGTGAAGAATATTTGCGACCCCCTAATTGTGAGGAGCTGGATCATATGCTTCAAATCAATGAATCTCGTGGTTTTCCTGGGATGCTAGGAAGCATTGACTGCATGCACTGGCAATGGGAGAAATGCCCTACTGCATGGAAGGGGCAATTTACTCGGGGTGATCATGGTGTCCCAACTATGATCCTCGAAGCAGTTGCCTCGAAAGACCTTCGAATATGGCATGCTTATTTTGGTGTCGCTGGCTCAAACAACGATATCAATGTTCTCAATCAATCAACACTGTTCATTAATGAGTTAAAAGGGGAAGCTCCAGTAGTGCACTTCACTGTCAATGGGAGCCATTACGACACGGGTTATTACCTTGCTGATGGAATTTACCCAGAATGGGCTGTCTTCGTGAAGGCTGTATCAATGCCTCAAACAACTAAAGATAAACATTTTGCAGAGTATCAAGAAGGAGCAAGGAAAGATGTTGAGCGAGCATTTAGGGTACTGCAATCACGTTTTAATGTTGTTAGACGCCCTGCACGGTTTTGGAAACGGGTTGCTTGTGCTAAAGTCATGGAAGCTTGCATTATTCTTCATAATAGGATTGTTGAAGATGAAAAACAAATGATCGACTCTCCTTTGGATTTGAACGAGGCTCTAGGGTCATGCTACGTCCTGCCACGAGAAGTCAATAATAGGCGCAACATTCCCTTCGAGGAGGTGTTACAAAGGAATTCCAAAATTCGAGCCAGGCCAACACATAAACAACTCAAGAAGGATTTGATCCAACACATTTGGGAAACATTTCCGCCTAAAAAGAGGATGTGATTGGGATAGCCATGTTGAGCACCATGACGTCTAGTTTAAATAAGACAAGTTTTGATTATGCATCTCAATTTTGTTCCGTGTAATAATTTTATATGTTTCACTTGACTTTGTAATAATCTACTTGCAAGAATCAGTTTTCTTTATTTTACAATTAGAATTTGTTTTTGTCCAACTTTGTAATAACATTTCATATGTAATATCTATGTTCTTTGCATAAAGAATTGCATGCTATATTTTATCTTTAGCCTTCACGTTCAAAGGAAGCAAGTAGCACAAAGGAAGCCACAAAGTTAAAGATTAGTTATGATCAGCAGTTTTATTCGGTGCATGCAAAAAGTAAAAAGGACAAGGATTCCATATAGACAGTAAATAGACAACCATTGTAGAACATGTGTTTTCTGTTGTCTATTAGATTTAATGGATGACATGGAAGTGTCTAATAGACAGCTGCTGTCTGGATGATTGTACATGCCCTAAGACTGGCCGCCTCACGGTTGACGCAGGTCAAGAGCAGTTTTGCAAAACACCCCCTCGTTAAGATTGTGACCAATAATCGCGATCCAAATATCTACACAAAACCTTCTAAAAAGATCGCGATTAAGGCTCCCTTTGAAACGCAGGATTGTAAAAACTTAGGAATAGAAAAAAAAACCCGTAAGATTGGAGTTCGCTATCAAGTGCAATCCTACAAGAATTGAAAACACAGGAAAACTTTCTGTAGAGCGTTTGGATGCACCGTAGGAAAAATACAGGAATTGTAAGAGAGAGATAGATTCAAAGAAAACTTTTTAAGAGGTTAGACCTCTTGTTAGAATTCTTTCAAAATTGCTATGTAGGAAGGCATTCCATGGGAATTTTATAGGATTTATAAGAACACAATCCTTTGTGTCAAGGGGTTTCATAGGAAACTTTTCTATAGGATTTGAATCCTACAAAATTTCTACATTTTTCTTTTGTTCCAAAGGGGGCCTAATAGTTACGATATAATATTTTGCATATACACCCTTGAATTGGATCGCGATTATTGATCCAGTTATTTACACATAACCCCCTTTGTTTATTTGTTTCAAAAGCATCTCTAAAATGCAACATCTGTTCGTGGAGCCGACCGGACGGATGGATGGCGGCGGCGATGCCGGCAAGCCTTGAAGAGTTGAAGCCATGCCGCTCTCCCTCCCTACCACCGCGAAGCCGTACTCCATCGTCGTCCCAGTCTCCATCCCCACGGCATATATTCGCTCATGCAGTGGCAAGTCTAGGGGGTGGGCCGGGTGGGTCGCGGCCCATCCCCAGATTTTGGGGATAATTCACCGGACACCGTTGCTAAGGGTGTCCATCTAAAGAACAACATCAGTAAAGCGAGCCATTCATAGGACACCATTTGTAAGGTTGCTGGTAATCTTACACCACATTATCTTTGTAGAATCTTATTTCCCCCTTTTCTTTTAGGCCAATACAGATAAGCAAATGACGTTTCTGCCCCTAGACCTTGAGACCTTCATCCATGGTCGCTCTGCCCCGCCCGTCGTGCTGTCGACCGGCCACGCCCCGTCCATCGCACCGCTGCGCCACCGAACCCTCTGGCGCCTCGCACGGCTCCGCCGCGACGACGCGCCACCCTGCCCCTTCTGCGCTGCCGCGATGACGCACCGCCCTACCCCTTCTGTGCCCTGCCCGCCGCGCCGTCGACCACCCCCGCCCCGCCCATCGTGCCGCCTGTGCCCCGACGACGCGCACTGTAGACCGCCCTCGCCCCGCCCATCGCGCCGCCGCTGGTTCCTGCCGCCTCAGATTGACCATTACTGGGATAGAGGAGGTGGGAAGCAGAAGAGAAGAAGGAAGAAGGGAAGGGCACAAATGTCCATTCACGTATTAATGAAGCCTGGCAACCTTAATGGTGGTGTCCTGTGGATGTCTCGCTTTATTGATGTTGTTCTTTGAATGGACATCCTTAGCACTGGTGTCAGATGAATTATCCCTCAGATTCTGTCGCCGAACCCCTCTTTCGAGTATTTCACTATTTTGGCCACGAATAGATTGGGCTTCGCTCAAATAACCTTAGAAGATTGGGCTTCTTTAAAATAGCCACGAATAGGCCCTAACGCAAGTTAATCAAGCTAACCGAGCCCCAACGCAAGCTAATTGAGCTCCAACGCATGATAAGTAGCAGTGGCCGTTGGTAAGCCACAAGAAATTGATTCATGGCCAGGGTCTTCTGTGCAAGGGTCGGTGCGGGCGATGGCTGGACCAGAGCTCGCCGGCGAGTTCTTCCGATGGAGTACGTGTGAGGAGGAAGAAGAAAGGAAAGGGCAGTTTTGTCTCAAAATACAGAGATGGCCATTTTAACGAAGTGATAATTTATTCGAGGCTATTTTAAAAAAGCCTAATTTTTTAAAGCTATTTGAGCGAAGCCTAATCGATTTGTGGCCAAAATAGCGAAAGACTCCCCTCTTCCTCGACGACCCTTCGTTCGATCGAGAGAGAGAGAAAAAAAGAGAGAAAACAGAGCGGCAGCGACTGAGGCGAGCTCGCGTTGACGAGTGGCGCAGTTGCTGGCGCGGCGACGACTCGTCTTGCTCGGCGTGGGGCGGAGTCGAGGCTTGGGCCTTGCGCGGCAACCAGGCTTTGCGCAACGCCGAGGAGCCTTACGCGGCTAAGGCGCGCCGCACCGCCCCGGCCTTGCTCCTACTCTACTGCTGTCCCTCTCGGCTTCTCGACTCTCCAGTTTCGAGCAGCACCAAAACGTTCAGGCAGCCAGCAGAGGAGAGGTAAATTCGTTCTCTGGTTGTTCGATTGGACCATTGGTCAGCCAATTGGTGTCCTAGACTGCTAGAACTATCAAATTTGTAACATTTCTTTTCAATAGAATGTTTTTTTTTTGAACGACGCGGGGGTTCTGTTGCAAGTCCGATTTTCACCAAATTGATCTTGCAATAGAATTGTTGTGCTGCAGGCCAGAAAATGATATAAGAGTTTTATGTCCATTAGAAGGGGTAGGCCAGATAACTGTAAGCTTGTATTGGACCATATTGCTGATTTTACTATGTTTCGATGGCATTTTTGGAGGATAGAATTTGTTCAGGATTTTTCCCTACAAGGTCCTTTGGCGCACAGGAAATCTAAAGGAAACTTTCCATAGGAATCGGTTCCTGAGATCCATTTCGTAGGAAACGAAGCAAGAGGTCGGATCTCTTTTTATTTTCCTGGCGCGAAACAAATCGCTCGCTCCCGCGCTTTGTTGGCGCGTCCGTCTCGTTTTCTCACAAGCAGCATCAACGCGTCCCTCTCCATCGCTGGCCGCGCGAGCCTCCGTCCCGGTCGCCGGCCTTGCGAGCTGCAGTCTCCATTGCGGGCAGCGTGAGCTAGGTCCCAGACAATCGACGTGCCGGTCCTCCGTGACTTCAAGCCGTCCTGGCAAGTATTTTTTTTCATTGCCCATCTTGCAAGTCTCTAATCTCGAAATTTCTTTATTCCCCTTTCCTTTCTGTTGGTCCAGGGGTGAAGCGATGAATTAATTAGATCAGATCTTAGTCTATGGTGCAAAGTTCTTTTACTTCAATATGAAATGTCGGCTCTTCTTTTCTTGATCTGGATCAGAGTGTAGGGAGGCCATGCTGAGCAGAGGTCCTCTAGTCCTGTGATGAATATGGCTGTTCAACGGGACTCATCCGATGGGCGAGGGCATAACCATCACAAGGTTTGCAGCCTGGATGTGCTGCTACCTTGATTTGTCAACTTCTACAGCCAAACGAAGTGGCGTGCCTCTGCTTGTTGAGTGAGGAAACGAACCTACTTGCTACCGGTTCCATTGTTTTTCCTATGTTGCTACCAAAGGCCTTCTCATCTCTAATTCCTATGTTTCAATTCCCATAGGATTATAAAAGTATACCATCTCAATTCCTGTGTTTTTCTATTCCTGCATTTTTCCGATCCAACATTCCAAAGGAGACCTGAATTTTTATTGTGATATGTCCTTTTAAATTTGTTGTGCGGCGGGGAAACAAATCCGGCCCACCCCCATCTCCAACCTTAGACTCGCCACTGCGCTCACGTTTGTTCTACTCTTGCCTCTTGCGCCGCCTCGTCTCAGGCAGGATTCGAACAATCGAGCCCACCCACTTCACCGTTTCCGTGCTCCACACTAGTGATGGCCAAACGGGCCATGCTGTGCCAGCCTATTTAATTTCGGGCCGGCACCGCACGTAATTGATTTTGGGCCGTGCCGTGCCAGCCCACGGGCTCCCCTCACGGCCCGTGGCATGGCACGTAATTGATTAATCGTGGCGGGCCGGCCCGTTTAGGTTGACAGCCCGTTTTAAGTTTCAGCCCATTTAGCTATTTTTTGAAGGAATTTAGTGTTAAATAGTGCAAAAATAGATGCTAGTAAGGAGAATTGAACTTGAGACCTTATACATACTAGTACCAATGCACGTACACCACGTACATGTCTAGAAAAACTCAAGACAATATTTACAATATAGCTGATAACATATTTAATTGCATAACAAAAATACCCATATTAATCCAACAAATTTATATGATAGTGTCTTATTGGTTAAAAACAATAAGATGCCATGCAAATATTACTCATTCATTCGTTGATTCATATCTTTTGATAAGACACAATACAAACATTACTTATTCAGTCCTTGATTCATATCATTTGATAAGACGCAAGACAAAAAAAAAAAAAAGACGAAAAAGATAACCTTTGGTTCATCAATAAATTCTGTAACACACATATACGGAGTTGTTGTAACCATTATCTATAAAGGGAAATATTATTGTTACATTAGATTGTTAACTCCTCAAGGATTTTTCTAAAAGTAATTTTATTATATTAACTAATCCACCACTTACTTTAAACTATCAATTTATTCATTTCTTGTGGAGATCACCTCTTTCAGTCCTGCCAGTGTCATCCCTCTCTGAATTCAATGCTCATATGACAAAGGAAACTGTCTACTTTAGTTAGGAGTGAGAGGGCTCCCGAAATGTGAACCAAGTAAATCAACAAATCAGTGGTCAAATAAATAGAAACAAGTAAATCGTGAAAAGTCAACATGAAACATTCTAAGAAAAGTAGTTCTACAGTTAACTGGCGTGTCCAGAGAAATGCTAATAAAATGTATTATAGTAATATGCTTGTGCTTTGTTATGTCTTGCAGCATCAATTCCATGAAAGCCCCGCCTAACCATCCAGAATTTCTTCAACATGATTTGCAAGATCCGGAGTACAGACACATCGATCTAGCTTTTTTGTCAGATAGGAAATAGATACAAAATAGGGTTTCTTGCCTAATGTTTTTTACTGAAATGCGAGGCCGAGTTCTTAATTGGTGGTGAACTAATGTTACATTTCACAAACCAATGCTAACTTATGCCCTCATGAAGTGATGAACAATGCAAAACAGTTATTGAAAATTATGGTGCTAAAGATAATATTATAGTAACTACGAACTCTGGGTTATATAAAGATAATTGGCATCGTAATAGCAGGCCTCACCTTGCAATTCCTAACTGGTACTCGCAAACCTTTTGCTCTGCTCACCGTGTGCATTAATCTATAACCTAGGCACCCTACAATATATGAAACAATTGATGAGGTCAGGTCAACACTACCAGGATGCCCCTTTTTGCCGAGTGCCTGCCGCACTCGGCAAATGTCAAAATACACTCGGCAAAGGTTGCCACTTTTGCCGAGTGGTTGCCGAGTGGTTGCCACTTTTGCCGAATACACTCGGCAAAAGTGGCAACCTTTGCCGAGTGTTAGTCACTCGGCAAAGGTATTTTCCATAACATGTTTTATTTTATTTTTCACAAATCCTTTCAAAAAACACACATGCATTATATATATATATATATATATATATATATATATATATATATATATATATATATATATATATATATATATATATATATATATATATATATATATATATATATATATATATATATATATATATGACAATATGCATCTATTTCACAGCCATATCACATCCAAATCCTCAAATAGTCCACAATTCAACAATTAATACAGTTGTTGTATGCATATCAAAGTACAAGTACTGCAGCAGCCTGTGAGCTAAGTTGAAGAATCAAAATTGATTTACACTTCACAGTTCCTAGTTTCGAATTCATCTTTTCAAACCAAATTGATTCACATTGTCAATAGCGTTCCGAAATGCTATTGATTCACATTGTCAATCCTAACGTGCATCACAAAATTGATTCAATAGCGTGCATCACAAAAACAGAACAAAAAGGAAAAAAAAAAGAAACTCACCGTGGCGGGAGGTCAGTAGGAACGTCGGGTGGGCAGCAGGGGACGTCGGGCGGGTGGGCAGCAGGGGCGCCGGGGGTCGTCGCCGGCCCCTTCGCCGGAGCGCCGGGGGAAGCCGAGGGGAGGGCGGAGGAGGCAGGGGAGGGCGGGGGACGTCGAGGGAAGAGGAGGGAGGGCGGGGGCAGGGGCGCGGCGCGGCGGCGCCAGGGCCGCGGCCGGAGGGAGGCGGGGGTGGGGGCTTGGCGCGGCGGCAGCAGGTGGCGCGGTCGGGGGCGGGGCGGGAGGCGCGTCCGGGGGCGGTGGGCGGCGCGGCCGGGGGTGGGGCCAGGTGTCGCGTCCGGGGGCGGTGGGCGCTGTCGGGAGGCGCGGCCGGGGGACGGCGGCGGCGGCGCGAGGGCGGAGGTCGGCGGCGGTGATTTTTTTTTTCTTTTGTCTGAACGCGTGCGCGAGGGCGGAGGGACGTAGAACGCGAAAAACGACTAAGTGCTGAACACCCCCCCCCCCCCCCCTTTGCCGAGTATCCTGGATCAGGGCAACTTTTGCCGAGTGCCCTGATCCAGGACACTCGGCAAAGGGGGGGGGGGGGGGTCCCGACATGGCCCTTTTTTTCATCTATTGCCGAGAGTAAAAACTTTTTCCGAGTCTATTTTTTTTACACTCGCAAAAACTTTCAACTTTTGCCGAGTGTAATATGCTCTACACTCGGCAAAGCAAACTTGTGCCGAGTGTATTTTATTTACACTCAGCAATAATTATTCATGAGCATCTTAAAAAAATTAAAAAAATATCAAATAATTTCAAAAAATCATAAAATTTTGACATGACACGATTTAGATGACCTATTGTCTATAAAAATTTGTTTGAACTCAAATTCAAATTCGAAAAATCAAGTGACTCCAAATCTTAATGACCTACTATAAACTCTATGTCACTTCCTCGGAGATTGTCCGTTTTGTAAACAACATACGTGACAACTTACATGAAACTTTACCTACTTTTTATCACAACATCCCAGTGTGATATCATGACATCCAGACAAATCTCACGATTTTTTGGTGTTATTTGTATTTTATAGAATTTTTTAAAAAATTTGGCACACGCTCGTTTTCATATTTTATGAACAAAATGTGCAAAAATTGGTTTCATTTTCTGGATACGGCCTTACATTGAACCCATTAACAAGAGTATCATTTTTTTCATTCAGTCGATTCAATTATTCTAACCACTTCTAGTTCAATTTTAGTTTATCACTAAAAATATAATTAAAGAAAATAAGTTACAAAATTTAGAGAACGGATTGTAAAATGTATCAAACTTCAACACGAAGTATAATGACGTGTATTGAGGCATGGAAAAAATTTTGGTAACGAAAAGTTGAAAAACAAATTATTTTCCCGAGTGCACAGTGCAGGCACTCGGCAAAGCTCCAAACGCCGTCACCCCATTAACGCCGTTGCCTGCCTTAGGGTGGGGCAAGGACTTTTGCCGAGTGTCGACGAGCCCTGACACTCGGCAAAAGTTTGATTTGCCGTGTGCTTGGACTTTGCCGAGTGCCGGCCGTCTTGCGCACTCGGAAAAGCCTATTTTTGCCGAGTGTGTAACTTTTGCCGAGTGTATTTTCTCTGGCACTCAGCAAAACATACTTTTGCCGAGTGCCCGATAAAATACACTCGGTAAAAGTTCCGACACTCAGCAGATATCGGATTTCTGGTAGTGCAAGACCCGTATCAATTCAGAAAATTTTTAATTGTAAGATGGGATAGAAGAGCATGAGATTCAGAATCCTCTCAGATGAGATTGGGAAGTACAGGTCCGGCTTGAGAGGTGTCTGCTTCATGCAATCCTGCTTCTTGGCCATCCAGGAGTATAAGAGGCCCATGATGCCCACCTGACGCTTAATTGAAGACACAGTCATCACCTCGCCGGATCTGGAAAAAATATAATATCAGCAAAACAGGAAATAGATGTGTTGATTTAGTGACATCAGCAATACAGGAATCAACATGCAACAAGAAAAAAAAAGTTCACAATCATAGTGCTCTCATACCACCTTGCAGCTTTTCAAGAAGCCTTTGTGCCAGCACGAGTTTGTTTGGAAAAACATGCATGTTAATTTTGCAACTATCATGTTAAACAAAAAATAAAAGGGACTTGCCACATAACAGCTAGGGCAATTACATCAATGGTGCTCTCTCAGATGGCCTATGAAGGGAGTGGCCTATGAAGGATAAGGTAATGCATTTCACTTGTCTGCTTTCCATTTTCTACTATTTTCTTCTTCTTCCAATAATTCGAATAAGCGGGACACCTTATGCCATCTGCTCAAAGATAACTAAAGGCTAGGAGTTGCTGCTTACATTGTTGTTACATCACACGCTATCTTCTTGATGAATGTTAAGAGTTAAAGGAATAGTTACACCACACGTTGTCCTCATTGTTCACCTGCAGTTCTCGTTGGTTCCAATAGATAATTGATCTGCTCATTATGTACCTGTATCAAGTTGAAAAAGGAAAGCATAACATTCAGCTCCAGAAACCATCTCATGACCCGGCTTAGTTGAGAAACAAAAAGATTAGTACACACCCTCAAGGGATGAACACCACAAATCGTTTGTTGCGGCCGCACATAGATGCGGCCCCCTACTTTAGCCGCAGGATCTGCTTCAAGATTCGGACCATGTTAACGGGGAATCGGCGTGCGGCTCTCCGTTATTGTCTTCCCTTTCCTCCCCCGCTACAGCCATGACCGCCGCCGCAGCAGCAGCAGGCGAGCAGCGCTGAGCTGCGAGACGCTGCGATGTCGTCGAGCGATGCAAGCTAGCAAAGCTGCTACCTCCTCCTTCCCCCATGATCTGCAACTTCCCCCGGCGGCGCTGCTCTCCCCGTGCTGCATCTCCTCCTTCCCCATGATCTCCACACCCCATGACCTGCCACTACTAGAAAATGTATTTTTGGTGACTGCCCCACATATTTCATGACAGCCATATTAAGACGGTCACGGTAATTATTTTCATGACTTGTAGTGTGGGACAGTCACCAAATCTAGTTTTTGGTGAATACTGCTACACTACTGTCACGAAATATTCATAGAAAAAGTGAATCAACGGTATTCCTAATTTTAAGTGATGGTTTTAGATCAAGCAATCACAAGAATTTGTAACGCCGTTAATTCTGAATATTTTTGGTGACTGTCCTGGGCCGTCACTAAGGGCCACTGGCTGTCCAGCAAGCCCATCATCCACGAACGATAAGTCCCAATAAAAAAAAAAAGGAAAAATGTCCCGACTCGTCTTCCTACTCTGCACTGAACCCTAGCCCTCGCCGCCGGAATCCGCTCGCATCCACCACCCGCCCCTCGCCGCCGGAATCCGCTCGCATCCACCACCCTAGCCCTCGCCGCCGGAATCCGCTCGCATCCACCACCCGCCCCTCGCCGCCGGAATCGGCTCGCATCCCTCACCGTCTTAGGAACCTGGTTGCTTCCCCCACCCCGCCACTCGCATCCCTCGCCGCCGGAATCCGCTCGCCGCCACCCGCCGCTGGCATCCACCTCCCGCCGCCGTCCGCGAGCTGCTTCCCTTGCTTTGTACAGGTTGCCTCCGGCCACGATTGCTCGACCCCGTCTGCTGCCGCTCGACTTTGCAGGCTTCCTGGCAGAGCTATTTGTCCACACCAGGTACAGACCTAAATCCCCATCACAAGTCACATGATCCCGAAATCCTCCCATATGTTACAAATTTGTCGTTGCTTTGTGCAGTAGTTCCCTATTTCTAGAAATTGATGACGACTGATGAGAGAGCTAGTTGATAGCTGCAACTGAATATAGATAGATGCTTACCTCTTTTACAGAGTCACTGCTTAATTAATGATTTTGATGAGTCTTTGCCGATGCATGCATAGGCCTAGTCCCAAGTAGCTATATATAGTATCCATATATTTATTTTCTGAGTAAAGCGAGTCATTTGATTCTCACTTGAGAGGGGTACCTGTAGTTTGTGAGAAAGAGAACAAAGATGAAGGTGACCCATGTTTTTGAGGCGTTGCGGCGTCCTGTGGCGACCCACCCCCGCCACAGCGCCTAGGCGACGACACTAAAACTCTGTGGCGTCCCGTGGCGACCCACCCCCGCCACAACGCCTAGGCGACGACTAGGTGACGCCTCAAAAACATGGAAGGTGACATAGGTTTTACAATATTTTTTTGTGCTTCTGTATGTAAGCAAGGCTATCAGGTTTCCATACTAGATAGTAGTACTTGTAATTGCTTTCTCGGAATTAGTATGTTTGTTACAGTTTCACTTGCGTGCACACGCCTAACCTAAGCTAGCTAGTTCCAATAATATGTTTTTTGAGGAAATTACAGTAGGGGAAGCCCCTACTATGGTATATTTTTATTAAAAGAGCAAAATAAGGACATTACAATAATGAAAAAGAAGGACTAAGGCCCCACGCACCGAAACCTAGTTCTAGTAATATGTTATTCATAGTGCTGGATAATTTGTTGTTCCTCATTCTGTTTCTGTTGTCCCGCCAGCATATCAATTTTTTTTTGTGCTGAACTTTATTCTTCCCTTGCAGGAAAAATGATGCAAGTTCTAATTGTGAGATTCTAGGCAAGGTATTATCTCTTGATATAAATGGCTTTAGATACGTAAATAATGCATAATTCCATTGAGGCAGAAATAAATTATTTGATGGTAAACTGATCTGGTTCACTAATTAAAATAAAGATGAATTAGTTTTTACTTAGCTCTCTGAATGCTAATCTATATTCATGTGACCATCAATTTGGAAAACACTATCTGAGTAGTATTGATTTTCATATGTTTCATAGCTCCTGCAATGCAGTACTCTTCATTTCATCTGTTTCACGTGTTTCATAGCTCCTGCAATGCACTATCTGAGTAGTATTGATTTTCATGTGTATCTGAACAGTATTTATTCTGACCAGAAAACACTGGTTTCTTGCATATTACAAAGTACAGATGGGAGGCTCCTAGGCATCACTGAAAAGTTTTAGGAAATCTCCCAGTCAGAAATTTGAATGTCAATTCCAAGGTAAATATTTTGTTTCTTCCACTAGCATATTTAATTTCTGAGTTCTTGCCTCGTGGGAATTATCTGAAGGTGATGGTATAGTTGCTGTATTACTTGAGCAATGGATAACATAGTTTTCTGTGATTTGTAGAAAACTCTGGATCACATACACATTGTCAAGCAAGGGGATGTGAAGGACGTGTTTTCATATGTATAATAAACCTGGTGAGTTTTTCTGTTGGTTCTTGGAAACATGTTTAGTTTAGTACGAGTGTGAACCAACAGTCCACCCTCTTTAGTTCCAATAATGTTTTTAGTAATCTAGATTCTTTCCTATTGTACAGAGAACTTTTGAGTCAAGGATAGATGATTCAAACAGTTTCCAAGCAGGAGGGTGCGCAAGCTAAGTGATGTTTTTATGCATGTAAACCAGGTGAGTGAGTTGTTCTGCTGACAGGTTTCAAATTTGAATAAACTATTTCTTATTGTATTTCACAGACCAAAGGTAAAACTTTGTATGGCTGCTTTAAGTATCTGATACAAGGACTTGTTATGTAACCTGAAAATATATGGAATTTTAAGTATTTGATACAATGATTTTGAGAAAGAGGATGTGTTTTCATATGCTTATAAACCTGGTGAGTTCTGTTGCTTCTACTACATGAAGGCAAAATGATTAGGCTTAGGCTAGTATGAATGTAAATCTACTGTCTATCCTCCGAGTTCTGTTGGTGGTGAGTCTTTTGATCTATTACAAATTTTTTGATTAATGTATGCTTGAACTATGGTGTTTTGTCCCTTTTTGGCTCATCAAAAGATCATTTAAAGTTCAGTTTCAGTAAGCAAGTCTGGCACGTCTAGTGCAAATTGTTGCTGCTACTAGAATTGAAGAATCATTTAAGGTTCAGTTTCAGTAACCATTAGTACACAATTCATGTTCATATTAAAAGAATAACATCAATGCGAATGAGATTGGTCCAGTATTAATCCCTTTATTTTCTTTTATGCTTTCGCGTTGTTTCATACTAAACTGTTTACTTAAGGCATCTCTTACTGTTTCTTGTAGATTCATATTTGCAGCTACCTGGTGTGAGCTTGATAGCAAAAGAATTTCTGAGCGCCTACCAGAATTATAGAGTTAAACTATGTTCCAAGTTATAGTTTATGGGGAGGATCAGCTTGTAACTGTTTCTTGTTGTATTTCACAGTCGAAAGACAGAACTTTGTATGGATGCTTTAGGTATTTGATACAATGAAACTGTTTTGTAACCTCAAAATGTTTGGAATTTTAATTCTATGTACTGAGCTTTGTTGCATGAAATGGAGTTTTGCTTGTATACTGCTTCTGTTAAATGAGCCATTGTTTTAACCAATTAAACTAGTATACATCACATTTGGTGACTACTTTTTAGTGATATTTGGTGACTGCTCTTCTGTCTCCTATGAGCTTACCGTGCAGGGTTGTAAAATACGCTTTGTGACGGTCAGCAGTCACGAAAACCATTAGAACTGGAAGTCACCAAAGATGTAACGGAGTTATTTTCCGTCTGAAACATTAGTGATGGCCTATGCTTAACTTACCGTCACTAAATGTAGGGTGATGAGTAGTTGGGGTCATGGCAGCTTTGGTGACTGCCTAACGGTCACCGTAGGTTTAGTGACTGGTAGTCGTCACGGAAAACTTGTTTTCGTGACCGACCAAGCGTGACAGTCTTTTTGTGACGGTTGTCTGTCACTAAGAAGCTTAGTGACAGTTTCCAGGGATTTAGTGACAGGGCGGGACAGTCACCAAAAATCCATTCTGCAGTAGTGTGCATACCCCCATGATTTGCACACTTTCCCGAGGACGCGTCGTCCTGCCGCTGCTCGCCCTCCGTCAGCTCCTAGCTGCCCAACTCAGCATGCAGTCACTCCGCCGGCTGTTTGCCTTGTCCAGCAGATGGACTCATCGGCGTGTGGTGGTGCTTCGGGGCGGGTGAGCTCGTGAACGCACTCATGGCGCGGCGACGCCCTGGCGCCCTGCTCGCGGCGGTGTCCTGCCAGCCTGCTCGCTGCTCGTTCTGTCGACGCCGTCAGCCACGTGTCATCATTTGGAAGGAGCCGTATCTATGTGCGGCCACAAAAAAACTCGCGTTGGGATGAACACGGGCATTGATAGCTGATCTGCTTCTCAGGTGAGCTCTCTTGCCTCTGCAGCGGGAAAGAGCAATATGAAGCCGACAGATCACTCACAGCCTTCAAGAATATTGACAGGAAAGCGGGTAAAGAATTCCCTTTGGATTCGAGAGAAGAGATTCTGAAAGACTCGAGGCACGGGGGAGAGGTGTTGAATCCGGCCAGGGAACTCACGATCATGGGCACTCCCACTCCAACTATGCACGCATCCGCCTGGCATGGTTTGCTTAATTCTTTCAAAGAGTAAACTGGATTAACTCGCTATCTGGGAGGCCCTATATCATCGAAAACGCGGTCGACCGCGAAGGCCCGGTCGCCGACAGCGATGGTCTTAGCGCACGAACCTGAGATCCTTGCCGTTCGTCGTGAGGCTCCCTGGAGGCCGCACCCTCACCATCACCTGCGCGCGTCACACCACACAGCATGTCACAACAAGCTTGCAACCAACTCCGAACAAGGATTACATCAAACTACCCTTGGTGAGAGGCGAATGGAGCCATTTGAAGCAGATCGTCCGCGTTACCTTGACGTAGAGCTCGACGTCCGCGACTGGCGCCGCGGCGCGGTCGTCCTTGGCGGCGGCGGGCTGCGGAGCGGCAGCGGCCGTTGGGTGCTGCTTGGGGCGTAGTGACCTTTCCTTCAACGAGTTCTTGGCCGCAATGAAACTTTCCCAATGAATCTGTTGTATTGAGATGGAATTGTATTCAAATACATGTAAAAAAGGAAAGAAAAAAAATCATGGCCGGATGTCAAGGGAGGTGGGAATATGCGGACGGCGATCACGGCGGAGGCATGTAAGGAAAGAACCTAAATTTGGAAAAGGAAAACGTGATTAGGGGTAAGCGCGGCTGGATTGGGGTGGGCGGGTGTCTTGCGCGGTGGGTGAAAAAATAATTAAAGAAAGGGAATGACACAAAGCTAAAATGTGTAAACAGATGAAGGAATTTTCTTTATCTAGTGGGCTCTCCACAGATGTACGGTTAGATGGTAGGGTGGGCTAGATGGCGTGACGGTTTAGATGACTGAGTAGATAGGATGACAGGGTGCAATTGATACTTCTTGCAACTGGCTCTTTATTAATTTAGAAGAAGAAAGAATCTACTTACCACTAGACTAAGACTACTAGTTGTACACATAAAAACTAAAAAATATATTTGGTAAAACTTAATCGTGTCGTGCCGTGTCGCCCGTCGTGCCCACCTCTCGGCCCAAGCACGGCCCGATGGTCTGTGCCGTGCCGGCCTAGACCTGAATTTGAACGTGCCGTGCCGGATTCGTGTCGGGCCAAAAATTACGTGCTTAATGCCTGCCGGATTAGCCCGGCCAATTGACCATCACTACTCCACCCCCTCAGTCAATCGCGCCTACGTGACACCGACACCCTGCTCGCACCCTCAGTCAGGCGAGGTCGCAATCCCTCGGCTAATGCTTTGTCGTTCTGTTCTTCTTCAAGGTAGTAGGTACAAGTCTATCTGAACCCACAATAGGATAGGGTGTTTTATAAGCTTGTCCTGGACGTCTGTCTGAACCTACATGGCTACATCACGCCACATGGTTTGGCATTCTAGGCATGTTGATATTAGGATGCCACGATTTCCTGCAATGATCGATGAGTGACTCAAGCTAATTTAGTTTGGGATGTCAGGCTTTTAGTGTTGGAGACTGAGTTGGACAATATTTAGCTATGCAGAGTGTAGCGTCCCGCCTCTTTCAGACTGAGTCCGTACACTTGACAGCTCTCTAGGACTTCAAGACTGCTTTTACAGACCAACACAAGTCTTTTTTACGTACTTTATCCTCACTCATGCGCACATGGGAAAGACTTCCCGGTTGGTCACTCATCCCGAAATTGCTCCAGGCCAATCACGCTTAACCTCGGAGTTCTTTCGAGATGAGCTTCCGGAAAAAGAGTTGCAACTTGTTGATATAAGTATTCTATCAATCATGTTAAGCTTTGGGCCGGGATGTCACACAGAGTTATAAATAGAGGGATAGATGGTTTCTGACCAGAAAGGCATTCCGAGTCCCTGCAATTGCTTCGAGTTTGCCATGTACTACCTGGTGAAGTTCAGGCTGTACAGCTACTGAACAAACATAGCGCTCCCCAGATAAACTTTAGTATAAGAGTAAGACCGGCTTGCTGAGAATGGGATGCATCAGGAGTAATGGTTAAAGCGGTTTTCCACCTCTGATCAGTAAACTGCAGTACGATTTACCATGAGCTTTCAATGGCTTTGACTTAGCCATACAGCAAGTGATCCAGCACAATGCTCTCCAAGTTAAATTGCAGAAGCTCGCAAGCCGCTCTTAGCTTCAGTGAGACCGGGATACATTTGCCGCTCAGGTTGGTGTTTCGTTTCTGGCATTTTTAGTGTCTTAGTTCTCTCTCATAGGCTTACTATAAAACCTGGTACCTTGTGGCTGGCTGCTGAAGGCGCTCTGCGTATCAGAAGAAGAACACAGTTTGCGCAGATATCAGAAAAGCTAATTACATTAATCACTATAAGCCCCATCTGCTATGGAATGCTACAAATGTCAGATCGGCAAGCACGCAGTACCAGGTGGAAACAAACTATATCAAACGTAGCGTGTAAACATGGAACGACGAATGGGGAATGCCAATTGTATGCAAATTGTTACAAATTGATATGGTCTCTTAGATGTGTAACATCTCTACCCGGACTAGATCTGGGGTGTAGGATCAAAAGGTTGTTCACATATCAGAGGGTTGGTCCAAGGTGGTGGATTTTTGTCATTGGTAACTCAACTGTTTAGTTTAGATTACAAATCCTAAATGTTTTGCAACTCTGTGAGCTCGGTTATCCCTCATTAACCTTCTGCTGCTCCTTTCAGAGTTCCGGTCAACTACAATAATACACGGCGCTGGAGATATTTTGCTAACTCACGTGAATACTTGAACCTGAATACTTGAACCTGGTGAAAAAAGTATATGTATTAATTAAGGCCGTCGTAGGCATTTCGATCTTGCTCCTTATCAACTTCATCAGCAGAGCAAACTTAATATTTACATGGCGCGACTTCATCACTAAAATGACATGTATTTTTAAATGCAAGGAGTAGTAAGCAATGGATTTAACTGAAGCTATTCAGCCTGTTCGGTTGGAGGTTTTGCAGTAAGCAGCAGTAGCAGCTACAGTGTTCGCAGTTATTTTTCTGCAGCTGCAGCCTACCGAACAGGCTGATTGATGACAAGGGAACAGTGCAAACAGAACCGTGCGGTACAACGGCGGAGCTGGGGGGGGGGGGGGGGGCATGCCCAGGAACGATGAGCCTTGCATCAATCGTCGCGGCAACAAACGCACGGCCGCACAGGCAACACAACAGCCCAAGAAAATCATTTGGGGACTTTGGGAACCAGAGGAAAACGAGTTCACATCGCTTCGACTGGAAGCCACCGCGTCTCGTCGTCCTCCGTGACGCACCGACGGTCACTTCGACTGGTCGCCGAGCAAGATCGCAGAAGAGTGGAGATGCCGGACGGCAGCCCCGGGTCGCCTCCGCCGGAGACGGATGAAATCGCAGCGAACCCGCCCACTGTTCCTGCACCTCTCGTCCAGCAGCGAATACATGTAAGCCCGCCCTAGCTATCCTCCTCCCCAAACCGAAATTTGATTTGTGGATGAAAAAAACTGAAATTGGTGTTTGGTATAGCAATTAGATGGTAGATTATAGCACTTTTATTTGCCGAAACTAATGGGAGTAAAGTTTATAGGGAATCAGTGCAAAACGAAAAACAAAGACATTGTTTTCTTTCTACAAAAAGGTTACTGCAGAAGGGGAAGGAGGAGATGGTGTGGTTGATCAAAATTGTGAACTGAATGCAACTCCAGAAGCAGCTCCAAATGCTTTGCAAGATGAAGCTTCACCTGTAGATGCTTGCAAGATGAAGCTTCACCTGTAGATGCAAGTCATGCGCCTAAAATTCAGAGATTAAATTCAGATGGTAGTGTTTTGATTGTCGAACGCGATCCTGATTTACGAGGTCAAATTTGGGACTATCCTGTTGATGAACAAGATCGAGCTCGCAGAATATATGTTATGCTTGGCCCATATCAGTTTGTGAAGGATTACTATCCATATTCTGGTCCAAAATCTCATCCACGTTGCTTTCAAGCTCATTGGTTCAAGGAGTTTTCTTGGTTAGAATACTCACATGCAAAAGATGCTGTATTTTGCTTTCCTTGCTATTTGTTTTCTAAGAAACCATCTGGAAGGGCAGGTTCAGATGTCTTCACGGTGAAGGATTTTAAATCTTGGAAAAAAGTGAAAAGTGGAAAGGAATGTGCATTCTTATGTCACATGGGAAGTGATAGCAACTCTGCTTATAGTTACAATCTTACATGCTACAATAATTTGAAGAATCAACTTGGGCATATCGATAATATGGTAGAGAAGCGAACATCTGTAGAAGTCAAGCGGAATAGGCTTCGTCTAAGAGTTACCATTGATACAATCCGATGGTTAGCATTCCAAGCTTGTGCTTTTCGTGGACATGATGAATCTGAAAATGTGAAGCTTCTAGCTGAATATGATGATGAGGTCAGAGTCGTTGTATTAGGCAGTGCTCCAGGTAATGCAAAATATACCTCACCAACAATTCAGAAAGAAATTCTTGATATTATGGCCTCTAAAGTGCAAAAGTTAATCCGTGATGAAATTGGAGATGCAAAGTTTTCGTTGATCGTTGATGAATCAAGAGATGAAAAGAGAACAAATGTCACTTGTTGTTCGTTTTGTTGACAAAGATGGTTTCATTCGAGAGCGCTTTCTAGATATTGTTCATGTGCATGATACTTCATCAGCAACACTTAAGGAAGAATTATGCTCTGTGTTATCTCATCATGAATTGGATGTTCAGAATATTAGGGGACAAGGGTATGATGGTGCTAGCAACATGCGTGGAGAGTGGAATTGGCTTCAAGCAAAGTTCATGGCAGAATGTCCTTATGCTTATTATGTCCATTGCTTTGCTCATCAACTACAACTAGCTCTTGTTGCTTCATCTAAGAAAGTACCTGAGGCGCAGATTTTTTTTGATCATCTTACATTTGTGATCAATTCTGTTGTGTCTTCTAGTAAGAGAAATGATGACCTCCATGCTAATCAAGTGGCTGAATTGGAACATCTCGTTGAACTTGGTGAGCTTGAAACTGGGAGTGGAGCTAATCAAATTGGGACTTTGAAGCGGTCTGGTGATACTAGATGGAGCTCACATTATGATTCAGTTTGCAGCCTTTTAAAATTTTACAAACCTACATACTTGGTTTTGAAGGATATTGCTAATTCACCAAATACAATAAACATTAAAGGGGAGGCTGGTGGTGCTTGTAGATTGATGATGATATTTGAGTTTGTATTTATCTTGCATGTTGTAAAAGAAATTATGGGAATCACAGACCTGCTCTGTAAAAAGCTGTAGCACTAGTCTCAAGATATTGTGAATGCTATGGATGATGTTGCAACCACAAAAAGATTGATTCAGGACTTGAGAGATCAAGACTAGGATAAGCTTATTACGGATGTGACCTCCTTTTGCAGCAAGCAAGGAATTGTTGTTTCAAATATTGAAGATCGCTATGTGGATTTTATTAGGTCTCGTGAAAATGATGAGACCACCGTTGCAATTGATCAACAATTACAAGAGTTGAATAGCAGGTTCAGTGGCCAAGCAACAGAGCTTCTCATTTTGTGTACATCTTTGGATCCAAGTGACTCATTCAGCTCATTCAACATTGATAATGTGTGCTATTTAGCTTCAAAGTTCTATCCTGCTGACTTTACAGAACAAGAGAGAGCAAACTTGAGATGTCAACTACGTCATTATGAGCTTAATGCACCTAGCAATCCAAGGTTTCAAAATTTGACAAGTGTATCTGATCTTTGTCGTCGACTTGTTGAAACTAAAAATATAGATGATTATCATTTGATTGATAGGTATGTTTCCTTTTACCTTTATATTATCTGCTTATACTTATTGCATATCCTTGTTGCTTTGAACTATAACATGAAGTACTAATATTCATTTTATTTTTGAAGGTTGATTCGCCTTGTTCTTACTTTGCCAGTCTCAACTGCAACTACAGAGCGTGCATTTTCTGCAATGAAAACTGTGAAGACTAGGAAACGAAATAAAATGGAAGATGAATTTCTAAGAGCTTACTTGGTACTCTATATTGAGAAAGAGATGGCAATTAAGATCACAACTGATTCAATTATTGATGATTTCAATGAAGTAAAGGAACGTGCGGTTTAATTGAAAGACTAAGTTAAGTTAGATTGACCTTTTTGCCGACTATCTTTTGTATGAACAATCAGTTCTATAATATATTTGTATATAGTTCTGTGAATTGTTAGAATATAGTGGAAATTAACATATTTTTTTTGCAACTAAAACACAATAGTCGTTCATGTCTAATGGACGACCAGTCCGCCCTGGATTTCTCGTCCAGCTCCGCCATAGGTGCGGTAGGAAGAAGAGAATCAATGGGCCAAGTGTCCGACCCGCTGTACTCTTGCCTCTTGCTATGTGCACCCGGACATTGCTCTCCATAGTATGCGCATCCTGACACATACTCCGTACTCCATCGACCCTATACACATCGTCCATATTTGCTATACGCACCCAGAATGGGTGGGCTGATCGACATAAAAAGTTATTGCCACAAATACTCTAGGATGGAAGTTTTAAAATTTGAGTTTCGATAGATGTCACAGTTTTTCAAAAGTTTATGAGACATAATTCTCCTTCCTGAAACATTGCAAGTTTCGGCTTACTTTATTTTGAATCAAGAAATTTTAGAAGTGCCATGAAAATTCTTAGGATCTATTTTAAGTCATTATGCATCAGGGAGTTGGGAATTTGAAAAGAATTAATCATTTATGTTGTGAAACACATAGAAATAATTTGTGATTTTGTCCAAACCTATTCGCATCTAGGAAAACAGTGTTTAAGTTCTTTGATATTACAATAATTGTTATTATAGTTATACACATGATACTGATTTGTTGGGAACTAGGATAAATATCACTTATTCTAGAGAAAATTGCACCTTTATAAAAGTGTATGCCGTAGCAACACACGAACACGTCAGCAAGTATGACTAATGTACGTGTTGGAGACCGGCTGCTCTGATGGAACATTTCAGTTTTGAATAGTCTCTCATATACTCCCTCCGTCCCAATATATAAGGGATCGGGGAGGTTTTTGAGAAAAACAACAGCAGTGTGAAAAGACCAATTTGCCCCTCATTGTTGCTCTCTCTGTCCACCCCCCCCCCCCCCCCCCCCCCCGGCATGCGGTGTCCTCCCGCTCGCCCCCAGCTCGCCCATGGCGTCCTCCAGCTCGCTGGCCCGCCCGACCTCACCCACGCGCCTCCTCCCGCGCAACCTGGACGGCGGCGCACCGGTGGAGGCGACCCGCGACGGCGGCGGGGGGACGAGCCATGACCGCGCGCAGCCCCGCGCGGGCCTCTTCTCCGCCTCCGCACGGCGGCGGCCGGGGGACTCCGACCTCAGGAGCCTGAGTCGCAACGGGACGAGGTTCGGCTGGAGGAGGACGAGCGGGACGAGAGAGGAGACGTCATCGGAATCGAAGGCGAGGCAGCAAGAGAGGAGGCGAGCTGCTGCGCTAGATGGGCGATGAACTTGTGCGGGACACAGGCGGGGAGGCTGCGACGGCGGTGGCAGGTCCCGCGAGCCGCCGCGACCTCGCCCCCTGCCCGGTTCCCATCGTTCCTGCTCAAGATCCCATCGCCGTCCTCCATGGCGTCCATCTGCGGCGGTTGGAGATGCGGCTGGGGGTGAGAGTGAGAGGCGAATCGCGACGCGGAGGAGGGTGGCGAGCTGCTCACGGTGCAGGGACGGGCGGCGACCTGCTCGATGGCAGCCAGATGTGAGCAGACCGATGGGATGAGGTTCGGTGAAAGGAGAAGGGAGGGGGAAAAATCCATGTGTGGGACCCACTTAGACTCCTCAATCCCTAATATTATGGGACAAATTGAAACTCTCTC
Organism: Eragrostis curvula; assembly: GCA_007726485.1. Taxonomy (NCBI): domain Eukaryota; kingdom Viridiplantae; phylum Streptophyta; class Magnoliopsida; order Poales; family Poaceae; genus Eragrostis; species Eragrostis curvula. The sequence continues at coordinate 13,484,660 of CM017441.1, forward strand.
AATCCCTTATATTATGAGACAAAAGGAGTATTTATTTATTAATAACGAAACTGCAAAGAGTCAATTAAATTTCAGGGCGCGGCTGTGCAGGCTTCCAGCAGCTATATGGCTTCATCAACAACAGGGCTCAACGTGCTAGACTGCCAACTATTCCTCATGGATTCATCAGCAACATGGCTCTGATGTTCAAACTTAGCAAAAAGCAATGGTGGGGTCTACCATGTTGAAATGGTGGTCTGTCCACTCTTCACAGACGCATGCTGAAATGGTGGGGTCTACCATGTGGGCTCCCTGATCTATTCTGACCAGCCCACGCCGTTTAACAACTAGACGGAAGCAATGGGTGCCCATGTGCACATGTTCACAGGGTAAAAACACTTTTTTTTATAATTCCTTTGCATTTTGTCTGTTTTGATAAGGAATATTCTTGTAGCAACGGGCGAAATGGCGGTAGGTAGGTACAGATGAATCTCCACTGGACAAAAACGCACAGCCTTAGGGCGGCCTCGTTTACAAAGTAATACTAACCAAAGGATGTTGGGGCGTTCGTTTACTCCTATCTAAAATTTAGATCTGTCATATTAAAAAGAATTTTATTATTTAAAAACATTAAATAAAATTTAATGACAAAATATTTTTAACAAATGAATGCTTATTTCGAGACGAATCTAATGAGCCTAATTAATCTATGTTTGCTACAGTGATGCTGCAGTAACCATCATCTAATCACGACTTAATTATCCTCATTAGATTCGTCTCGCGAATTATACCATAGATTCTGCAGTTAGTTTTGTAATTAAACTTTATTTAATATTTTCAAATAACAAAATTCTTTTTGATGTGACCTCTCTAAAATTTAGACCCCTGGAAACGAGTACCTCCAGTACTAGTGCCCAGATCCATTGCTTTTTTGAATCTTGCCTGAACACCCAATTTCTTCTCTGTACTCTCCATACAACTAAACTGCGGGTCACGAAGTTGAAGAAACCTGTTGATTATCCTGTCTACATCAACATCTTATCTGGAAGAAGTGATTCAACATGGCGAACCTGCAAATCGGTACGCAGTGGCGGAGGACAAAAAAATATTAAGGTGTGGCGGATCCAATACGATAGATATGTGCTACTTTCATTTTTGCGTTGCCGTTTCATTTCCTTTCCATGTTCATTATTTAATTGGCTCTCCAAAGTTTTACATTCAAATGGAAGAGATGATCATTTGTACTGAGCAGCATATAAGAGCTACTATAGGCAATACTATTAGGTAGGCTGCTGCTCACATACGGCTCGCTCACATGGCCACAGTCCATGAACAGACAGACAACAAATGAAATCAATCCATAGCCACGACCAGGAGAACGGTTCTTCTTCATACCTGAGACGACTTCCCGAGCTTCGCAACAACCAGGATAATGGCAGCTGGAGAGTAGCACAGCAGAATGGCAGAAGAGGAGGGTTCAGAAAAGTGAAGGTATGGCGGGTGCCACACCTTGCCCTACCGGGCGCTCCGCCACTGTCGGTACGTATCCTCGGTAGTTAATTAGACCTCTCGTTTCACTTGTTCTTGAAGTCCGTTCTACACCCAGGGTTCGTTTGGGAGTCGTCAACCCTTCGGGCGCGTTACTAGTGCACCTCCCGGTATAGGTTTTATGGCTTCATCATGAAATGCATGAACACATATATAAATTCACATTACTTCCATATTGTCATGTGAATCTCATTTTGTAGCTAGTAGTGGGGTTCAAAAAATTCGATAAGTTTTTGGCGAAATTTCGTTAAATTTGGTATTTTCGGTCATGAGCAAAAAAAATTTTAACTGAATTTTGGTGCCATCATGGTGACTGTGCAATTGCAAGCATGCTATTCTAAGCTTATCTTTTATATTGAAGTTGTCCTGTTACTTTCTACTCATTACATGGATAGCCATGATCATGCTAAGTACTTGCCAAGATTTAAAATACTCAAAATGTAGTATGATGTCTAAAATCAAACCTCCATTAATTTTTTGGTGAAATTCCACTTAAATTTTTGCAAAATTCGGATCTTTTGCCCATGAGGGGAAAAACTTGTAAACCGAAATCCAGAACCACCTTGATACATACGATTGTTTCAGTTATCACCTATAGTAAAATATCGGCATGTCATGCACAGCTGCAGTAAATGTTGGATTTCTGAACGCGATCATAAGTGAATGGGCGATCCGGGTGTTGGCCGTCTGCAGCTTGACTGCCCATGTCGTCCTCGCCGTTGCCGCCGGCGTCCGCCGGCGTGAAGCAACCAGCCCAGGGACGCTCTTCATATGGCTGGCGTACCAGTTTTCCGACTGGGCGCCGTCGCTCGCCCTCAGTAAACTGACCTTCGGCAGCACGCCACACGAGCAGGAGCTCGTGGCGCTGTGGCTGCCTTTCTTCCTGATGCATCTCGGCCGCCCGGACAACATCACCGCCCTCTCCTTGGAAGACAACAAGCTCTCCATGCGAAAGGTGTTCATGACCATCTTCAAGTTGCTGGGAACGGTGCTTGCGATATATAAGCAGTACATCGCTGGCAACGGCACCGGGTCCCTGCTCTGGGCGTCGGTCGCCATGCTCGCCGTGGGTGTTGCCAAGTACTTGGAGAGGGCCACAGCGCTCCGGAAAGCCGAACTTAACAACATCCGCACTTCACGCAAGAATCAACCGTGCAGCTTGAGAATCCAACAGCCCTGCAAGGAGCTTCTGGGCGATGAGCAAGCTCTGCTTGTCGCTCATGAACTCCTTCATATCACCAAGGGTGCCTTTGCTGATTACTGGGTGAAGAAGAATCCATTCCAGAAAGATAACAAGCTGAAACAAATATTCTCCACAAATGACATCTCCTGTTCCGGTTGGAAGAATATGGGCAAGGTGGTCGAGATGGAGATCTCCCTCATGTACGACATCATCTACACCAAGGCAGCCCTGACCGACACCTCAATATACTACTTCGTCCGTGTTGCCTCTCCGATTGCCACTGCCGCGACGACCTTGCTGTTTTGGTTATCCTACAACAAAGACGGCCAGAGGACTGCAGATGTCATTATCACTTATATCTTGCTGGTCGTCACAATCCTCCTGGATGTAAGATGGCTGCTCAGTGCTGCAGTATCGACCTGGACATTTGCATACCTCAACTCTATGCCAGAATGCTGGCTTCACCATGAAGTTTTATGCAATGGAAGATGGCGCCGGCTCCGCCTCGCCGTTATGGCTCTAGATCTGCGGGAATGGCTGCTTCCCAAGGGACGATGCGGCAGTTACAGATTGTGGTCAGGCAACATTGGGCAGTACAACATGTTCCACAAGTGCACTAATGGGGACACGAAGATTTCATTGATCAACAAGGCGGTCAAGAAGGTTGTATCTGAGGATACTTGGATAGAATACAATTACTCCAAGGACTTTGATCTTCATAAGAAATATAGGGTCAAGGAATTGTTGTTCAAGGAGATAGAGCGGACGTTGATGTTCCGTAGTCCCGTCCCAGTCAAGAAGAAAGAGGAGGAAAAAAAGAAATCAGATGAGAAAAAGGCTGCCCCTGATGCAGGACTTAAAGCGCACCGGCGTATAGACGAAGCACTGGACTTCCTCCCTGAGTTGCTAGAGCTCATACTTATCTGGCACATCGCCACAGACATTTTCTTATGGGACAACTATCAGGAGCTAAAGGAGTTGGGGGATTATGAGAAACAACGTGTGAAGACAATCCAGGCCATGTCGAATTACATGGTATTCCTAGCTGTGGCACGGCCTGACATGCTACCAGGCGTTAAACTCCGCAGTCTGTGTGAATTAACCAGTGAAGCTCTGGAACAAATATGGCAAGATCCTTCTAGAAATGTTGGCAGCAATCTGAGAAGTACAAGCAGAGAGCAAAACCTTGCCAAGATCCTGCTAGACATGGAGGACAAACGTGATCTTTACAAAGAAAGCCTTTTTCTGTCGGATGCAGCTAAATTTGCCAAGGTGCTGAAAATGTGGCGAAGCCCTCCCCAAGCTAATGAAAGATCTGTTTGGGAAATAATTCGTGATTATTGTCGTATAGAACATAAATCCCAGAATAAGTTTCTCTTCTTGATTCCGGAAATGAAAGAATGGAAGGGTGAGAGAGGAATGAAGGCTCTGTTGGACTCTATCCTCAGAACGTGGGTCCGAATGCTGATCTTGGTATCAACCCGATGCAGCAGAGACTCTCACGTCAAGCAGCTCGGCCGTGGCGGTGAGCTCACGACCATTGTGTGGATCCTAAGGGACCACGTTGGCATATTTGGCTATAAGGAACGTCTGTATGATGCCTGAACAGGCCGCTTCTACATGTCCGCTTGGGTTTTCTACCGGCACCTGTCATCTTTGCCATCAGTAGTACTATTTTTGGTGTCTTGTCAATCTGAAGTTTTAAATTGGCTGCCTGCCGTATTTCTATTTGCAGTCATCGTATCATTTTTGGAGTATACATGATGCTTATTTCATTGTCTAATACAACTTCTACTATTATAAGTGTGATTACAATTATTATTCAACTATACCATGATAAAATTACGTACTTGTTACTGGACCTCGTCCAGTCAACGATATGAGTTTGAATATTTGTGCCTTCTGGGACCTTTTGTGGGTTTTTTTTTCACCTCTCTTAGTCATTGTTTCATTATTCGCAAGAAAAAGTCGTTGTTTCATTATTGGCAAAATAAAGTCGTTGTTTCATCTATCCATGGTCTCTACAACTCATGAATTCCGAAGTGGTCGTCTGCCCCCGAAAAACACGTATTCCGCTCCCCGCGATCCAAAATCCAGGCCCCTGCGATTCAAAACCCGCCCCCTCGATCCAAAATCCCAACCTCCCCTGTGATCTATACGGGCCCCTGGCTCCCTGCGATCTGCAATTTGTGCGCCCAGCGCCTCCACCACTCCGCAACTCCCTGTGATCCCCTCCCCTCACAGCTCTTCCCCACCAGAGCACCCAACCCACGCCAGAGCAATGCATACATTCCGCCCCATGCGATTCGAAGGAGATTTTTAACTAGGCTCCCGTCGCTTCCTTCCCACGCGCCCGTGTGCGATGTCTAGACTCTAGTCTAAACACATCGAGAACCATCCATTCTTCCCTGAATGCCCGCGCCCCCGACTCGTTCCTCCGTGTCGCCGACTAGCTTCCCCATCCCCTCGCTCCATGCAGCCGCTCCCTCGCCGCGGCCCGGAGCTCGGCCCCGTCCCCGCTGCTCTCCCTCCCCCGGGCCCGACGTCGGCAGCCGCGCCCTCGCCGCGGCCCGCAGCTCGGCCCCGCCCCCGCTGCTCACCCTCCCCCGGCAAGGACCTCGACGCCGGCGAGGCCTGCCCTCCCTCCCCGCCGGCCCGCTGCTGTCCCGCCCTCGACGCCGCCGCCACTGCCCCTCGCTGCCGCCAGCCTCCTCCCCGGCCTTCTCCGACGCCGTGCAAGTACCTCTCCGGCCCTTTTTTTTTTCTTTTTTTTTGGTTTTCTGTTTTTCATGTATGAAATAGGTTATGTGTAGTATATATATAGAAGATAATTGATTTGGAACTGATAATTGGTAATTATGAATTGATAATTAATTGATAATTGATAATTGATTTAGAAGATGCAACATGTGTTTGAAATTGTGATTTGGTAATTGATTTGTAAATTGAGAAATGCTAGCAAATGCTTGATTCGTAATTGTGAAAGATTATTGAGGAATAGGTTGAAACGAGAGGAATATGTGAAATATTTGCAAGGCCATCATGCCGTTGGCTTTTTGCCGATTGCGAGCGAGGATTGTGGATAGAAATAGCTGTCATTTCCAATTGCTATATGAGTTGTGGTTGTCGGCCATCGTGCCGTTGTTTTTTTGCAGGTATTGGAAACCGCACCGGGTAGGGGAGGTGCTGCCGAAATTTAGAAGTAACATAGTTATGCTCTTTATTTTTTTCAGGTAGAGGCTCTTGCACCATCTTCCACTCGCCTTTGAGTCGGCACTTTGCAGGATAGCAAGGTGAGACATAAAAGACCCCCCTTTTCCATTCATGTAAGTTGGTCATGCGAAACCTAGTTAGGCGTCTCCCGTTCGAAAGAGATACGGTTAGAAATATGCAGTTCTTTGCATATGTATAGCCGTATCTGTTTTGAATTGTCCACGTTTTTTGGACAGCCCGAAGATGTGTAGATGGGTTAGTTTTCGTACTTTATTCCTATCTGAGACAGAGTTTCGACACCATCTCCCTGTTGTTCTCCGGATACACAATCTCCTTGTCAGGACGTGTATTTGGAGCACAGCGGGGAGGTGCTGTCGAAATTCTGTCTCGGATAGGAGTAGAGCATGAAAACTAACCTCATCTGCACATCCTCAGGTGGGATTAGGACCTATCTTCACCTATTAGACTGTAGAAGTGAACGGTAGATGCAATTGATTTATCTATTACTCGGAGATATGTTAGAGGATGGATGACCGTGAGTGGTTGTACATGGGCCGCCAAAGTAAGAGTTCGTGGACTCAGGAATGGATTAAAAAGACTCAAGGTTTCATGAACAAAGCATTTGCTAATGTTAAAGGAAAGCCTTCTCGGACTTTCTGTCCATGTAGTGAATGTGAAAACCGTAAGAAGAAAACAAAGGTGGAAATGGGTAAATATCTCATAAAGCACAGATTCATGGAGAACTATAAACGGTGGACGAGCCATGGTGAGGCCGATCGTGTGCGACACGAGGTCGTCAGACCACGTATCGACGAGGCTTTTGACGAGGATGCCGGGGTAGCAGACATGTTGAATGACTATGCAGAGGCACACAACTTCGAGGAAGGCCGCAATGAGGAGGAGCCAGAGCCATCTGCAAAGGCGTATTACGATATGTTGGGTGCGGCACAGCGACTCCTTCACGGGCATACCAATGTTTCTCAACTGGATGCCATTGCACGCCTAATGGTCGTAAAATCCCAGTTTAGCTTGAGTCACCGCAACTTCGATGTTATGTTGACAGTTATTGCCAGCATGCTTCCGGAAGACATAGAGAATTTGTTCATCAATTCTGGCGACGATCAAGGAATCCTACTTCGAACGAAATTGACTCCCTACTTAAACAGGGTGCGGGAAGTGGAAAACCCGATTTCATTTCTTGGTTCAAAAAGAAGGTACTGTCAAACCGATGTATCTCGTACTTAGTTTCAAACCGATCAGTTGCTCTTAATTGATGATATATCATGCTCTATCTTGCAGGGCCAAACCGATCAGTCCATGAATGCTGAGTTGAGACAAGTTTCTAACGGCTGTGACTATAGGGTCAGGTCATTTAACGGTTATGACGTCAACAGATATCGCTTTCACACAACAAGCTACGAGGAGAGTCGTCCCAATCGACGAACCACAAATACGGGAGTTTTTACGCCCGGCGATGATGGCGTCGAGTATTATGGAAGAATAAAAAAGATATACAAATTATCTTTTCCTGGTTGCAGACCTCTTTATCCTGTCATTTTCAAATGCCATTGGTTTGACCCGGAAGCAGTGAGACGGACTCCTAATCTTGGGCTAGTCAAAATTCGACAGTCAACGGTCTTACCAGGAGACGATGTCTATATCGTGGCTACTCAAGCCACGCAAGTTTATTATTTCTCATACCCGTGCCAAACCGATGAACGTCTCCAAGGTTGGGATGTTTTGTACAAGGTATCGCCACACGGTAAACTACCTGTCCCAAACGATGCCGATTACACCATAGACCCAAACACATATGAGGAAGATGGCTTCTTTCAAGACAATGGGTTGGAAGGGAGTGTTGTGATAGACTTAACTGAAGTGTTCAGAATGGAAGTAGACAATGAGGACGCTGGAGATGAGGTTCATAATGAGAAGGACTTACAACTTCTTGCGCGATTACATCTGGACAGTGATGACGACATTCCTCCTTCGAAGAACTTGCATGATTATGTCGACATGCATGATATTGATGATGAGATTAATGATCCACCTATTATTGACGATGATGATTATTTCTAATACATGTATGATGTGTACTAATTAGATTACTACTTCTTATGTGATTTCGGTTATTTTTTTTCTTTATTTATATTACTATGGTATCACTTTTAAAATATGCTGATCTGTTGAATTGTTTTAATTGCAGGTGATTGGAGAACGATGGTGGGCGGCGTAGGTAAAGCTGTAACGAGGTCCTTGTCCATTTTTTACCAAGATGACGCCGAGGGTAGTCGGCGTCGAGGTGCAAGCAAGGGTGGAGGGAGAGGTGGCAGAGGTGGAGGGAGAGGAGGAGGGAGAGGTCGAGGGAGAGGTGGAGCGAGGTCACCTTCTAGGTCACCGTCGCCTGAGCAGGATGGGGAGGGGCAGCAGCAGTCTGAGTCCTCTGAGGAGAAGGTGGAGGAGCACGGGGAGGGGGACGAGGAGGTGGAGGAGCGCGAGGAGGAGCGCGAGGAGCAGGATGGGGAGGGGGACAAGGGCGAGGGCGAGGAGGTGCAGGTCTAGTCCGCTTCAACCAAGTCGCGAGGGTCTTCCCAATTGCCGAGGCGACCGATACCTTTGGACCGTCGTCCGATAGTTCGCCCTGTCCCTCCCCGGTAACTTTCATTTCATTTGTTGTAAATTACAATTGATACTAACAATTTATCTTAATGATTTCGGCAGGTCTTGGACTAGTCCCGTCGGGGGTTGTCACAAACGCAAGGTCAACGGCATCCTGGGTCTTCTGTGCAGGCAACACTACCCTCGCAGGGTGCTGATTATGGAGAGAATCGAGATGCCCGACACGTTTGACCACTACGCCGCCGCGGCCGACGCGGCGGATCGAGATCGCAGGGTTTTCCCCAACAAGATGCAGCGGGTGATCGGCGAGCTGTGGGTAAATAGTCTTCCTCACTACATTGCTCAACACATCGCATTTTATTGATCATTCTTGAAATAACAGTTCGATACACCACATTTGTATGCAGGATTTCTACAAAATTGAGGAAGGATCCGAGGACCTGGCGTGGCAGGTGGCACGTACAGCGTGTAACAAACTTGTGAAGGACATGATGTACGAGGCGCGCACCCAGGCCATCGTTGATTTCCACGCTGCCAGGAATGTGAAGGTTAAGAGGAAGGATGCAACAACGATGACGCTGACGAGGGAAGAATACTTGGAGGTAAATATAGAACAAGCTTTCATGACATTAACTATGTTACATTTGACCCTCTTATATGTCCTATGCTTAATGATGTGCAGGCGATTCCGTGGTGGATGGCATCGCATCCTGACTGCTGGAGCGTCTTGGTGGACAAGTGGTGCGCCCAGGGTTGGGAGGCGATGCACAAGGCTTGCCGACAGCGTCGGTTGTTGATGCAAGGTCCATCACACCATGAGGGCAGTCTTAGCCTCAATGAATATGCGGCAAAATACATATGTCAAATCATTTCTTCACTCTAACTCTCAATAACGCATATTTTCTAATCATGTTTCTTTCCTCAGTCGGCGGCTCATGGTGGTGAGCCTATCAACACCTTCGAGGCTTTTGTTTGTCCCACAAGGGCAAGGCGGAGGCGGAGATCCACTACAACCCAGAGGACCCGCCCGAGGCGTACAGCAATCCGTGTGGATATAGCCGCCTCAGTTCGTACTCAGAGGTGGCAAAGGAGGTCTATGGGCAAGACTATGATCCGAGGTCACACGACCTCGATGGAGAAGTCGTCATGAGGGCTGGAAAAGGCAAGAAGCATGGGCGGTACTATCTCGGTGACAGTGTCATCGACACGGCAAGTACTCCCACGCTCTCCCAGATTCGAGCACGGACTATTAGCGGTGGCCCGAGTATACGCGAACGATCGACCGCTACACAGGCCCTCCAGGTTATTACTGTTACATTCCTTGTTCATTTAATTTTTTCATTTGATTCAATGTTGCACCCGAGCTTAATATTTTATTCAATATTGCAGGTCCAGCTTGAGAAAGAGAGGGCCAGACGGGAGCATCTCAAGGCGAGTTTGGCGCAACAGGTGCAGGAGCAGGTGCAGGCGCAGGCGCAGGAGATGTTCTCCTACTTTCAGGCTCAATTCACGGTGATGGGTCACCCACTGCCACAACCCCTTCCGACATGGGCTCCTCGTCCTCCCATTTCTTCCCCGGTGAGTCTCTTGGCAACCTTACACAACTTAGAGACTTAGAAAACATAGACAAATTTAGAAACTTAGAAAACCTAGAGACTTAGAAAACATAGAGACTTAGAAAACTTAGTTGTGCTATACATGTTGTATCACAAATGTTATGTCTTCCTTTGTGCAGCCGATGCCTGGGTCAGCGGGGTCGAATGTTGAGGCTGGGCCTGTGGCTGGGGTGCACGACGTGGATCTATCGGTAGCTCGTACGCTTTTCCCACCAGTACCCCCACCCTTTGATCCATGATTTGTGTGTTTGTACTATATGTGTCGCTTGTAAGTGTTTGGGAACTATGTATGTACTTGTAAGCGTTTGTAGATATTTTGTGCACTTGTAACCATTTGTGGACTATTTGTGGACTATATTGGACTATGTGTGTATTAGTTGTTGAATTATGGACTATTTGAGGATTTGGATGTGGATGTGGTTCTGAAATGGATGCATATTGTCATATATATATATATATATATATATATATATATATATATATATATATATATATATATATATATATATATATATATATATATATATATATATATATATATATATATATATATATATATATATATATATATATATATATATATATATATATATATATAATGCCTGCGTGTTTGTTAATTGGATTTGTCGAAAAAACAAATAAAAGAGGTTCTGGAAAAAACTTTTCCCGAGTGTAATTGCACAGACACTCGGGAAAGGTTTAGGGCTTTCCCGAGTGTTTTTGCAATTACACTCGGGAAAGGGGGGGGTCGTTTCCCGAGTGTATTTGTAATTACACTCGGGAAAGGGGGGGGGGGTCGTTTCCCGAGTGTATTTGTAATTACACTCGGGAAAGGGGGGGGGGGGTCGTTTCCCGAGTGTATTTGTAATTACACTCGGGAAAGGGGGGGTCGTTTCCCGAGTGTATTTGTAATTACACTCGGGAAAGGCTTCTTTTCCGAGTGTAATTCAAATTACACTCGGGAAAGGAGGGGTCCTTTTCCGAGTGTAATTCAAATTACACTCGGGAAAGGAGGGGGTGCTTTCCCGAGTGTATTTACAAATACACTCGGGAAAGCATTTTTATCGCCATCAGCTGTCGTCTGTCAGTTTTATGTTCCCGATGTCGAATTTACACTCAGAAAAAGCTTTTTCCAAGTGCCCGACAAAAAACACTCGGGAAAAGTGGTCTTCGCCGTGAACTTTGTCTCCGAGTGTGTTTTCCCGAGTGCAACACTCGGGAAAAGTATTCCCGAGTGTTTTTGGGCCTTTCCCGAGTGCCCGGGAAAACTCTGGATCCTGGTAGTGTTTCTGATCTGAAAGGGCTAGCAGTTAGCACATTTGCTGAGAGTTAAACTGCTATGGCGTGGATGACGACACTACGACAATTTTGACATTCTATGACGATGTAATTTTGTCACAAAAGGTTTAAAATTTATCACAAACTACCTTTCATGACGCAGTGGTGACGAAAATCGCTTCGTCATAGAAGGTGCGTAGCTGATTACCTTATGTGACATTGTCATTATTTTCGTCATAAATCTGTGGTGTTCCACGTTTATGACGCTCAGAAATTCGTCACAAACTGTTTATGACGCTTCTGATTTTCGTCACTGGCCATTGGACCGGACCTGGCCTCGCTGGCTGATTATTTGACCCATTAATGTCGCGGGCCTTTTAACTTTTGGCCCATTAATTTTCTATGCTTTTTAAATTTCGGCCCACCAAATTCACAAGCCTTTTTACTTTTCAGCCCAATTAATTCGTAAGCCATTTACTTTCGACCCACTTAATTCACAGGCTATTTTACTTTGGGCCCACTTAATTCACAGGCCATTTCACTTTGGGCCCACTTAATTCACAGGATTTTTATCTTTCAGTCCACTTAATTATCGTAGTCGTCCACATTTCAATTTCTTACTGGTCCACATGCCAATTTTCTACAGGTTCACGTGTCAGTTTCCTACTGGTTCACGTGTCAGTTTCCTACTGGTCCACATGTCAATTTCAGAGCAATGGTTTTTTTTTCAAATTAGAAAGAGGGGCTCTATTACCTCTAATCTGCCCTGCTTTCCCCTTTGATGTCGCTATACAGCAACACTAAAGTAGACAGCCTTGCAAATTAGAAGCACTAGACTCTTAGCACCAAATGACAGGAAGTGAAACAAAATATTCACACATTGCATGTTTGTACAGAGGTAACAGAAACTAACTCCATAAGAATTGCAGACTACTGCTGCCAATAAAACCAGTTCAAAACTTAGAACCAAATCACGTTACTACTGGTACCAAAAAACGTGCATCCAGCACTAGAGACTTAGCATCAGATCACATTTTCTTGTATGTTTGTACAGAGGAACGAATAGCTCGACCATCAACCTTATCTCCTCCAGCTTCCTCTGCTGCTGGCTCCCTCAACCCGATCTGCATTGTAATACATCTAAAGTGAGACATGCAGACAACATGACAAACTTAAGCGGTAAATCAATCTATACGAAACGGCTCATTGATATTTCAATGGGTGAAATTGGAATCCTCAGTGCAAACAAACAAAGCAAGTTTTTTTTTTTGGTATTTTCAGCAAGTTGAGCGCACATGTTCAGAGCTAACACAGAGCATGCAAGGCTAATGAAGGTAAATGGAAATTGACAGCAACAAATTCATATCAGTGGAGATGGTATGATAGTAACTACAGAACACTTATCATAATCAATATGAAGTGGCAGATAGGAACAGTCATTTAGCATTTAGTGGAGGTATCTATGTTTTAGTATGAATAAATGAAATGAATTATGTAGAAGTCAGGCAAAAACATTCACGGTAAACAACTGCATGTACCAACCACATTCAGAAACAAAAGTCAGCTTGTAGTTCTACCAAAGTTAGCAAGAGACCACCCACAAGGTCCAAACAACGTGCACAACAATTAGCACAAGGGATACTCCAGCTTGAACGAGCCACAATCCACACTGAATTCAACCATGGATTAACAGATTAACATACTTATGACAAAAACACCGAAATGCAGTATATGCTATGTTACATGTGCACTGGAAATTCAAAAATGATTTCAGATTCAAGAAAGAACATGGATTTTTGTTCTGCTAGAGGAATGCCCAGAGTAATATCAGAGCAACTGCATATTTTAGATTACTTCTACTGCATAACGACCCTGGTATAGTTCCTTGCACGAATGCACTTGCTACTGCATATTTTAAGGTAACTTCAAATGTCTCACTTATAAGGACACAAACAGTACAAGGATCTAGCATTGATGGCTAGCCGTCTGGTTCGAACAATATCAGAAAAAAATCATCCAACTTGGCAGAGTTCTAGATGGGGACGAAGTCAATCTCACCTTGTTATCGGAGCTTGTTAAAAACTTCCTACAGCAAATTGTAGTTCCGAACAATGACAAGGTGATGAAGGCATTCTCTTCCCTCGCCAGCTCCGCATCCTGGTCGTGTCGTCATGATGAATTTGATACTAACATTTCTAATCCAGCGAAGAGCTCTTCTGAAATATATACAAGTTCTGAAATATCGATTGATTAGTTTCGTTTAACATTTGCAAACGCAAATGTAGAAGAGATCTCAGAGGTGTCGCAAACTAACTAACAAAAAGCTTCAGCACCACGAATCCAGTTTTCAGATCGTGAAGAAAAGCTCAACTCTCAAGACACGTACACATCAGATCGAGAAGAACAAAAGAGGAAGACATGGACCTTGCAGGTTGGGGATGATCTCCAGGTCGGGGTCGAGCTTGAAGGCGCTGCTGGGGTTGGAGATGCACGCAGAGCAGCCGACGTTGGATCTCGCGGAGCTCGCTGCCGGCGTGGATCTCGCCGAGGGCGGCGCCCATCCCCACCGTCATCCGTTGGAGGAGATGACGAGGGCGCAACTGGGGTGGGGGCTGCACGCGATGCAGCTGGCCTTGGATCTCGCGGAGGTCACGGCGGAGGTGGATCTCCCCGAAGCTAGCAGCCGTGGATACCCTCCACGACCATGCCCGTACGCTCTGAACAACGCCCTTGCTGCGCCACTCCGAGTAGGTCAGAGGTCAGAGGCGGCATCGTCGCACGCCGCCGCCCGGGCCTCGCGCACGCCGCCGCCGGCCTCGCCATGGCCGCGAGCCATGTACCTCAAATCAGAGAGGATGAGAGGAGGCGGGGAAGGGGAACAGCTTAGGGTTCGTGGCTGAGCGCTGTTTTTATTCGAGGGAGAGGAGAAGATAGCCATCGGATTTGATCCAACGGCCATCGGAGAGTGTGGAGCGGGCCAAGAAAGACAACAGGCCGGTTGGACTGAAGTTTTCTCAGCCCAGTCAGCCCAATACTCTGAAGATTTCAAATTAGAAAATTAGTATTTTGAAAATGATACAGATAAAAATAATTTCCAAAAATTCCACCAAAATTAGTGTTCATTTGGATAGACCAGACACACATTCTTACCAAATTTCACCTGAAGTTGCAACCAGATTCGTGAGATATGAAAAAGAGAAGAAATGAGTGCATTTTTCAATTGTTTTGTCAAATTATATCTCAAGAAATATAACGAATTTTGAGGTCATTTTTGGTTCGTGGCTGTTCCATGTCAACCCAAACCCACGGGATTTTTTGTTAATTTTTTTCAAAAAAATACACCAAAGTGTGTTCAAAATGGACAACTCTTCACACATCTCATGAAAGTATCACCCAAGTTCAACTATAAGTGAACAGTGTCCTCAACAAAAGCTTCAAAAAAATTGTAACATAATTCTCATGTGTAGAGGTGATTTAGTTGTCCATCTCCACAAAATTCAATGTACAGAAACATTTTCTTTCAAGATTTACAAAAATAACAAAATTTTGATAAAAAATGGCCATCAGTTATAGGGATATGGCACACTTATATCTTATAAATAAGTTTCATATATTCTACAAATAGGCAGATAATATTTTTATCAATGCGGAGGAAAAAAAAAGAGATCATTTGGACTTCGTATGCGAAATATATACAACTTTCAAAATTCAGCAATGAATCAAATTGAGAAAAAGAGCTGGGGGCTTGAACTGGAGAAGAACACCGACACGTGGCACTGGGCCCACATATCAGTGAGAGGCGGCTCTGGTGGGCTGGGCCGAGCGGGGAAGCAGGCCGGATGAGGGCGTTGGGCCAGGAGAAAAGAAAAAGCTGAAGAAAATGGCCCACCGCTGATGATGCTTCTAAATATTTTATAAAACATATTGATGCCTGTCGGTTAAGAATGGCGATCGTGGCCTGGTGGTAAGGCCCTTAACTTCTCTACTACTTAATAAGTCTAAAGTGGGTCGTCAGCCCAAGATTTCAGACCTCTGCCGTTTGAATTCGTGTCGAATTCATGTTGGTTCAATTTGAATTGAAATCGGAGTTCGTTTTATTTGATCTTATACATACTGAATCCCCCTTACTCACGTATATGTATGTGGTCTAGCGGTAGAACGCTTCGCTTGCTCTCTGCTCATCCGAGTTCGAATCCTACTCAACGCACCATTTTTCTTTTTTTTTTCAAGGCGGTTCCTCTGCCTTCCTACCACGAGTCCACGATGCCCTTTCTTTCTTCTTTCCTACCAGATGCCATCGATTGTTCTCCATGATTCCAGGACCAAAAATACTACGTAATTCTTTCCTCCTTTCGGCGGCGGCGACGGACGCGTTGGGCCGCAGGGGCACCAAGAGTGAGTTGGTGGCGGCCTGGGTGCGGACGTCACCGCGCATAACGCAGACGTCTGTACGGTCGCAGAAAATAAGGCACATGGTGCCGTCGGCGACGTCCGGCATCCGCGCATGCAGCGCCTGAACCTGGAACTCCTCGTGGTGTTGCGTTCTTCCCGCCAAGCTGCAGCAGTCGTCTATGGCGGCCGAGACGGGGCTGCCCGAGAGCAGTAGTAGGAGGAGGCAGGAGACGTGCGAAGCCGACGAGCTTGCGGACCAGCGCGTCGATCGTGGTAGTGTACCCCTCAGAGCTCCCTCATCCGCGCCGCTGGCTCCGGGCTCAATGTCCCCTGGATTGGGCTTCATTTGTTGCTGCTGGTGGTGGGGGTGCACCAGCTCCAATCCTCCTGCACCGAATCGATCACAAAGAGCAGGAAGGCTGAAAACAGAGTAGGAACGTGGAATTCTTCCTTCCTTCGTTCAATTGCAGTAGCAGGTCACGCGGAAGTTGCACAATGAGAATTCAACGACACGACGACTAATTTCACTTTGGCTTTTGCATTGTATTCCTGAAATTTTTTGCTCTGTTTCTTAGGCTAGAGGGATAATGATTTTATCTACTGAGGGCTGCATATTTGTTGGTTTTATTCAATAATTTGCTCCTTTTGTTCACCATAGTCCAGCTCCCACAGCCCTGGCAAGTTTCGCAGCTTTCGCATGGACTGGCAAGTTCCTTTTGTATTCCTCGCAAGTACTGGCCACAGGGCCGGGATAGCAGTGGCAAACGGGTGAGCTGTGAGCAGATAAACGAATGACATCTTTGAGCATGTCTAGGCTCACGATCATCGCAGGCGCACGTCGCCTACGATCTCCTGTCTTCTGAGAGAAAAATCCAACCTGCACGTCAAACCTGTTGCCAATTCGACCGCCAAGGATGTGGTATCTCACGCGCCACGCATCACTCCCGAACATGATCGAACAAAGACCTGCACAGTCCGACGATCTCCGTCCTTGTCTGTCTACATGCATCGCTTGGTGTGCTAGGTACGTCAATTGAATACAGTTGTTCATTCTCAAGAGAATGATGTGCAGACGCAAATCCTGCTTGCTACCAATCGATCACAGGGCAAGCCCACCTTCTTGCCTTAGTGGAGGTTTCCAGTGACATGGGTGAGAGAAAGTGATTATGGTTGCAGCTGAAAAATTTTTGGAGAACGGTTGCTTCAAACGATATATGCTCTTGCTCATTTATGTGAGGGGAAAAAAAAAGAGAGAAAAGTTGCACCCAGGGGAATATATATTATTCTCCTTATATTTTGTTTTTCTTTTTTAACTTTCTCGGTTTCATGGCACAATGCAAAATGTTAGAACAGTATAGGCTCCAATGTCGTTATAACATTTTCTGAAATTAAGTCCAATCTGAATTTGGTATCCAATTTTGTGTTAGCTTTATCGAGTGTATTATTTTGTGAAATTTGTTTGACTCCCGTAGCAACGCACGGGCAAGTTGCTAGTCTTTTCAATAGGTCGTAGGTTCGAACCTTCGTTTGGCTACTTTATTTTTTATTTTTTAAAATGAAAACTGAAAGGCCCTTGGCCATTGCGGGCCCCGTCTGTCAGCTGGAAGGAAAAAAACAGAGCAAAAATTTGTGGGCCACCTGCGTGGCGACCTGAGATCTCTCTTTATTCAGCTACCAGACGATAGCGTGGTGGTAAGTCGTCTGTGCTTGTTCGCTGAGCAAGGTCGCACGATCGAAGCCTACTACCGTATAGGCGTATACGCAATTCTAAATTATATATATATATTTTTTAAAAAAAACTGACATGTGGGGCCCAGCACACCTGCTTTGAGGCCATTAGCCATTGCGGCCTGCTCAACCCTCTTGGGCCGAGGCGCACCCATAAAGACTTTAGATGGTGAAGAAGGAGGAAGGACCTGCTCATCCTCCGCCTGGGCCGAGGCCCATCGTCGAATGATGCTGGCTTTCAGATTTTGTAGAAATATAATTCGATACCTGTTGCTTCAACAAAGTGACGCTGGCGTGGTGGTAATGCTCTGGACTTTGTTCCAACAGGTCATAGGTTCGTACCTGTGCCGCATTACTTGTTGAATTTTTAATTTTTTCATTGAAAACTGACATGAAATCTTATATACATATATGTATAGATAATTTGTCCTCTACATTGAGCTACCAAGCGGTGCATACGCAATTCAATTTTGGTTCCCATTCAATTTTTCTTTCTCATTTTGATAGTTTTTTAAAAAACCAACATGTAGGACCCAGCACAACTGCTTTGGGTTCAATTTTTAGCACAAATTTTATTCTTAAAAAAGCACAAATTACATTTTCTTATATAATTTTAAAAAACTAAAATGTGGGTCCCACCTCAAAAGGTTATGTGAGACCAAAGATGACATGTGGGTCATGGTGTAAAAAATTATTGTGCGTCTCGAGCATAATGTTTTTTATATTGTGTTTAAAATCTAACATGTGCATCTCACTTGACAGGTATGCTATAAAAAATATTTAATAACAATTCCAGTTTATCATAAAATATATTTTGCTTTTAAGGGTTGTTGCCTTTCTAGTGCTCTTGGGCTTAATCTATAGCATTACTTGCAATATTTTTATTTTTTTAAACATATCACATGGGTCCCACTTGACATGTTGTGGGACAAACCACAGGTGGGCCACATGTGCATGATCTAAAAAAATTATTCAACAAAAACTCACATTTTATCAATTATATTTTGCTTCTATTTTTCGAATAAAAAATATATGTGGGTCCCACGTGACATGTATTTTACAAGTGGGCCACGTAATGACAATTCATATTTGTCATAAATTTTAGTGTAAAATAAAGAAAATTTGTTAATGACGATTCATGTTTGTCATAACCATTGTGATGTTTATTTTACCAATTATGATGTTTTTGTTCGTCATAATAAGATGGTGTCTTGATTTAGGATGATTTTGTGGCCAAATTTAATGATGGATCTCGGTTTTCGTCATAAAACACCAGACTTCCTCAAAAATGTCGTAAACCTAACACGCTTTATGACGAAACGGTGTGTTGTCATGCAAGAAACGTCGTAGAAAGCCACATTTGTTGTAGTGCGAGTGGCTCCGGTGACGCAATAAGATCGGCCTGCTGAGACTGGGATGCATCAGGAGTCTCTACTATCTAAAAAGGCTGAAGAGGATCGTCGACTCACTTTTTCGTTTTTCGTCCTGCCCGACCGATCGTCCGCAAGTTCGTCTCGATGTAGAACAAAGAGTCCGTCTTGATGACTTAATCCCCGTCATGATTCTTTTCAAAACGCGAAATCCGTCTCGACAAAGGAGGATCGTTCATTATGGAAAGGTCGGGCGTCGGCGCACCTTGATTTAGCAGAAAAAGGCCCCAGCTTTTCCTCTGTTCTACTGTGCCATCGCTCGCCGCCATTAACGAACTTGGTTCAGTTATGCTGTGTGTCGTATGACTGGAGGAGGAAGATGAAGGAGAAACGTTTTTGGGCCATGGGCTGATTTCATGTGTTGCTTGTTAGTTAGTGGCCTGCTGGGTCCGTGAGCGTTTGCCATGGCCTGATTTCTCATCATGTGTTGCTTGTTAGTTAGTGGGCTGCTGGGTCCGTGAGTTTTTTGGGCCGTGATCATGGTTGCTTTTTTTTTGTTAGTGTTTAGCTGCTTACCATTCAAGATGTTGTCATCAGAAAATGATTTAGTAAGGTCCTTCTACAGTCTGTTGAGGAATATCAGCCCTGCATGGGAATGGGTGCTGCATTACCTCGGTTAATTTGTCCCAACTTTGTTTTTGCCGCGAGCAATTACTTTTTTCTTCTTTCGTTTCAATCGTTTTGTTGACTAGGATGTTAGCAGATAGAAGTAGGTGGGGTGGAGTAGGATCAGCACAAGATCATCACCAATGGGATTAAAGGCGGCATCCAGATCAGAAAGAAAGCTATTGCGCCTACCGTACTGCTTGTAAGCTCGTATTCAGGTAAAAAATGGGACTCACAGGTATTCTGCTCTATACAAATTATAAGATTTGTTAATAGCCATATTTACTTTATGAAGTTTTATCTTGTTCTGCGCCAAGTTTTTGATTTGATTTTTTTAGTTGTTGTTCAGTAATAAATCTACAAATGCTGACCTTTTTTTCACGTCTCTTTTATCTTATCAAATTTTTAACCCGTAGCAACGCACGGGTATTTTGCTAGTAATTGTTGAAGCGGGAGGCTGTGTCCTAGTACGGTTTACCAGGAGCTTCGCCATGCAGCAAGTCATCCAGCACAATGCTCTCCAGGTTAAATTGCGACGGCAGACGCTCGCACTACGCACGCCTCAGCTTTGATGAGATTGGGATGCAATTGCCGCTCAGGGCGGTGGGTGTTTGTTTTCGAGGAGTTTTATGGTCCCAAATACTAGCTGGTATTACGCAAATATACCAGCTAGTATTCTTAGGGGCAGTTTTGGAAAGAAAGATGTATGTTAATTTTATTTCTTCAATTTGGGGATTTGGATCAATATTAATCTTGGATCTGGGGTGCACTTGATTCACTTAGATTCTTTACTAGTTCTATTCAAATTGACTTTCAGATTCGACTGCATCAAGCTTCGTTAGATAGGTTATAGAATGGAGAATAGCATCGGCGTTACTAATGCTTCTGTAGATCGAGGATCAGTGAAGCATCAACAGCAGTGTTTTAAATAGCGGGCTAATGCCTTTAGCGGTTGATGTCCACAAAGGCTAAGAAAGGCTATAGCGGTGGCTATAGCGGGCTAAGCCCATTTAGCGGTTTCAAAGTACCATTAAGAAATTAGTTAATAACTAGACATAAAACATGACACCAAGGAATTTTTATGGGCTAAAATAGGACGATGTCTTCATGCCTTCATTGTATCATCATTCAAAGTTTTAAACACCTTAATCTAGTTGGTTAAATCATCTTTTAAAGTTTCAAACGTCATGAAAAGCTTTGTGCCTTCACCGCACCATGATTTAGCCGGCTAAATCATCTTAGTTTAGCGGATTTAGCCGGCTATAGCGGTGGCTATAGCGGGCTATGAGGCTTAGCGCTAAACGAAGCTTAGCTTAGCCCTTGGTCTCTCCAGAGGCTATAGCGGGCTATAGCGGTGGCTATAGCCGGCTATTTAGAACATTGATTCAACAGGGACGGTTACCTCGCCCAGGCCATGATCGTGGAGGATTCGGTAGTAGATGCATCCAGGGACCTCGCCATTAGCAGCATCGGCCATGGCGGCTGTCGATCTTGTTAGACTGCCACTCCATGCGCAATACGGTGATAGTCCATCTCGTCGGAATCCTTCGCCGCCATTCCATCCAGATCAGCAGGCGGGGGCGGGCGTACAAACAATGAACCCTAACCCCCATCAATACCAGATTAATTACTACATGAGACGGTGCACAATAAATTAATATATTGTAACTTCTTTTTTTAGAATTAATTAACATTGTAACTTCTTGATAAAATAATAATTAATAGTCCGTTATTATTTTCTTTTCCAATTTTAACCTTATCGTAACAATAGAACTACTAGTCTGCCATGAATACTAGTTAGTACTAATAGAGAAAGTCGACCGATTTGAACCGTCAGATCGTAATACTAGATAGTATTCTTCAATAATATTAGTTAGTATGGGGGACAGTAAAAATCCTCTTTTCGAGGATTTTTACTTCTCTGAAGGCATCGCGTGTGTCCAGTTTCAACGTTTCTATTCAACTACTGCTTCCGCTCCATTATTACCACATCCTGATCGACAGACCAAAGAGCAGATCGGGAAGAGCACCAAGTAGCTTAAGTGCCAGAGCAGAGCAAAATAGCTCTAAGAGCAAGCCCAACCCTCTTCTGATACAGCCGGTTTTGAGACAAGCACCAGACAAACCGGTCCAACGCAACACCCATCGCGTGTCAGCAGTTGCAGAGGTTGGGAGTCATGGCGGGTCCCATGAACAGTAGAAAATCTGGCAATGCGACGGTCGCTGCTGCCTGCAACGAGCAGCCCTTTCTCTCTCTTCCACCGGTGCATTTGCTGATGTGTCCTGTCGATTCGACCATACAATGAGCTTGCTCTAAGTACTGAAGCAAAGCAAAGAAAAGCAGAGTATAGCAAAGCGCTTTTTTTTTCCTTTTAGGATTAAAAAAATATCCACTGACGGTTGGCTCATGTACAGTCTTGCTTTCTAGCTGGTATGCATTTCCTCCTCTAGTCTAGGCCGCTGCCCGGCGCGTACCCCCTGTCCACGTTTACCATCGATTCTTACCGTGCGATCATAATCAGCGGTGTGTTCGTTTCCCAGTTAAACTTCTCTGGAGTGAAAATATTTTGTTGCATGGCTGCTGCATTGGGGCGTTACTCCATTGGCCTTCCACCACCGATGCATTCATGCAGGCGACGTAAATGCGGCTGTTGGCCTTCCACCTCTCCCTCTTCCATGGCATCCTCACCTGCCTCGTCTTCTCCGCGAGATCCAATCCACTGCTCCTGCCCCGTTCGGATCCGGCACCCCGTCCCTCCGCTCCCATCGACCTGGCGCCCGCCGCCCTCATCACCTTCGCTGCAGCGCGCCCCTCTCCCATCGACGCGCCCAAATGCTCTAAGGCTGCCTTAATCCGATGGGACTGCGACCATCGTGGAGATTGGGAGGGATGGCGGTGCCTCAACCCGGCAGGACGGTGACCATCATGGAGATTGGGAGCGGCAGCGGCAGCTGGATGTTGATGGCGGCGACCTCACCCTGTTCCTTCGTATTCCTCGTCCGTCGCGTCTCCTCGCAGTCTAAGGTCTCCTTCCGGCTTCGTGATGACCCGATCGTCCAGGTGAACCTCCCTGGTGAGTTCTTCCCATTTTCTATTTTTGTTTGTGTCTTCTTTTTTTCCTTAGAATTGCCTTGGCCACATACTACGAAGAGGAGAGCGATTTGTTTTCGATTCTGTAGTTTCTCTGAGTTTTTCGGCTCTACTGATCTGTTTTGATCCATGGATTTCTTGCTTTGCATTGTTTCCTTCTCTCTCTGATGTTCATGTTGCTTTTCGTTT
This sequence comes from Eragrostis curvula, assembly GCA_007726485.1. Classification (NCBI taxonomy): domain Eukaryota; kingdom Viridiplantae; phylum Streptophyta; class Magnoliopsida; order Poales; family Poaceae; genus Eragrostis; species Eragrostis curvula. The sequence continues at coordinate 13,507,532 of CM017441.1, forward strand.
TGGGTTTAGGTTTCTTAAGTTTTGATGGGGCTAGCATTCTGCCTAGGGTTTCGGTGCAGGGAGGCTGCAAGAGGAGGGCGCCGGATCCCTTCTAGGCCAAGGTATTTTTTCATTGTGATCTGCTTTGGATCCTGCTTGTTTGCTGTGACTGAATAGAAAATAGCTGCTGAAGCTTCTCACGTGTGCAGGGCAAGGTATCCTCATCGTCTTAGGTGAGTGCATGTGTTGCCAGTACTTCTGAAATTTTTTTCATAATACATAATTGGTACAGATTTTGATTCATTATCAATCAAATAAAAATAATAGTGAAATGTTGCACCACTCATGCTGGAATGGAACCTCTTATTTATTTATTTATTTATTTTGAGAACAATTGTCCAGAAGGTGCTAAATATTAATGGTTAAAGATATGCACATTTTTACAGTCCAAACATTGGGCAGACAAAGGGATGGAGGTGCACCACAGTTAGTATTTCAGAACAATGTTTTAATCTTTGAATCTGCAGGTTGGTTGAGTTCATATTACTTTGCAAACAATTTAAACTGTAATTTAGAACATGTATGCTTTTTGTTACACCTAGATTTCACCCTCCTTAAATTCAGCTATGATGGAAACAGACTGTTTAGTAGCTGTTCTTTAAAAATCCAGAAGTGCCATGTATGAATTTGGTTTAACTCTTACTCTAACTATGCAGATGCTCACATTTGATCTTTCATGTGCTTGATATGATGTGGTTTCACCAATCTATGCTAGAAGTGTTGCAATTCATGTCGCTATAATAACATGGGCTTCGCCCAGGTCAGTCAAAAAAAATCATTTAGCATCGATCCTCTTATATGGCTTATTACCATCTGTACCATTTCTCTTGAATAACTGAATGTTAATGGTGTTGGAGAAATTCCTAATCAAACAGATGATTTTTTTGTCTCAATGGAAAAAAGCAATAACAAATTAGGTGACTTTTTTTTTGCTGCAATGATTATGTATTTTCAGTGATGTTCTAATATGTGATGGGTAGCAAAAGCATCGATACATTCTGGCTCTTTGATTTTCTTTGCATGGAAAAAAGGAGCCTCAAGGCTTCAAGGTCACTGCCACCCTCTCTAGATTCAACGAGACAATGTTGTTGGTTTCCCTACTGCGATAGGTGCAGTATAACATGCACATGGAATGGCAGCAGATACATATGACCAATGCACAGGCCACAAGTTTAAGTACATACCTCAGATAATAATTAGCGCACACACCTGATTTATCACTTGACACCTGTGGTCTATGGCACAAAAACTAAGGACTGCCTTAGGATTATGTAAAAAACCTCAAACCTGGGCGAAGACTTCTGTAATAAGTACTGCTGGAACATGCGACTATGCATTGTGCCTTTCGTATTCTCATCTTCTTGCCTGTGGAGACCCCCTATGAGCTCTTCCTTCATGTTCCCTGTAATGCCTTGTGCCACTGCTATAATATCCTGGCTGCATCTTATACTCTTAAATTATTACAGCCTCACGTTGTGTATTTGTTTGCTATGTTTAAACTAAACTTCGCAGAGGTGTCAGGCAATCGTTTCGTAGCCATATCATTCCACAAACAAAACATAGTCAGCCGGTGAAAGCATCGACATATAAGATTCCTCTTATTGCTGATACAAGTCACGATTGCTAACCGTTCCTGTATATTGCGCAACTAATTGGCGGACGGCGCGCAAGGGGAGTCTTAAGCAACTCTACTTAGGCTTTGCTTTTTTCCTTGTCTTGGCTCTACTGTCAGGGGACTACTCTCATCAGTCACCCGATGTTGATGTATCATGTGTGCGTTTCTTTTCTTCATTTTGATAAGATCGATAGAATGATAGATATTAATTAGTGAATTGATAAACACGACATTTCTCCCTCCAAAGAAATGTTTACTGTGAGGCCTTCTATGGCATGTGCAAAAAATAACTCTGCAGAATTGTTCTGATCTCTGGCGATCCTCTCCGCTTCTTAACCACCATTTTAAATCACGTGTTGAGTCCTCAAGCGGCGCGCCGTATACCACTAGTAGTATATTAAAGCAACCGCATCAGACGCGTAGCTTGAGCTCGGGAAAATTTCAGTGCAAATGATTTATTGAGTGCAATGGTGCAAATTTTATTGTCATACTATGCCAAATAAAATCACGACCTCCACACATATTTTAAGGGTCAACTATGGGAATTCATCCCAATCCGTTTTCATAAGAGCAATAACGTTAATATGCTCTTCCTTCACGACCTTCACACATATTCTTAATTGCTTCTAAGAGGTACTGCTAGAGTTGAATGCAATTTCTAGGGGCTTAAATCTAGGAACTAGCCTTTAGATGGCATGTATGGGCCTTGATTTAGGGGGCTCTTGCTGGAGATGCTCTTAAAACACTACCCTGAAAGTCTGCCTGAATCTACATCCCACCACATGGTCTATGATTCTGGGCATGATGTTACTATAGGATGCCACACTTTGCTGCAACGATGTCTCGTGTTTAGGCCAATCTCAATGGGGTTTCATTGAGAGTTTCATAAGCATTAGTTTTTATGCCACATCAGCAGTTTTATGAGCAGAAAGAGGGGAAAGTTTCATTAGAATAGAGAGGAGTTTCAGCCCAATGAAACCCAACCGGCTCGGTTACCAAAATATTAGTTTAGGTAATTGTGCAATGAAACTATGCACTGAGGATGACCTTAGTATTTACTCCCTCTGTTCCATAATCTAAGCATTTCTGGGTTTCGTCGAAGTCAATAGTTTTTAACTTTAACTATGAATAACAAAAAACCGTAATGTTTGATCATGTGTAAAGGATGCTGTTAGACTTATCATGAAACTAACTATCATAATATGTAACTCTTCATATTTAAAATAAATTATTTTTATGCATATTGATAGTTAAAATTGATAAAGATTAACTTTGACCAAACCCAGAAATACGTATATTCTGGGACGGAAGTAGTAGTTGGGATGTCAGACTGTGTGTTGGGGACTAGAGTTGAACAATACTTCGGTCATGCAGATTTATAAATAGAGAGACAGATGGTTTCTGACCAGAAAGGCTATAAGACACTATGCAGAGTCATTCCGAGTCCATGCGATTCCTTCGAGTTTGCCATGTACTGCCTTGTGAAGTTCAGCTACTGAACAAACATAACACTCCCCAGTTAAACTGTAGTATAAGCTTGCAAACCTCTCTTACAGCTAGATATGGTAAGTGTTATGGCGTGGATACCTGGTGACTCCGATGACACAGTAAGATCGGCTCTGCTGAGACTGGGATGCATCAGGAGTAATGATTAAAGTGGGAGGACGTCAGCTAGCTCCTCTCGGTAAACTGTTGCAGGGTTTACCAAGAGCTTTAGGTTGCTTTGTCTTCGCCATGCAGCAAATGATCCAGCACAATGCTCTTCAAGTTGTATTGCAGAAGCTCGCAACCTCTCTTAGCTTTTGGTGAGATTGGGATCCATTTGCCGCTCAGGGCGGTGGTGTTCATTAGTTTCTCGCCATGCTAGTTTCTTAGTTCTATGAAGGTATCGGGTGTTTCCAGCTTCAAAGTTTCCACTCAATTGCTGATCCCGACAATTATTGTCTTGTCACAGTCTGATCGACTAGACCAACGAGTGGATCAGGAAGAGCACCAAGTAGCTCACGTGCCGAAGCAGAGCAAAACAGCAAATAAAATCAGAGTAGAGCAAAGCGCCTATTTTCCCTTTTTGAATAAAGAAAATTTCACTGACGGTTGGCTTAAGTGCACGGTCTTGCTTCCTAGTAGCTGTTGCCCAGGATATAAAAGTAATCGCGCCAGAGGTTTAGCTTGAGCTCAAGTTTAATAGGGCCGACAGTAAGTAGGGGATAATATCAGGAAAGAGGTAGCCACCCTTGAATTTAACAAAGGGTTCCGTTATTAGCCATATATCTACTATATATTCGCAAAGGGTTCCGTTATTCAGGGAAAACAGGATACCTGGCTACCTGCAGTTCTGAAATCTACGCTCCTCCCTTGACTAAGATTACTACGACCTTTTATTATTTTAGTTTTGTATTTTTAACAAAAACATGATTGTGATTATCCTGGAATTACCCTTGCTTAGTTTTAACTCTTCTCATGGGTGGCATTCCTTACTTGAACTTCGATCCAGAACTATAAACAAAATAAAAAATTGAAAGATGTAAAGACGTATGTCTTCATAAATTAATTTGCACTGCAGCAGTTCCGCACATTCCACCACTCCAACAGGAAATGAAATCAAGATTCAGTGTCTACCGTGACACGTGCCGAAATGATGCGGAAGGGGAACCAGCAGCCGCGGTCGCCGATTTCGCAAATCGCAACCGCCGCCGGCGTCGAGCAGAGGAGGTGTCGGGGTGTGTGGGTGGGTGTGTGTGTGTGTTTTTTTTTCGCGTCGAGAGGAGGTGTCGGGGTTGGGTTAGCCGCGAAAGGGGAAGCAGGACGCCGTGGCTCCGGGGGGCCTGCCCAGTAGCGCGGCGCTGGGTCGGTGATCGAAGTCCACAAAGCCGCGCAGGAGGCAGGGTGAGGGCGTGCCGGAGCCGGCGAGCCGCCGTCGGGCGCCTCCGAGGTGGAGTTTCGATCCAACGGCGCAGGAGGCAGGTGTGGGCGACTGGGCGTGGGCCTGACGGTTGACGCTGGTCAAGAGCCGTTTTTACAAAACGCCCTCATGTGAATCGCTATCCAAAAATTTATACAAAATCCTCTAAACTGGATCGCGATTAATAGTCGCGATCCAATATTTTACTTATACCCCTTTATATTATCGCGATCCAGTTATTTACTTTCTGTTTTAAAATGTTAGCATTGGGCGCGTTCAAATGTTTTACTTCTTCTGTCCCAGAATAATTGTCATTCTAGCTTTCTACTAGATTCATCGAACATTTTTTGAACCTGGACAATCTGTCTGTCAAAGTTCACTGATCATTTTATGAATCTAGACACTCCAAAACACTCCCAGAATAACAATTAAACTGGGACGGAGGAAGTACATGAATGTAAGCATTAGTAGCTTTAGTAGAATCAGCCTGTTCGTTATTTCTTCAGCAGCAGATACAGTGTTTCAGCAGCAGCTACAGTGTTCGCAGTTATTTTTCTGCAGCCTGCCGAACAGGCTGAACAGGGAAACCTTATCGCTTCGTCCGTTCATCGTCAGCCGCAACTTGGACCAGGCACGCGACCTGCTATACGCGTACTACCTCGTCCGCACAGGGCTCCTTGCTGTCTCCCCCGCCACGTGCACCTCCTTCCTCTGCCTCGCCGCTGCCTCCCTCTTGCCCCACTGCACGCTCGTCGTGCCTTGTCCGCATCGCCCTCGCTGCGGCAACAGCTTGCCCAAGCGGCGTCTCCCTCGCCGCAGATTTGGGCCTTTCCCTCGCAAAGCTTGGGTGAGCGCAATGGACAGGGAAGCGAGGAGGCTCGGTGAACGCGGTGGCCGCGCCCTCCCTTCGCACGACGGCACCGCAGATCCATTCCTTCCTAGCTGTCCATGGATGGCCACGCTACTGGTGGTAGAGCTCGCGGAGGCGCGGTGCCCTAGTGGAAAGGAACTGCTTCAACGGCGACCCCGGACTCCCCTCCCTCTCCTTCGTGCGACGCGGCCTCCCCTTCTCCCTTCTCCGCCGGGCTGGTGCTTGGCTCGCTTTACTGGAATGCTTTCAATGCTATGTACGACGGACTAATCTATTGTTGTGGACAGGAGAATGATTAGGGGCAGCAGAGTCTTTTGCCTTGCTGGCTGCTGCTTGTTTTTCAGTTTAAATCTCTGGAATAATTATTAGTTGCTTGTCAGGCTTTTTGTGTTGAGGACTGGAGTTGGACAATACTTCGGCTCTGCCGATTTGTGATAGGTGTGGTTTGTGACCAGAAAGGCTAGCTCCCAATCCCAATGCAAGAGCCATTCCGATTCCATACAACTGCTTCGAGCTTGCCAGCTGAAGTTCAGCTACTCAACAAACGCAATGCTGTCGTTGTTAAACTGTAGTAGTATAAAAGCATCTCTAACAGGGCATGTAAATGTGAGCCTTCAAAATGACATTTGGGGGTTAACTTGTAAAATAGAGGCCTGATTTTCGACTCCAACTCCAACCGTGGCTTTTAAATTACAGCCCCTATTTTAATATGACACGCGGGACCCATTTGTCATTGGCTCACCCCAACCTTATCCTCTCCCTCTCTTCCTCCTCCCTCGACAACTGGCTGCGTGACATTGGCGTCGCGCGCCAAGGCGAGCGTGGCTCGGCGCGGCGCAGCTGGCAGGCGCAGGCGCGATGGGCGAGGCCGGCATGGCGCGCGGCCATGGCGGGGCAGACGGGCGCGGCGCGGCGGGGCAGCTCGGCGCGGCCAGCGGCTGCATCGCGTGGGACCGGCGAGGGCCAGCACCTTCCCTTCGCCTGCGCCGCCCTCTCCCCAAGCTCGCCTCGCCGCACGGCGTCCGTGACGCGCAGCCAGGAGGCGCAGCAGGCCAGGGCGCTGGGGAGGGCAGCGGGCATGGCGCGGCGGCATCGCGGGGGAGGGTGGCGGGTGAGGCGCAGCTGGCCATGGCGAGCGCAGGGGAGGGCAGCGGGCATGGCGCGGCGGCAGCGCGGGGAGGGCGGCAGGCGAGGCGCAGCTGGCTGGTCGACGCGCGCCGCCCCTTCCACCTCTCTGTGCGCGGCCCCTTTCATCCACGCGCGCCGCCCTCTCCTCTCTTCCCCGTCGGCTTCGCGTGACCGTTGCGGGCTCGGGGCGGCGTCGCCATGGCCATTGAGTGGCGATCCGACAAGCGGGCGGGCGCTGCGAGGAGGCGGGTGGCCAGGCACGGCGCGATGTCGTTGCGGCAAGCAGGGCATGATGAGGCGACGGCATGGCGACCTCCAGTTCCGGCGCAGCAGCATACCATGGCGGCGACCTCTCCCCACACCGCCTCTCTCTCCCTGCGACGCGATGTCCATGGCGCCACTCAGATTCGCCTCCCTACCAGCCACCTGTGACGAGGAAGGGGTGGGGGCGGTGGCTCATCTAGTAGGGCGGCGTCGCAGGGAGCGGCAGTGAGTACGCCGTCGGCGATGGAGTGGAAGGCGGGACGGCGACGCGGGAGCGCAGGGAGTGCGCGGGAGAGAAAAAATCAAGTGGGGCCCACACAGCTGGCATTTGAGGGCCTGAAGCATCGGCCTAAAAACAAAGCGCCCGGGAGGTTGATTTGGGGGCCTGCACAAAATAAGAGGTCATATAAGGTTCTTGTTGGAGCTGTTTTTTTTTGGTTCAGGCATGTAAATATGAGATAAAGGCCTTGTTTAAGGGCCCTGCTGGAGATGCTCTAAGCTTGCAAACCGCTCTTAACAGGGGCGGATCCTCCCTCTAGGCAGGGTGGGGCGGCTGTCCCAGCTACCAACGGGCAGCAATACCTCTCCCAGGATCTCCTCCAAGGCTCCAAGCTTTGCCCGCACTTAGTTATCCGTTCTGAACGACCATAGGAGGCAGAGAAGAAGCACAACGCCTGTGAGGAATCGATGAGCAATACGATCTTAAGCTAACAAGCTAGTAATCTGGCCGAAAGGTCATGGGTAATGTACAACATGAAAACCAAAATCCCTCCCCTTTTTTATGTTCTCTCGCTGGCTCTGAATGGAGCTCAAGCACATAGCAGCAGCTTGCCTTGCTAACTGCTGGCTGGAATTCAAGTTCGCCCCAGCTAAAAATATTCGCTGGCTCCGCCACTGGCTCTTAGCTAGATATAACTGCTATGGCGTGGATGCCGAGTGGCTCTGGTGAGGCAGTAACATCGGCTAGCTGAGACTGGGATGCATCAGGAGTGACGTTTAAAGCTCGCAAATGCTTCCAAGCTCTGCTCGATAAACTGTACCATGCAGCAAGTGATCCAGCATAATGCTCTCCATGTTAAGCTGCAGTAGCACAAGCTAGCAAGCCTCTTTTAGCTCCGGTGAAGCAAGGAAGATAAGACCATCTAGGTGAGATTGGGATGCATTTGCCGCTTAAGACGGCGGTGTTCACTAGTTTCTCGCCTTGCTAGGTTTTTTTTTTCTCAGAAAGATATCGCGTGGTTCCAACTTCAACGTTTCCACTCAATTGCTGATCCGGCTGATTATTATCACAGCCTGATCGAGTAGACCTACAAGTGGATCAGGAAGAGCTACCACAAAGTAGCTCGCGCCGAAGCAGAGCAAAACAGCTCAAAGTACTGAAGCAGAGCAAATATACGCAGAGTATTGGTTACGCAGACAGGAGGTACGCTTCAAAGATGCATAGCAACAAAACTAAGAGAAAAATGGTACAAGTATTAAAATATGTTTATTAAGCATTAACAAAATGGTCGTTGTGAACATGTAAAGAAGACCTTGAATAATTGCTCACGCCAGGTGTGACCAGTAAGATGATGCTTCTGTTCTTTGAAAACATACTGATGATGAAATTAGAGCCGTTCGGTGGTTCCCTCCATGTTCTAATTTTCAATATATGTTTGTAGAAAATATGAAGATGATAAAATGACTTTTTATGATTTTAGTTTTGTTTTTAACAAAAACATTATTGTGATCATCCTGGAAATACTCTTGCTTAGTTTTAGCTCTTTTCATGCGTGGCATTCCTTTCTTGCACTTTAATCCAGAATTATAAACAAAATAAAAATGGAAAGATGCAAAGTTGTATGTCTTCATAAATTAACTTGCAAGGGGGGCATTTGTGTGGGGTAAGGGGTGTGATTTCATAAATACTACTCATCTGCTGACCGTATACTACCTTGACCAGGTGCATGGTGCAAGGAGGGGGGGGGGGGGGGGGGCACTTGTGTGGGGTAGAGGGGGTGTGATTTCATAAATACTACTCGCCTGCCGGCCCTATACTACCCTTATCAGGTCCAAGGTGCAGGGGGCATTTGTGTGGGATAGGAAGGTGTGATTTCATAAATACTACTGGTCTGTTGACCGGATACTACCCTGACGAGATGCAAAGTGCAGGGGGCATTTCACTACTTGACATCAACCTTTTTCTTCTAAGCATAAAAAAGATAAGAAAACTGGTTGTATGCTCCAACCTACATCATTGTATACGAGCATTTCACTGCTATAGAGAACATCATTCTTCTTCTTTTTCCAAGATGAAGGACAAGATATAATACTTCAAAGTACATATATATACTACTCTTGAGAGTATCAACCGATAAGAAAAACCAATTGTATACTCTAAATTACATTTTTGTATACATGCATTTTCTGAGAACATCAATCGATGGGAAAAACTGGTGGCCAGCCCACTGATAACCTCTACCAGCTTTGTGTGAGTAGTATGTCTCTGGTCATCAGGTCGTATATCTACACTTTCATGATAGTATATCGTGAAGATCAAGAGACCACCATGTGAGATATCACTTTCAATGTCAGGTGTGTCAGGATATCGATGTCAGGATGTCGACATTTTCTGACCATTGAACACTAAAGTCCAATATACTCATGCGAATACAGTGATATACTATCCGACTAATTTGAATCGAAGGATTTTTGTCGACTTTGAATTGTGGATATTTTTTCTTACCAAAAACATGGATGTATTCTTCAAACTTATTGAATATACACGCTAGGTTTTTTGAATATAATATGAATATACTCTTCTTGATACATAGATATACTAGTCATTTCTTCAATCATAAAAAGAACAAGAAAAATGAGTTGTATATTCCAAACTACATAGTTGTATACACACATGTACTGTCTTAAATGATCTGATATACCAGCCATATTCGATCATTGAGATATGATCTCTAACCTATAGATATACCAGAGTCGATCTCAAACCTCAATGCAGAAGAAAGAAAGAACCGAATATTTCTAAGAGAGAGAAAGGAAATCCAAAATGAAAATTCAGTTCAAGCGTCAGATCTACGAAGCATCAAATGATTCTCTTATTTACATGCGACCAGCATACAGGGAAAAGATCAGATGGCAAAAATGACACGCAAAGCAAAACATAGCAAGCCTTCTGATAGTAGCTAGCTTCGTCCTCGTTCATTCATCAGCCGGGGTTTAACTCAAAGAAAAAACACAAAATTACATCCAAGAACTAGCAGCAAGCATGAAAAAAAGGGCTTCTTTTGCTTTCTTCCTTCGTGCATCCGGCGGAGATGAAATCCAAAAGAAACTACAGGTCCAATCTCCATGCACGAGCTGCCGCATCCCGTCGCCTCGTGCGAGCAGCTGCGCCCGCGTCCCCGCCGCCGGCGTGTGCGAGAGCAGCTGCATCACGTCGCCGCGGCACCTCGCACAGCATCTGTGTCTCTGTCCTTGGCTCGCCTCGCGCAAGATCTGGGAGCTACAGTGACAAAAGAAATCAAATCCGCATCAGAATCCAGTAGAAAAGGGAAAAAGGAATGATTTTGGGGAAAAAAAAAGGAGAAACCAACACGAAAATTCAGATCCGTCGGGAAAAGTTTCAGATTTCTTCAAAACAAGAACCAAATCCATCAAATGATGTCATGCGACAAGCAAGGAAGAGGAGAAAAAAAAAAAGGAATTTCTCCTCACCTGCACCATGGTGAGGTCGATGCGCGGCATGGTCTCCTACACCTGCAGCGCGCCTACCCGGCCGTCGCGCAGGACATGTTCTCCTCCGCCTCAGCTACAGCACGGCACGTCAGGTGTTTCGCAGTCGACCTTGCCCGGCAGCTCAGCCGAGGCAGCCCTGTTACACCCAGCTGGCCAGCTTGTATTCATCACATGGGGGCTCCAGATCTACAAGAAAAAAAATGATTCTTGCGAGGAAGTCAAGATTGGTGCGGGCTCACAGAAATCAAAATCTCCATTCAAATGAACGGCACTAGATTCGTACCCACTTGCATGTATCAATCTGGAAAAGAGAGAGGGAGAGAGAGGCACCTGGAGCGGATGTTGCAGCTGCATCCCGTGGCCTCCTCCCACGCGCGAGGCTGTGTCGCGCCGCCGCTTGCGAGCAGCCGTGGCCACATCCTTGCCGCTGCCTCGGCTAGCAAGAGGGAGGGCAGATGCAGTCAGGAGGGAGGCCAGGCCACCATGGAGCTCGTCGCGACGCGGAGCAGGGGCTCGACGTCCGGCGACCTCAGTCGCCGGCGTCGTCGGGCTGCCGGGATCCAGATCTGGACCGGTGGTGGTAGGCTGAGAGAAGAGAGAGGGGGTGAGGAGAGAGAGTGTAAGGTTGAAAATAAGGATGAAGAGAGAGAAACAGAGCATACATCATTTTTATAGTAATTGTTTTGAAATATTACTTGCAGTTAATTAATATACAACCCGAGGCATATACTACTGCAGGTGTATCATATACGACCGCGCTGAATAATATTCAGAGCGCAGGGCTCTGAATAGTATATATATATATATATATATATATATATATATATATATATATATATATATATATATATATATATATATAGGAAGCCTTTTTCTTACTCCCGGGTGTAGTTACTCCCACATTTATATTTCATAATCTAAAAGGCATATGTGTATACTTGAGGTTTCTAAAAAAAGTATGTACACATACTTGATTTTTAAAAGTGGCATGTGGACATACTCTTTTTTTTATATATATAAGGATACATCAAGTATGTGGGCATACTCCTTTTTTTCTATATAGGAAACGTAATATATAACAAGGTGCAAAAAAATAAGAGTTCCACTCAAAAATTTTCATGGTTATCATTTTGAAAAATCTTATTTTGGGTATGTGTGCATACTCAAAATGATAAATGGGTATGTACACATACGCAAGGTGGTTTTTTAAATGTGGGAGTAACTACACCCGGGAGTAAAATGAATTTTCCCTATATATATATAGAACCTCTATATTGTACCTTAGGTACTGAATAAGCTATTCAGTACCTAGGCCACCCGACTGAGCCAACCACACACATGCAACCGGGATCAACCCAGCTACACACCCGCATGCATAGGAGATTTACTTTCCAATAAGTACTCCTTAATTATACCATGGGCCCAGCCATATATGCACCGGGCACCCAAGACTGAACATTAATTTCAATACCAAAAATTCACTCAGTAATTATGGGAACTTATTACCCGCAGCATTATTTCCTTCCCGTAATTGTTGCTCTACTTCCTCCGTCCGTCTCAAACAACTCATATAAAGACTTGTTGCGACATGCACCATGCATCAGCGGTGATGTTTGTGTGGCTGGACGATGCCGGTGAATGGCGACGCGCCTCCCGTCCTTGTATCTTCACCACGCCGCCCTAGAAGATGCTGGTCTGCCATGGAGGAACGTTGTCCGGTGCAACCCCAAGATCTGCCTGGTACGTATGTGTTTTTGATTATATAATGCATCGTCATTCAAATCCTGGTTGCTTGATTATACTGGCGAATCAATTCCCTGCTGGTTCTGCATCCCGAATTCTGTGGGCGTCATGGTCCTCATGGATCCATGATTATACCGTGCGAAGGCCAGAACATCAGTGCAAGACATTTCTATTTTGTTTTGCAATTGATTATCTCACATGTTACCCTTTTTTCCATGTTGTACAGATGGGATACTCCCCCTGGTTATGGTGCACTAAATAATCGAACAAGATGACACCATTGATTGAACATGGCATGACTGCGGCACTGCCAGCCGTGAGACACTGCCAGCATGCATGTTGAAAAGCAGCAGAGACAATCCAGCGAGGAGGAGGTTCTGGTTTTTACCTGTTTAGCAGATGCGACGATCTCAGAATAGGTATTAAATCACCATTTTGATGGAGCAAAAGTACCTGAGGTCGACCCCATCAACAGGCCTTGATCTCTTCTACACCAAACTGCAGTATCAACACACTCATTGCGGGCGAGTGGCGGGTTACCATTTCAACAGAATTTAGTAGTTATCTAGCATGTATATGATATTGTGATGTACTCTGCCGTTTCATTTGGCAAAGAAAGGCAGCGGAACCAGTCTGGTATAATCCATGGCCGATCAATGGACATCTGTTCATATTTTATGATTTCACATCACTAGTTTTATGTTCTAACAGTGCATGTTTATTTATGATGATTCCTAGACATTCTGATTTGTGCGACCAGCAAATGTTTTCATGGTTTGTCATCTCCGAAATATTAGGCTTCAAATCACCTGTTTTTATGTCTCAATACATCAACTGCTTATAAGGTTTTTACAATTATATATCACAGCTCCGGTCGTTATAATAAAGCATCTTTATGGTGTGGAGATCCAGAAATTTATGAGTTCAAATCATGATTTTTAAGCCAAACCGTACTAATTTTTATGATGTACAATGACCAATATTTATGCTCGCAACTGATTTTTTTTATGGTTCATCATCAATCAAATTTATTTTACAGTTACATGAATATTACCATTTTTATGATTTCACTTGGAAATACTTCCAAACAAAAGCAAGGACGAGTGTTCTGGACAACACTCCACCTTGGCAGACCGCGTTTCCAAGTACTCATGTTTGTGTTGAAGTATTTTCAAAGAAACTATGTCATAAACAGTTTTTACGGTTTGAGTTTATCAGCAGTCCAGCACATAAAAATCTTTTCATGTAACAGTAAAATATTATTAGCTTTAACCATAAAGTTTATATCGGGAGACTAAAGAATTCATCATCTTGCCGTCATTGTTTAACCGTAAAAACTAGTTTGCGAAAGCATAACTTCATAGGTGATAAGTCATAAAAATATCATGTAAGAGCATTCTGCTATGATGTGATATTTTTATGACTTATCACCTATGAAATTATGCTTTTGCAAACTAGTTCTTACAGCCCAAAAAATTTAGGGACCGACATTACTACTCTTTATGACTAACATAGGCAGATATTTAAGCTCTCAAACAATGTTTTTTTTTTCACTTTCCTTCTCCCACATTTATGATTTTTGAATTATTATTTTTATGGTTACACGTGCTGGGATTTATGCTCACAAATGTATTTTTTATGACTCGCATTCAAAATTTATGATTCGCAGCACTGGTATTTATGGTTGAAGAACAACGATAACCATCAAGCTCATGGATTCTAGAACCCATTAGCCTATATAGTTTACGATTGGAGTTTATCAGAACATAAAAATCACCACTATAACATAAGTATTTTTACCATCTCAGTTTATCAGCACATAAAAATATTTTCATGTAACCATAAAATTTAACTCGGAATACTAAAACATTAATTACCTTGCGGTCATTGTTTAACTGTCAAAACCTTGATATGAGAAAGCATACAACATATATAGTGTTTTAGGTTCATGCACCTGCCCATTAACTCATGACCATAGAACTTTTATGGTTGTAGGACTATCTTTTTACTTACAACGCTTTGTGACTGTGGAAACTAGCAATATTTTACGGTTACATGACAAGGTTTTTATGGGCCCATCACCCCATGATCATAAAATTGTTATGTCGAATATGATAATTTTTACTCTCAAGTCTCGTTACCATAAAAACTAGTAGAATGTAGTGTTAGGGGGTAGAAACTCTCAAGTGTTGTTTTCTCACAGCAGTGAACATTACACCAAAATCACTAGTTTCTATGAACAACCATACCAGTCTTTCTCACTCAAACATTTTAATACTCTTAACGATGTTTCAATTATTCACATTTGAAAAATTTATGATCTCAAATCACAAGGTTTTATGCTGAGAACTAAACACTTTAATTACTTACACACCCCAGGCTTAGCCTTATGATTTCACTTTTGATCATAAACAAAAAATGCATTAAGTTGTTGAGGCTTACAAGACAACATGCATGATGACTCCCTGATTTCGTGTCAATTAAACTCAAGAATAAGGGCGATGCATTTGTAAGTAATATATATGAGAGACTACGTCAGTCAGTCGATCTTGAGGTACATGATGACAGACATCCAACCTCACAACTCTTTATGGCCTAGATGTTTGGAGATCTTGAAGAACGTTTGTACTACATATGGTCCATGAAATTAACTTTTTACAAAACCACTAGTATTTATGTTCTAAACAGTTGTTGTTTAGACTCACGATCATAACAATTGGTTTGAAAATAGGTCAAAGACAAATAATATGTGGGATAGGGGATGTGTATGTGCATGAAAACATCGTAAATATATAGTTGCTTTTAAAATGTAATAATTGTTGTCCCGATAGTAAAAGGATACTTTTTGCGGAAGATTTTTTTTTATGAAAGTATAAGAACAAGTCAAATACTTGAAAATAAGAACAGGTTAAATACTCGAAAATAAAATCTTGAAGATTTTTTATGCTCCTAATTAATTGCTCCTTTTTACTTTTAAGTATCACTTGGCACTATCATATCATTTCAAATTAAAAGTGTTTATGATTATGATGAATATAGTTTACAACCTTGGTTAAGGAGTATATTGTGGTAAAGGAAAGCAAGAAAGGCTATACGTAACAGCATCCAAGAGCTTCTGCGTAAAAATCTATTCTTTTTATGTTAATACAGGACCGAGCAATCAAGAAACTAAACTTCCATTGAGTACTGATGGTAAAAACGAACCAAAAAGGAATAAACTACTATTAAATGGAATGTTTGACGGGCTGCCTTTGCACGCATGCATGCACAGCTGGACTTTTAATTAATGCACGCGCTAGTGGGATTTGCTTTGATGTGCTCGCATGCAACTAAACGAGGCCGGTGCGTCGTGGTGGGAACCTGGCTGGTGTGTGGTGTGCGAGTCTGGCCTGGGTACTGAATAAGCTATTCAGTACCCAGGGTACCAAATAGCGCAGGGTTATATATATATATAGAGGGGAAAGAGAGAGAGAGTAAATTTCACAAAACTATAACTATTGTGTCATTGTTGCACAAAACTATAATTTTTTTGACCAGTTTCACAAAATTACTACTTTTTTGCACGGCAGATCGATCAGCGAGTCCGGCATCTGGTTGTTCCTCGGCTAGCGCTTCGTTTGTCCTTCTCATTAAGTTCAGGTAGGTATTCTATATCTGAACTGACATTGGATAGGGTGTTTTGAAAGCCTGTCCTTGAAGTCTGTTTGAACTTACATCACGCCACCTGGTTTGGGAATTGGGACTTTGGAGTTTGGACATGATGTTATTAGGAGGCCACGCTTTGCTGCAACGATGAGTCGTTTTTTTTTTTTGGATGACGATGACACATAACCTTTTTGTGTTGGGGTTGGAGTTGGACAATATATACTCCGGCTATGCAGATTTATAAATAAGAATGATAGGTGGTTTCTGACCTGAAAGGGCTAGCACACCATGCAAGAGTCATTCCGGAGTCCTTGCAATCTGCCTAGAGTTAAACTGCTATGGCGTGGATGGCGAGTGGCTCCGGTGACGCATTAAGATCGGCCTGCTGAGACTGGGATGCATCAGGAGTAATTATTGAAGCGGAAGGCCGTTTCCTAGTACGGTTTACCAGGAGCTTCGCCATGCAGCAAGTGATCCAGCACAATGCTCTCCAGGTTAAATTGCAGTAGCAGAAGTTCGCACTTCGCAGGCGATAGCTTCGGTGAGATTGGGATGCAATTAATTGCTGCCCAGGGCGGTGGAGTATCTTAGTTCTCTGAAGGCATCGCGTGCATCCAGTCTCTATGCTGACGTCTCCATTCAACTGCTGATTCCGCTCCTTGCCACATCCTGATAGTCAGACCACACCGTCTGGCTGTAGATCACATCCTGATTGTAATATTAATATTGACACCATCTGGCTGTAGAAACAAAACCACACTGTCTGCATAGAGAGAAACCCGATGTTGCTCTCATTCAGATGGAAGCCCAGGTTGCGGCATAACTTTTCACAAAGTTCTCCCGTTGGTTCATTTGAACTCTTCAAATAGTCAGAAACGCTGACAAGAGTAAGTTGATAGCCATCACATATTCTCAGTAGTCGGTTGAACCCTGCTGCAACTCAGGTGAGCAGAACCATGGAAACGCTATTTTCTTAGAGTAGTCTTCGCAAAGGCTGTTCATTTGGTACACATAACCATTGCGATAGCTGCACATACAAGCCGCTGACTGAACAGTTGTGGTCAGTAGTATTCTGCTGCTTCTACTATTGTATTCAAAGGCTAACTTTACAGTGCTCCATTCATCCAACCGGATATCATCAATGAAAATTACGTACCTAACAATCCAAGTGATAAATAAGAGGAAAATGTTGTGTAATAAAATGTATATCTTGCAAATGCAATGATAAACAAATAATAAGGATCAGAAGAAATTGTGCGAACTAATATTCTAACTTGAGTACGATGGAATGTAAATTAGGACATTTTGTCTATACTAGTAGCAATTTGCCCGTGCGTTGCAACGGGAAGCTATTATATTATGCTAGCAACTACAATCTCTTTTCAAATGTACGAGCAGGTTCACATGAAAACGTTGAAAAAGTTGAGACACAACCACTAATTAAGACCCTCTGGATCGACCCAACATTGTTTTATAATCCTTGATGAAGCATCTAAATGTTTCTTTAATTTTGAAATCATCATCTCAGCGCCAAGCATGCAATAGATTTAAATCGTAGCAAAAGATTCCACTACAATGCATGGCTAGGTTCCTAAGGTATTTAATTTTCCAAACCCATAAAATCAAATAACAATGAGAAACATTTCATATATCAGTGAAAAGGTAACTACCAGTTGAGCATGCTGACAAAGATGGGGATTTGCCAGGATACAACAGCTGCAATATTATTCTGCTTATGTTTCAAGCCATGGGACAAAAATATATTCCATTTCCATGTCCACATTTACATCGTCCAGTTTATCATGATTTTCACCATTTGACATATTTACAATAGTAAATTTAAATAGGGATAATTGTGTTTTTACCCTCACTTTGAACTCTAATTTTGATTTTACTCTCATTTTTTTAACTTTGTGATTTTACCCCTGGTTTTTCAAAATAAAGCCAGATCTTACCCTCAGTTGGGGTAAAATCACAATAATTATATTACAATTTTACCCACAGTAGGGTTCAACGCTGGCTTCAAGTTGAAAAACCAGGGGTCAAACCACAAAGTCAAAAAAGTGAGGGTAAAATTGCAATTGGAGTTCAGAATGAGGGTAAAAACATAATTGTCCCATTTAAATAAATCATAGTAAAAGTAATTTGGCATATTTAAAATAGGAAATCGATATCAAGAAATAGAAATGTAACAAAGAGTAAAGATTCTGAGAACAATGACCGAGTGAAAGACATTGTGTTCATCAGTACAACATAACCTAGATGCATCAACAGAACCTGTATAGTCAAATATTTTTCCTTCTGTAAATAGAATATCCATTAGTGATCCAATAATGACCATTGCATGATACAATACAGGTTGGTAATAAGATATAGGTTTCGTCCATGCTGACAAAGAGATGAGGTCGAGACTGGGAACTCGTAAAGCATCGCAATTTTGCTACCTAATTAAGCTCATGTCGTGTGTAGGCTAAAGCTATAGATTAAATCATTTTTAACTTCATACGGCTGGCCACAGACGCTCCGGTTCTCAGCTATAGCCCAAACCATGTTTAACATCATGCTCGTCTGCTCCAGACGACGATGGGATGGGCTTTCCCTTTCATCTTGCTTTCTCGCCGACAGATTATGGAGGTTAAGTGGCCGCGCAGGTTAATTAAGTGCGACGAAGGTTGCAGGACAGGAGCGCCAGATTATGGATGGAACAAGGCCGTGACGGGCAGCACGACGACCTTGCGTCCGGAGCATGGCGATGTCGTGTGTACTCGATGGCGGCAGAGACATTTTTCATCGAAAAGGAGAAGATATCACGTCGAACTAAAGGCGGCGTGGTCTTTTTTTTTTTTTGTCGATGGAGATCAATGGTTTGGGACGCGCGATTTATCTGGGTTGCGGAGTCGTGTGGCATTTGAAAATAGAGCAATCGATTCCAGATTTTACGCACGGCAGACATAGAACACGATGTGCCTGGAGGAGCCCACCCGTCCCGAACACAAACGCACGTAAACGAATACTCCCTCCGTTCTTTTTTATATGACACCGTTTACTTTTTTCGTTACTTTGACCATTCGTCTTATCTATAAATATTTGTGTAAATAGCTAAGTGTATGAGTTACCTTTAAAGCGTTTTTGACAATGAATCCAATGATATTCATTTCACATTCAAAAAGTAATTATTTAAATCTATATTGTTGGTCAAAGTTCAACAAAAAAGTCAATGGTGTCATATAAAAAAGAATGGAGGGAGTATACACGATCTGACTGGCTTAGGAGACGAACTCGGACGCGCAAACGAACAGAACGCGATCGAGAGCGGACACGGCTGCAGGGCCGGTCCTGGGATTTTGGTGGCCCGGGGCGAACCTCAAAGTCGGGGCCTCTCTATACTTATTTATTTATATATAATTTTTGCTACTACTATGTAAAACCGATAGCATATTTAACAAATTGTTCGTATAAAATGATTTATACTCCTTTAAACTTTTTCATTATATCTATACGCGAAGTCATTGATGATTGTGTCATTATTAATCCTCTCCAACAATTTCATCAATGCATAAAGTGGAAAAAATGTTTAACCGGTCTTGAAGGACCTAAAATAAATTCTTTAACAATTTTAAGGTTGAAAAGCTTCTATTAGAAGATGCCATAGTCACACGCACAATAAATTAGGAGCTTATTAGGGCATAGCAACTAGTACACGTACCTCTTTCAACCGACTGTAGGCGATGCGACTCAACGCAACGGTTCATGGTGGAACGTTAATGGCTGGTGATTCATCTGGAACAAAGGTTCGCCTGGAGCAGCAGTGGGTTGCAACGCGATCACCTATCAGCAGTTGGCAGTGGCGGCGACTTGCGAGTTGCCACGGGTGAGAACGCTGCACAAGAATCAGCGATGCCAGGCACTAGGTTTCGCTTTCTGCGACAAGCCTGTTGTTGCTTACTAGTTGCCAATATTGGGCTTGGATTGGAACTAGGGAGACAAGGCTGCAGGGCCCTTTGCCGGACCTATGAACTGCACTACAGCCACTCGCAATTCGCAATTCGAGTGGAGCTTAAGGTGGACGACGGCTTGAGAGAATGGGCCTGTTATTGTTTATACTCTACATAGACATGCTATGGGGAGGGGCCCCTTGGATTCGGGGCCCCGGGCGGCCGCCCCGCTTGCCCCCCTCCAGGGCCGGCCCTGCACGGCTGACAGGTGATCCGGCAAAGGCAAGCGCTCGCTGGGGCCGAAGGCGGCGGCGTCAGTGCAGCGAAAGGCAATGCCAGGCAAAGAGCTCGCGCGCCGACAGAGCGTGAACGGCCTTTACGCCGAGCTCGCAGCGCTGATCCCCGACGTCCTCGCTCGGGTTAGTTCGTATGTCCGTTCGTGTGTTCTTGGTCAAGGTCGACGTCTCATGAGCGCCCGACATGTACGGCATGTGGTGCAGGCGACGAAGATGACGCAGATCCTGGAGGCGGCAATCGAGCGCGTGGGGGTGCTGCACGGCACGGTCGTCGACCTTGAGGCTGTTACGACCGGGTGAAACAGAGCGGCGACGGCACGCGTGCTGGAGGCGTTCCACCGCCATGACGTGGCCGTGCTCGCGGCCACCGTGACGACTTACAAGGCCCGGGAAGCCATGATCACCACTTCGGCCGTGGTGCCCGGCGTCATGGAGAGGATGAAGGTAGATGTCAGCAGCAGCGATGCGTGATCAGATATCAATCAAGGCGCAAAGGAATAAAACTCTTATTACAGGCTGCCCTGGAGGAGGAAAGGAGAAAAGAAAAAGAAAAGACCAAAAAGAAAACTGCAGACGCTGGACGTCGAACCTGAGCCGACATCAAGGAAGCGGAACAAGTCCACCACTAGGGCTGGACGAAAAGCTCGTGGCTCGTTAGCTCGGCTCGGCTCGGGACTAACTCGGCTCGACTCGGGTCGGCTCGTTCACTTTTTCTAACGAGCCGAGCCAGGTTTGTAGCTCGTATGTTTAACGAGCTAGCTCGAGCTGGCTCGTTAGCCGCTCGCGAGCCAAACGAGCCAGCAAATCCTAACAGGACCAGCACCCTTCGGTCCCCTCCTGCCTCCCCACATCTTATCTCATTCCCAATTGCGTTGCCACCACATCTTGCCTCCTCCCAAATCCCCATCGCGTGCCTGCCTCGCTCTGCTCGCAAGCTACACCGCCTACCTCGTTGGTCCGTCACCCTGCTCCCTCGCTGCCCACTTGCGAGGATGTCCGTCCGAAGGAGCTCTGTGACCATGGCGACGACGGAAGAAGACCGAGTCAAGATCCATTTCACGGATAGGCGACGTGACGCACGGCAGCCGGTGACTCAAGCTGGGCGGTGCCGCCATCCCCTCTACTCCTCTTGTGCGGTGTTGCCGGCTCTTCCACGTCACGAGCCCATGTCCCTTCTCGATCGCGATGACCTCCGCCTCCCCACCCGACACGACATCGTGCTCGAAGACGTGAAGTTGTACTTGACAGCATGGTCGTCATCTTGTTTCCCAGGTCACGACACAGATGCTAGAGGCGAGCGACGAGCTTAACGAGCTGGCTCGCGAGCCAGCTCGAGCTCCTAGCGAGCCGAGCCGAGCCAGCATTCCAGCTCATTAAGATAACGAGCCGAGCTCGGCTCGGCTCGTTTTCTTAACGAGCTGGACCGAGCCGAGCCGAGCTGGCTTGCTAGTCCAGCCCTATCCACCGGCTCGGCTCGTTTTCTTAACGAGCTGGACCGAGCCGAGCCGAGCTGGCTTGCTAGTCCAGCCCTATCCACCACCAGACTAAATGCCAGTTTGCGACTGAGGTTGTTTATGATTTTATATGACAACAAACAAAAGTCGATTTGAACTCAAAATTAAACTTGAATCCGATTTGAATACAAACGGCAGGACGAAAACGAAATCAAAGTTGGATGATCTCTTTGAGACTTTTTATGTAGTAGAGATATCACAAGTGTCTCTGTCCATGGACACCGAAAACCAAAAGGTATTTTATGTGGCACACACCCAATGTCCGACCGACAAAGATTTAATTTCAACTTTATTTGTAGGACACTGGGCGCTGTCATGCGAACAATTTTCTACATTTTCAGTGCCCTACGGACCAAACCACCTTCCTTTAGTGTCCTGCGAGTGAAGAAAAGGAAGTTATATCCTGTTCCGTGAAATTTTATTGAAGGTTAAACAATTTCACGGTTAGTCTTGATGTTAAAATTTAGGCTTTGAGGCCACAATAAAGTGAATAGGGTTGGTTGAGAATAACTTGTCTTTCTACTTTGTCCTAGCATCAATGCTCAACCTTCTAAGCCTGTATATAAATCTCCCTTCACTCGAGCATCTCCCTATTTCATTGGATTTCCAAGATAACAAGAGGTTTTGGCGTGAGAGGCCTTGGGAAGCATTATGCGTGGACAACCATTAATGAATATATTTGAGGTCACGAGTGAAGAAGAAGAACGGTTAGAAGAATTGATTCAGTCAACCATGCTAGTAGTCCAGAATCTAGAGATGCTACTGTCGTGGACGCTTTCTTTGGAAAGCAATACAACAGAAAGGAGACATCTTTGGATTGGAATCAAAGTGGCTGAGTCGGTTTACTACTTGCTGTTAAAAGAGTCCAGTTATAATACAAGTCGGTTGAGATAGAGTTATATTTGGTGAAGTCGTGAGATAGCCAAAGAGTTGTGATCTGAGTCAGTTAGAAGATGTATTAGGGGTTCAGTTATATAATGCTGGCCGAACAATGAATAAAGAAAGCAAAATGTAACCCAAGTACTTAGCCTCTCGTGAGGACAAGTTAGGGTTTGATTGCGGCCAGTTAATCATCTACTTGAACCATATCAGCTACCCATACAGAGTATAAGGGGAGGAGAGAGGGGCGTTTCCACAGAGGGAACTTAACTGTGGCCAGGGATTCTGGTGTTCCCATAAGAGAAAATGTGACAATGTTTCGAAAAATGCATACAAAATTCATGTATATAGTACACAGAGTTAAATAAAGGAAAAAGTCCATTTTACTCCCCTGAACAATTCACTTTGTCTGTTTCACTCCCTAAACAAAATGATGGTTCACTTTACTCCCTCAAACAATTTTATTTGGTGCAATGTATACCCTATTAAAGTTTGTTTCCTTTGTTTCTCATTCTACAAGTAGAATTTGAAGCTCAAATTTCGCATGATGTTAGTTGCCACAATAATCTATGTTAATATATTTTTAAATTATTTTTCTGATATCATATTTATGCATATAACGTTAATTTCTATTGACCTATGTAAATAATATCAAAATAATACGTCATAATTGTTTTAACATAGGCTTTTGTGTGAGTTACCATCATTCAAAATATGAGATTCAAATTCCACTTGTAGGTTGAGATAGAAAAAAGACAAAACTTCAAAAAGTTGTACATTGCACCAAATAAAATTGTTTGGGGTAGTAAAATAAGCCATCATTTTGTTTAGGGGGTCAAATAGACAAAGTGGATTGTTTAGGGGAGTAAAATGGACTTTTTCCAATAAATAAACCTACAAAAACTTTCTTCCAAATTAATCTTTTACATTGAGAATTAAAAAAAGATAAGTACACTATTATCACATGATGAATAGTGCTAGAATGTTTCTTGCTTATTTTGTTTCCAAACATCTAAGACGAATTTGATATTGAATTTTCACATGTTTAATTAACTTCATGTATGAGATTCAAGGCCTACTCAAGGATCAAAGAAAGATACAGCTGGCCTCCTCTATATGTGAACAGTTGCTTTGTGCCGGCCACCAAAACCTTACCTACCAGCACAAGAAGCACCTATTACAGCTCAACAACATTGTTCATCTGCCAGTGATGTAGGTTGCGTCACTCATCTGCGTTTTTCCTCAGCGTCAACTCTGTGGAATCCCTAGTCTCATTACACAATATAATGCGAAAACTCTAAGATTTAAGTTGATTCATTGGTGAAATATGATGTGATGACTGAGAAGTCTTGATGCATTAGGCCTCTCTTCAGATTTTTTTTTTCTCACTTGCGGTCCTAAACCTAACAACTGATCATTTAAGTTTCTAAGAAAGCTGTTTGAGTGAGTTGAAACTTTTCATTAATAGTCTACACTTTGTCACTTTATGATAAACTACATCATCAGTGTCTTGTAGCAAACATATAGTTTATCTTTACATTTCGATTCCCATAATCCAACTGGCCATGAATTAAAAATTCCCCAGACCTTAGAGTTGACTGTCTTGAGACAGGAACCAAATACAAATGAATCAGAATGATTTATTTTGCAAAATTCATCAGAAGCAAATATATTTGATAGAGATGAATCAATAATGCAGTACACCCATTATACTGCTGTTTGCACCCATTATAACTCGTTTGCTATAAGCTCTACTACCCACTGCAGTAACTGAGTTTTATTGGAATACCACAAAGTTCAAATTGTCCAATAAAATGGAAAAAATAAAGATAAATTGACTGGAAACACAGAGTTAAACCCTATGTTGTGTCATAGAATTAAACAGGAAGCATGGAACTGAAACGCAAAAAATAATCTCCTAAGCTAAACCTCTCCAATTTCAATTTGACATTTTCAGGTAAAAGCAGCTGTCTCCTCAACCAACGGATGAAATTCTTGATGAATGGTGGAGCAGGGCAGAGATGGTAGTAAGCAACACAACAAGAAAAGGACTAAACTCGCTCATTTCTCTGGGAGCATGGACTCTATGGCGACACCGCAACGACTGCGTGTTTAATGGAGCTTCCCAAAACCTTGCAGGCCTTGGTCATGGCTGGCGAGGAGACAAGGTTCTGGAGCATGGCCGGAGCCAAGGGTTTCTCCTTGCTGACCGGCCATGATCCCGTGGAGGGTGATTAGTTCACCAAGTAGGTAGTGGTCGTTCGATCATGTTTAAAGGGCGCGAATGTAACTGATAATATTGGGGGGGGGGGGGGGGGGTTATTAATGCAATGATACGCATCTCTCATGTGTGTTCGAGAAAAAAAAATTCAGGTAAAAGAATCAGTTACACTCATTATGTGAAAGGGAGATAAATTCTCCTAAATTTAACAACATATGTCCCGTGGTGACACAAACTGAAGGATTTATGTCAATTCAATAGAGAAAGGTGACGCATCGTCCACATACTCAACGTTTTTAAAAACTGCTTGCTTATCTGAAACTTACAACGGAGCAATCACATATTTTCACAGCATGTGGCGCATTAAGGACCTGCATAATTTATCGATCTCTTTTTCAGATAATTAATGGAAAAAGGTTCCGGCCTTTTGCATCATGAGACACTTTCTCAGTCAGGTAGCAGATGTGACATTTATTATCTAAGGGTGTTAAACGATTCATCAAATAATTTGAAACTTTATTTGATTCCTCAATTCTAGATCAATCGTTTTCAACACTCCACGTCAGCTGAACCGGAGAATAGTTGCAGATACGCATCCTTCTAGGTAGGGCACAAAACCAGCACTCCAGCAGTAGCGTTGACGATGAGTGGTAAGATCAATATGCTATCCTCGAAACTAATAAAAACACACACCCACAATTTGTTTGCCAAGAGAAGATTAAAAGCCTCTTTGTGCCAAGATATATTTTAACAATCATATGCAAGCCTCTATGTGCCAAGATATATTTTAACAATCATATGCAAACATCAGATCAATTAAAGAGCAATCACACATGCCGGATGTAGCAGAGCAATGTGCACTATGGGGCGGACAACCAGAATTAGGATCTGACCATGCTCAATTCGGCTGTGGCCTAGCATGGTTTGCTTCGTGTATGATACAATACGCAATTGGTTGGAAACAAACAGTAACCTCACTCTTGGAAAAACACTGATATAATTCAGCAGAATGGTTGGGTTCGTGCTTCCACTGTTGGAGCCCAGCACCCTCCGGCAAGTCTCTCTCTCTCTCTTACTCACGAAACAAACGCAAGGTAGAAGATGGACAGCAGCTGGAGCCTGAAGCACGCAAGAGTTTCTGGCAACGAACGCCGTGGCGACGAACTCGCCCGTATCTTGGCTATTTTATTTCTCTGAGCTCAAAGTGACACTGTAGCTTCTGTGCACGGCTCGGCCTTCTGTGCACACCACGCCACCAAGACCCAACCTGACGCGTCCCCCGCAGCAATCCTGCCGGACACGGACTCAATCCTGGACGCGACGCAACACGGACTCAATCCTGGACGCGACGCAACGCGTTTGACTCTACCTCGTGCCGCAGCTGTCCTGCACACACACACGAGCACACATTCCTTGACAATGCATGCAACTCTGGCTAACACGAACACACGCATGCCTCGCGCCATGTCAAGGTTACTGCTAACATCCACGTTGTCCTACCATTGATACCTCCGGATGAGGCAGAGTTTTAAAGCTTTAATAACACAACAACATACAGATTCTATCAATTATGATGAGTAAACGTGACCCCAGTTTCTACGATCCAGGGGACTTGTCTGCTACTGCGTACCAAATAATGATACGAAAAAAAAAAGGAAACAGAGCAGTTCCGCACATTCCAGCACTCCAACGGGAAATCAAATCAAGATTCTGTGTCTGTACCGTAACACGTGTTGAGATGATGCGGATGGGGAACCAGAGCAGCCGCGGTCGCCGATTTCACAACCGCCGCCTGAGTCGAGGTCGAGCAGAGGAGGTGTTGGGGTATGGGCGAGCAGGACGCGGTGGCTACAGCGGCCAGTCGCGGGCGGCGCTGTGTTGGTGAGGCAACTTTCGATCCAACGGCGTACGATTGGCCGCCTGACGGTTAATCACCGCGAGAATCAGTTTTGCAAAACGCCTCCTCGTTTGGATCGCGATTAATATTTACATTTAGAGCAACTCCAACAGCTTAGGGATAATCCTAGCTAAATTTAGAGTTTTAGCAGCCTTGTAAAACTATAG
The DNA here is from genome assembly GCA_007726485.1 of Eragrostis curvula. Taxonomy (NCBI): domain Eukaryota; kingdom Viridiplantae; phylum Streptophyta; class Magnoliopsida; order Poales; family Poaceae; genus Eragrostis; species Eragrostis curvula. The sequence continues at coordinate 13,534,380 of CM017441.1, forward strand.
AAAGCTTCTCAAACGGTGAGGTAACCAACAGACTATGGAAATTTTTACTCTCCAAATTCAAATGATATCGATGTGAGATCCTAGCCACTCGTTCGCCAACGTGTCCTCAAGCTGAAGTGCGCTGCCGAGCTGCCTGTAGGCGCTCGACGCAGGCCGACAAACGAAGCCAGCTACGCTGGCGCCGGCGCCGTGCTGCTGGTCCCGTCACTCCTTGCGCCGCCTGGGCCGCGCGCGCGCTGGACAGCTCGCTCCTCCTCCCACAAGCTGCGTTTGCTGCCCGAGCTCTGCCCGAGCTGCTCCCCTGCACAAAAACAGAAGCAAACAAAACTCAACGGGTTTTCGATTAACTTGAGATACGGGTTCACAAATCCAAAGGCTTATAGATCCAGGAAGTAGATCCTAAAAAGCTAAGTAATCACCGCGAATTTTTAAGAAAACTAAGCGCCTCCTACGAAGAACAAATTTGGGGAAAACTAAAAATTCGGCCTGATCCATGATGAATTTTTGGGGGAAACAAACCAAAGTTACTCACAAGAATCCAAGTAACAAAAACCACCAACAAATTTCACGAGACTTGGAGCGAAACGCGAAGAACAAAAAAATGCCGCGGGGAAGGCGCGCAGGGCGGCTGCAGCGCTGCGGCGGCGAGGGCGCGGGGGTGCGAGCGGCGTGGGAAAAAAGCTATGGCGAGTCGAGCCCGCTGGGCAAAAATGGCCAGCGAAGACTCCGGGATTGCGAGCGAGATAGCCAGTAGAGGAAAAAAGAGAGTCTGTTGGATCCGGTTTTCATCCCTGTTTTGCTATTTTTACCAAACCAACTCGTTTTACACAGGCTCTTGGAGTTGCTCTTAGGTATCTCTGTGGATAGAGATAAAGATAGGGATCCCTATAAATCGAAATATATGGAAAAAGTGCACTTTTTTACTACTACTACTATTTCTTAGACTTTTTCAAGGAAACATCGTTTTTTCGATTTTGACTGAATTGGTCGGAGCGTAGACGAGCGAGCAGAGCCCAGGAAAGAGGTCAGATCGTCATAGAGCAGTCGACTAAAAGTATAAGACTGCTGGCCTGAGAGAAATTGAATATGAATTTGAGGTGAATATGAATTTGCAGATGCGACTTATGGATGTGGTCACAGCATATCTATATGGAACATTAGATACAGAAATCTATATGAAAGTTCCAGAAGGTATTAAAGTCCCAAATGAAGATGACCGCAAATTATATAGTGTCAAATTACAGAAGTCACTATATGGTTTGAAACAATCAGGGAGAATGTGGTACAACAAGCTCAGTACATTTCTCTTGGAAAAGGGATTTGTGAAGAATGAAGATTGTCCTTGTGTATTCATAAAGAAATCAGAGAAAGGCTTTTGCATAATCTCTGTTTATGTTGATGACTTGAACATCATTGGTACTACCAATGAAATTGAAGAGACTTGCTCATACTTGAAGACTGAATTTGAAATGAAAGACTTGGGCAAGACTACATATTGTTTAGGTTTGCAACTTGAACATACTCCTGAAGGGGTACTCTTGCACCAATCAAACTATACCAAGAAGGTATTAGAGAGATTTAATATGCACGAAGCATATCCACTCCGATCACCTATGGTGGTGAGATCCCTTGATATAGATCAGGATCCTTTTAGACCGAAGCAGGAAGATGAGGAATTATTGGGACCTCAATATCCATACCTCAGTGCCATTGGAGCCTTGATGTACCTTGCGAATGGTACAAGGCCCGACATAGCTTTTGCTGTTAATCTACTTGCAAGATATAGCTCAGCACCAACTCGAAGGCATTGGAATGGCATCAAGCAAATCCTCCGATATTTGAGAGGAACTGAAGACCTTGGATTATTTTTCAAGAAGAATGGGGAATTAACCCTTGTGGGTTATGTTGATGCTAGATATTTATCTGATCCACATAAATCAATATCTCAGACGGGATATGTGTTTTTATTTGGAGGAACTGCAATTTCGTGGAAGTCAACGAAGCAAACTTTGGTTGCTACATCGACAAATTACTCGGAGATCATCGCATTGTTTGAAGCTGCAAAGGAGTGCGCCTGGCTCAGGAGGATGACAAGCCATATAATGAAGACCAGTGGAGTGGCGTATACTCCATCCCCTACAATTATCTATGAAGATAATAAAGCTTGTATTGCACAAGTACAATCGGGATACGTAAAGTCGAACAGGACAAAGCATATGTTACCTAAATTCTTCCACACGCATGAAATGCAAGAGCAGGGAGAGATTTTAGTAACACATGTCCGATCTTGTGACAATCTTGCAGATATGTTCACAAAGGCCTTACCTTCCCGCACTCTCGAAGAGTGTCGGCGTGGTATTGGCATGAGAAGACTTAGAGAAGTGCATGGAACAGGGGGAGAACTTCCCTAAGTACATCACATTCCCGAACTAAATGAGTTATCTCGAAGATAATTCATATCAGTCATGAAGATTGATAAACATTAATCATGAAGATTAAAAACATTGCACTCTTTTTCCCTTATGAGTTTTTCACATGAAGTTTTCTCAATAAGGTTTTTAACGAGACAATGTGTGCATACAAGTGGTGGTAATATGTGCTCTTTTCTCCAATTTTTCCCACTGGGTTTTTAGGAGTTTTTATGAGGCATACTTATCACGATAAAGAGCCCAAGGGGGAGTGTTGTAAAACTCTTAATGGGCCAGGCCCAACTTCTAGAAGAAGCTGTCCTGGTCCATGTGGGCTACTTTATCGCATTGGAGCCCAACACGAAGTTAGGGTTCCACCCCTATAAATAGTTGAGGAGACCCCCCCTGTGTACCCTGACATCAGAATTTCGCAATAAAGAATTTCGTCTCCTCTATTCCAATTTTACTATTTGTTATTTGTCGTGATCTACGTGCCGTCGTTCCGCCGATAACCTTACCTAATCTGAATTATGATTAATAGTCGCAATCTAATATTTTACATATACCACCTTAGAAGATCCAGTTAGTTACACATTATCCTTTTTGGTGGACGTTTTTCATAACCCCCCTCTAAAACGAAGTAGTGTGTAAACGGACCTCGGCGGCAGCAGCGGCCAGCGGCGATGCCGACGCCGGCGAGCCTGAAGTGCGGTGGGTTCCCAGCCACACCCTCCTCCCTCCCTCCCACCGCACAGCCCATCCTAATTCGCGGTCACAGCCTCTCCATCCCCATCGGCGCATATTCGCTCCCATTCGTCGTCCTCCTGGCTCCCGCCGCCTCGTCTCCGGCGAGGTTCGACGCCCCCATCCCATTTCGCCTTCTCCGTGCTCGACACCCTCAGTCCATCGCTTCTGCGTGGAATCGATCCCGGCATCAATGAGCGCCACCACTGACCTGATCACCGTAGTCAAGCGGGACGCCGGAAACGGAGGCTTCCGATCGCCACGCTGGTGGCGAGGCAGCCAGGGATCGGAGGATGCACCGATCGAGTATCATCGTGGTCTGTTCTCATAGTCGCCATGCTACGGCAGCTCGATCAGGGAGTCCGTCATCTGTGCAAATTCGCTCTTCCACGGCAACTGCTTCGCCCGTCTCCTAAGGTACGCCCAAGTCTATCTGAACCCACATTGGGATTGGGCGTTTTAACTGTCTGAACCTACATCACGCCACATGGTTTGGGATTCTGTACATTTCATGTTAGCACTAGGAGGGCAGGTTTTGTTGCAACGATGACTCACGCTTATTTAGTTGGTTTGTCAGGCTTTTTGTGTTGTGGACTGGAGTTGGACAATACTTGGCTCTGCAGCTTTAGGTGTGGTTTGTGATCAGAAAGGCTAGCACACAATGCAAGAGTCATTCCGATTCCATACAATAGCTTCGAGTTTGCCAGGTACCAGCTGAAGTTCAGCTACTGATCAAACGCAACACTCTCCTAGTCCATTGGGTTCAAGCTCTGATCGATGAACTGCACCATGCAGCAAGTGATCCAGCATAATGCTCCCCATGTCAAACTGCAGTAGCATAAGCTGGGAAGGCTCTCTTAGCGCCGGTGAAGCAAGCAGGATAAGACCAGCAAGGTGAGAGTGGGATGCATTTGCCACTCAACGCGGCGGTGTTCTCATTAGTTTTTCGCCTTGCTAGTTTTTCAGTTCTCTGAAGGTATCACGTGTTACCAGCTCCAAAGTTTCCACTCAACTGCTGATCCCGCTGATTATTATCACAGCCTGATCGAGTAGACCTACGAGTGGGTCAGGAAGAGCACTAGGTAGCTCGTACCGAAGCAGAGCAAAACATCTATAAGTACTGAAGCAGAGCAAATAAAAGCAGAGTATTGGTTACGCAGGCAGGAGGTACGCTGCAAAGATGCATAGAAACAAAACTAAAGGAAAAATGGTACAGGTATTAAAATATGCTTATTATAAGCATTAACCAAATGGTCGTTGTGAACACGTAAAGAAGACCTTGAATAATTGCTCTACTCCAGGTGTGACAAGTAAGATGATGCTTCTGTTCACAGAAAACATACTGATGATGAATTAGAGTTGTTCGGTGGTTCCCTCCATGTTCTAATTTTCAATATATTTTTGTATAAATATGAAGATGATAAAATGAGTTTTTATGATTTTAGTTTTATTTAACAAAAACAATATTGTGATCATCCTGGAATTACTCTTGCTTAGTTTTAACTCTTCTCATGCGTGGCATTCCTTACTTGCACTTCAATCCAGGATTATAAACAAAATAAAAAAATGGAAAGATGTATGTCTTCAGAAATTAACTTGCTGGTTTTTCCCCTTGTGCATCTTGATCTCTCTGACAAAGAAATAGATGTATGTACACAGTACATGTAAATGATAAAACTCCAAGGCTGCTTGCATCTCATTTTAATGAATCATGTGCCATCGTTATGTAAGGTAATATATGGCTAGTGTACTAGCAAGACGTGAAGGTTGGTGAATCATAATTCATAAGCTATAGCTTCTAGATCATAAGTAGCAAGTTTCTTCAACAGTCAACGTGGGAAATTGCTGAAGCTAGATAGTGGAAACTCGCTGACCTTGTTTTTAGTTCTCTATCAGAAGGAGTGGAAATTCTCTGACCTCCTTTTTTAAGTTCTCTATCAGAAGGAGCTAAAATGGTAACAAGCCGCGATTGCATGGCAAGATTGGCAGCTGGTTAAGAGTGAGATGCATCAGGAATCAAACAGAGTTTGAATTGTTATTGCCACAGCTTTTACCACAAATAAGCAGGCCGCGAAATGTAGCTTAGGGTCCGCTTGCTCTATACCAAGGGCGAAGCTGGATGATATTTGACGCAAAGTACAAGCCACGTTGCTAGGTAGGCTACTTAAGGATTAAGAAGCGATCACATACTATACTGCTAGGGGGCCAGTGATAGACTTGTGCACGCTGTGAATATGGAATATATGGAAAACTTGATATTGCTGGTGTTTTGAATAGCAAAAAATTTCCATCATAGTTATCTCTTTAGTTTGTCTATCATTCGGGGTTCTAAAATCAGGTTTCCCAAGGAACATGCTTAGATGAGTTGAAACATCCACAAACCATGCATGCTTGGTTAATACTTAATACTTTGTTTCGCCTCAAAAAAAATACTTAATACTTTGTTACACTTTGTCACTTTTTGATCAGGAACGTCATCATTGTCTAGTTGCCTTCCTGTTCAACAAACAGCTGATTTATAGACACATTGTTCATGTGTCTCTTCCAAAAACGAGGGTCATGGATTAAAAGAGGGCCCAAATGAAGCTAAAATGATTGATTTAAATAAAGCCATCACAGGCAAATATATTTGACAGATAAATCAGTGCAGAGCATTGACGACCAACTAATGTGTTCGGTTCCCTCCTTTATACCTGTTTTGCGCCCTTTATATTCATTTGTTGTACGCTACACTGCCTACTTTCTTCACTGCTACAAGCATCAGTACTAGCAGGTTGGAAGAACTGGAACAAAAGAAAATTGTATTCTGTTCTTTGAAATTTTAATGGAGGTGAAATATATTTCATGATTTCACGGCCCTTGATGTTACAATTTAGGTTTGAGGCCACAAGAAAGTGAATAGGTTGGCTGAGAATAACTTGGCATGCTATTTGTCCTATCATTAATGCATTATTCATAAAACCTTCTGACCCTATGGTCATAAATCTCGCTTCACTCCAACATCTCTCCACTAGATAACTCCGCCAGTGCTCATGAATCTTCTTCAGGCATGCCGTTTGCTATACACTCCACTACCTGAAACAGTAAATCAGTTTTATCAGAACACCACCAAGTTCAAATTGTCCAATAAAATGGAAGAATAAAGTAATTAAAATACAGATAAATTTACTTGGAACCAATGATAGGAAAACAACACAATGTAGCTGGACCAAATGTTCATGGTTTACTCATTCGGTCTATTTTTTTCACAATGGAGAAAGAGTTTGTGTAATCATTCAATGTTATATGAATAGAGTTCGGCATCCCTTCCCTCTACAAAGTTGCAACATATCATAAAACTGATGAGATCTTAAAGTAGATCTGCATGATGAAGCAGTGAGGCATAACAACACTATTTGAGAATGACCTTTTTAGATCAGTTTAAAAGTAACATTAGATTAGATTGCAGCTGTTCTAGTAGAACTAAATTCTAAAAAGACTTCACTGAACTTTTAAGCATATTTTTGGGTGAACGACCCGAAAAGCCAGTACTTTACAGAATATGGAATGACTACCTTGGACATCATAATCAGTAAAAAGAAGTTAAACACTACTGTTGTTGCATAGAATTAAACAGGACGCATGCAACTGAAACACAAATAATAATTTCAAAAGCTAAATTTCTCCAGTTTAAATTTGTCATTTTCAGTTGCATGCGTCCAGTGATGAAGTCCTCGGAAAACTAATTGTGATGACACAAATGGAAGGAATTCTGTCAACTCAATAGGGAAAGGACACAACAACAGAACCGTCCTGTAGGGACGGTTCAAAATGGCCTACAGCGACGGACCAGGCCAACCGTTGCTACGTTACTGTCGCTAGAAATCATGAGCCTGCAGCGGCGGTTCAAAATAACCGTTGCTACAAACTGATTTGTAGCAACGGTTGCTGTTGTCAGCCGTTGCTACAAATCGATTTGTAGCAACGGTTGCTGCCGTCAACCGTTGCTACAAACTGATTTGTAGCAACGGTTACTGCTGTCAACCGTTGCTACAAATTGCTACAAACTGATTTGTAGCAACGGTTGCTGTTGTCAGCCGTTGCTACAAATCGATTTGTAGCAACGGTTGCTGCCGTCAACCGTTGCTACAAACTGATTTGTAGCAACGGTTGCTGTTGTCAGCCGTTGCTACAAATTTATTTGTAGCAACGGTTGACAGCAGTAACCGCCCCTACAAATCACTTTGTAGAAACGGTTGCTGCTATCAACCGCCGCTACATTTTCGACAGGAAAAAAATAAAATTAATTTCTTTAATACACATTCCAGAATACACAGAAATCACAGATAGCACAATATAAGATATAATCCATTCCAGAATCATTCCAGCAAGTGCAAAGACAAGTGTATACATCACTTAGTCATCATACACCCATCGGTGCACCAAAGTGTCAACAACATACATCCATACAACAATATTCACAAGAATATTCAACTAAATACATCCATGCAGCACAAGTGTCATCTTTCCTCCTTCTCTAACACTTCATAGTCATCGTTCTCCATAGGATCTAGGTTAGGCTCATATGGACGTTTGGAACCAGTCCACTCACAAAGCGGCCAATGATTCATCGCCAAGTCACTCTCAGGATCAAAGAACTTACCATTTGGATGAATGATTTCTCTCAGAATGAAACGACATAGGTTAGCAACCACCCGATACATTACATTTGTCGTCAAATGTATTGAGTCCGGCGGGATTATTCCTCTTCTAATCATTTCATATTCCTTTTGCCTTTTTGTTTTTTGTCGCTTCATCCTTTGTTCTTTCTGCAATGCAATTGTAAAGATGTGTTAATTGAAGAATTAGTGAACGAGTGACGACAAGAATACAACTAAAATGATACACAAACCATATACATACCTCTTCTTTGGTCTCCTCGGTGATGGTGTACAAGTATTTGGAGCTACTTTGCGAGAATATACATGTGTAGTAACCACAATGCACGGATCCTCTGGGCTGCTTGTAGCACTAAAATAGAGAAAACATAATTAGCAATTTGATATAATCATACAATCGACATACGATAAATGACGTAGCATGTCTTACCCAAAATTTATGACGGAAGTACATATATTTGTGTCGATAAGGGTTGTGCTTACCCCCAGCTTTGCAATAGTTCGCGTAAGCGCTGCTCAATTGAGAAAAGCGTATTGTTAGAAAAAAATAGTCGTCATAATTGAAAAGCGATGCTTAACTTACCAATCTATGACGCCGATGATATCTTGGTACCTCTTCTTGTCCACATCAAGACTATCAAGCACTAGAAGGTACCCATTTGTCAGTATAAGGCACAAACATATCCAGTGGTCACTACAACAATAATCGTGTTAGTACTCATTACAATAGATGTGTAGGAGATGAAGACAGTGGTTTAACTTACTCAAAGTTGTACGGGGCCATAATCATCTCTCTATCCTGCCACTTCATGAAACAGTCATAGATATATTTAGCCGTATGAGTCCTTGCCTGTTGGACCAACTGCTTTTCCAATGTCTCTAGCTCCGCATCCGTCTTACCAGAGTACATGGGGTCTAATTTGTTTAGTCGTGGGTTGATCACGGTATGATTTATGATCTAGGGGTTCAAGTATGCTAGCTTCCAAAATTCCCTGGTGTGTGTGTGTGTCTTTCGTTGGAAGATGGAACAAAGCCTACAAAACAAGAAAAGTGATTCTCATTGTTTTTCCGGTGAAGGACATGCATTTAAAAAATGAGATGAGGTGCGATGACTTACATGCACCACAAGGTTACTAAGGTGCTATCCATCCTTTGAAGCCGAAAGGCACGGTAAATTTCATCAAAGGTAATCCCCATGATGTTTGTCTTCATTGGTTCCATGTCGTTGAAGATGTCAGAGCCATACTTTAAGGGTATCATGGATACTCCTTCTTTTGCGGCTTGCATGTACCAGTGATGCAGCTTCTTCATCTCCCAAGGCATGTTCTTGAGACAAATTTTTGGTACAAGTTGCTTGCCCAGTTCGAATGTTGTAACGTCCTCATCGGTCAAGTCCCCCAAAACTTCATCGTCGTAGCACAACAATGATCGGGGATCTTTTACGTGGTCGACCTTGGGAGCTACCTGACAAGTCGGATTCCAGGTGTTCTTCCATGACTCCATGTATGACTTGACAGCCTCGTGGACCTCTTTTTTCCTACCAGTGGGTTCCGTATCGAAGCCGGTTACGGTCCGTGGTATGACTGGCACATATGGCTTCGTCGAAGGAGGCGGCCTTACATCTTTCTTTGGCGGGGGCTGAGGAAGCGCATCATCTTTGGAGGGCGCATCCTTAGAGAGTACATTATCTTTGGACGGCGGGGGCTCAGGACGCGCTACATCTTTGGAGGGCGGGGGATGAGAGAGCGCATCATCCTTGGAGGGCGGGGGCTGAGGACGCGCATCATCCTTCGAGGGCGGGGGCTGAGGACGCGCATCATCCTTGGATGGCAGAGGCTGAGAGAGCGCATCATCCTTGGAGGGCGGGGGCTGAGGACGAGCATCATCCTTGGAGGGCGGGGGCTGAGGACGAGCATCATCCTTGGAGGGCCGGGGCTGAGGACGCGCATCATCCTTGGATGGCAGAGGCTGAGAGAGCGCATCATCCTTGGAGGGCCGGGGCTGAGGACGAGCATCATCCTTGGAGGGCGGGGGCTGAGGACGCGCATCATCCTTGGATGGCAGAGGCTGAGAGAGCGCATCATCTTTGGATTGCGGTTCATCATTTGGCTGGTGCGGCTCATCATTTGGTACATCATTTGAGCCCGGCTGCTCTCGGATCAGAGTTGCAGCAGCGTCCCCTAAGTTCTCAATCGTAGGACTCCATTCATTCCGTTCAGCCACCATGATTGCTTCTTTACCAGCAGAACGAGTATTACTAGCCGAAGCTGCAGCCGACGTCGGAGACAGCTGACCATCGGCTCGGGATGGCTGGCTGGCATGGTGTGACCCGTGACCGGACAACGGGGCCGGAGAAGTCCGCGTGAGGAGGACAACTTCTCGTCGTTTCCACATTATGAAAGTGCCAAGAGTGTCCTTCAGAGTTTCTATCCCCTCCTCGGGTATTGGGATTTCAATCTCATTGTCCTCGTATCCTTCCACTATCTCATCTACAGATACCCTTATGAATCCAGGTGGGATTTTCCTTAGGTGAACGACGTCTCCAGGAAGTGCCATGCCTATTGCAACCTTCAATGTCTTCCCCTTCTTGTAACCAAACGGCACGTGCAGCTCACAAGGAACGGCCTCAGTGATGGGTTCAAACCCCGGTTCTGACCCCGTGGTGGACGTCGTCGTACCCGTCGTACCCTGAGACATAGAGTCCATCGACGCTTGGAGGTTGGGGACTATGGGCTGTAGTTGACTGAGCTCAACTGGATTAGAATTTGCAAATGCCCTATACCGCCGAACCCACTCTTCTTGTGCTTTATGTTCCAGTTCTTCCTTGTAGAAGTCATGCTTCTTGTACATGCTCGAGGATGAGGAGTCCGAGAAACCTTCATGCCAAGGTGTAGAACACGAGATTCCTCGTACCCGCCCGGGATGTTCTTTCGTCTGTAGACCCGCAGTGAGCGTGTCTTTGTGATACACAGGCTTCAGAACACCCATCTCCACCTGCTCTTGTATTGGACCCATTAAGCGTGCGACCACTTCTCCTGTCACAGGGTCCCTCGCCACAAGCTCACCATCCACCCACTCGGCTCGAGCATAAATCCAATTCCGAGTACGCTCATCGAGGAATCTCAGCGGATCAGGCTTTCCTTCCTCGCGGTTCTTCCGTTCCAGCTCTCTCCACTCGTCAACCTTGGCTCTGTAACCGCCTGGACCTAGGTGCGGATGGTACTTGTTCCTCTTGTTCAGCTCTGACATCCTCGCACTGAGCTCCAAAGCATCAGCGCTTGTCTTCTGTGCACGAAAGACATTCCATTCGTATGCAGTGATATTTCCATATTTCGAAGGGACCCGATCCTGTTTAATGTACTCGCGGTTGAGCATGCACTTGAAATCCCGAAAGCATCGGCACAGACAGTCCATTGTTGCCTTCCGGCCTTTCTCTTCGTCTTGCCTACGGAATTTGATCTTCTCCTTCACCGCTTTCCACATTTCCTCTTTCAGGTGGGTTGGCACTAAACGCCAATCTGTATAAGTGATGGAGCACTTGTCTTTGATCACCTTTCCACATCGGTTGCGCTATTTTGCCAGAACGCCTGGTGGATCGATTGGTTTCCCATCTTTCGAGTCAACGGCAATGACATCAAATATGCCTTCTGCCTTGTTTGCATTGCGTTGACCGCGCTTGCGTTTCGCTGGCGGCACTTGCTCAGGCTCCTCTTCTACGACGAGCTCATTGGTTGCATCGACTGTCGGCTCCTCATCAAACAAGCGGTGGGGCCTCCTTCTCCGTCGTGCAGGCTAGCATATGAGACATCAATATTTTAGTTAAACCACATCAAGGAGACAATGAAATGTGGAAACACTTATTTCACATCATACCTCCCGTACATGTTCGGGCTCATAATCGGGGTCGGGGACCCCAGATTGACGTTCCCGACGTGGTCGAGGAGTCGGCTCCTCAGGTTCCTCGTACTCGGTGCTTCCTTCTTCATCAGAGGAGTCACGGTTCGAGGGCGTGTACTCGATCGTCTCCCGGAATTGCTGAGACATGTTGATCGCGGATTCCGTGTTCTCTTGGTTTCCTCCTACCCCTCCTACTGAGTCCGGGTTGTTCTCCATCAGGCTTAATCAACTAACTGTGAGGTTATGAGAACTTCAGTTAACTACAACAATTCCTATGATAGAAACTAAAAGGTGCCATCAGATCTGGGATAGCCGTATCATCATGCAAACGTGACACTTGCCAGAGTCGAGTGGCAAGTGTCGACCAAATGAATATCACTTGGCAGAAACCCGCCACGTCGACTCTGGAAAGTGTCAGGTTGGCCATCCTCCTTCATCATTTGGCGACAATGAAAGGAAAAATTGCTCTCAGTGCGGGTTGCCGAATTAACGGCCATCCATCGCTCTAAGGTCCTAGACTTGCATCGCATAGAGTGTGCAATGTCCAAGGATATGCTCCTTCATGCAACGCTCGTCTCGCTTAGCCCGCTTTCATCATCGAGCATAGGGAAGAAGAGGGGGCCAGGTACAAACAAGAAATGATTGTCACTATCAGTCTCACTCTCACTGCGGGTTGCCGAATTAACGGCCATCCAACGCATTCAGTTAACCATTCACTAAATATATTTGGCAACTTCCAGTTAACAATTCAGTTAATAAAATGACAGCAACATGTTGAACTTTAGCAATTTCAGTTAATTTCCAACACTAATATGTACAACAATATCAGTTAAATTCAATTAACAGGGCAGCATCATGAATTTTGCATCACAAAATTACTAACACGTGAATTTCAGTTAACAGGGCTGCATTCAAAATTACTAACAGCATTGAAAATTACTAGCATAATGAATTTTGCATCACAAAATTAGTAACACAAATTGAGTTAACAGGGCAGCATTGCAAATTACTAACAACATTGCAAATTACTAGCAGCAACATGTTAAATTCAGTTAACAATATTCTGCAAAATCCAGTTAAAAGGGCAGCAACATGTTGAACTTCAGCAATTTCAGTTAATTTCCAACACTAATATGTACAACAATATCAGTTAAATTCAGTTACAGGGCAGCATCATGAATTTTGCATCACAAAATTACTAACACGTGAATTTCAGTTAACAGGGCTGCATTCAAAATTACTAACAACATTGAAAATTACTAGCATAATGAATTTGGCATCACAAAATTAGTAACACAAATTCAGTTAACAGGGCAGCATTGCAAATTACTAGCATCACAAGATCAGAACTAAGACAATGTCCTTACTTTTGCAGCACAAGAACACATCAGGCCACCCTCTGGACAGAGAAGGAAGAAGGGTCGCACCTGGTGGAGGACGAGGCGGCCGTTGCAGCTTGGGGACGGGTCGGCGAGGTCCGGGACGGCGGCGATATCCAGGACAGCGGCGAGGTCCGGGACGGCGGGAAGGTCGGGGAGGATCGAGCCCTAGGTCGGCGAGGTGGGATGGCGTCCCGGGGTCGAGGGCGGCGAGGTCCGGGACGGTGGCGAGGTTGGGGATGTCGGCCCGTGCACGAGCGCGCGTCCGGGACAGAGGCGGCGGAGATGGGGGCGGCGCCGAGCGCGAGGTCGCGAGCGGGGGCCCGTGGATCTTGTCGCGGGTGGAGGAGATGGGGGCGGCGCCGAGGGCGAGGTCGCGAGCGGCGGGCCGTGGAGCTCGTCGCGGGTTGAGGAGGAGGAATGCGGTGGTGGCGTCGGCGGCGAAATTGGGCAGCCTGACGGCGTGGTGGAGAAGCCGCCGGGATTTTACAAGGGTTGAAGGAAGGAGAAGAGTTTATATAGGACGATTTTTAGCCGCGGTTCAAGATGACGTCATCGAACCGTTCCTACAAATTACATTTTTGTAGCAACGGTTCCTGACGTCAGCAAACCGTCGCTACAAATATTTTCCTTTTTTTTATTTCATTTGCTGTGAAAATGACAGAAAATGATTACAAATGGTATAAAACGTTATAAAATGATAGCAAATGGTATAGAAATTATTATAAATGTTTTAAAATTATATAAAATGTTTGATGATGGTATAAAATGTTATAAAATGATACAAAATTATTATAAATGATATTAAAATTTTAGAAAATGGTATAAAATGTTAGAAAATGATATAAAATTATTAGAAATGATATAAAATGATATTTAAATGTTAGAAAATGGTATAACATGTTAGGAAATGAAACATAGTTGCATTAAGGTACATTACATGGAACATAATTCAGAATATTACAAAAGACATCAATGAGCTAGTTAGCCTTGAACGACTTTTCCTTCGTTGTCGTTTCGCATGTAGGGCACTACACCAGCATAGAATAGGTTTGTCTCAAAGAGTTTAAATTTGGTTGGATTAATGAAAGATGGCACTTCTTCGTACTGATTGTATTCATCTTCATCCTCCACGTTCTCAACACCGACGATTCTTTGTTTACCAGAAACAACGATTGACTTCTGTCCTCCGCTCGCTGGGTCAGGTGCGTACCACACTTGTTGCACTGTCTTGGCTAGTATCCAAGGCTGATCTTTGTGACCAACATTGTTGAGATCCACGATTGTCATCCCCAGGTTGTCAACCTCCACGCCACGCGGGTGCTTCACCCATTTACACTTGAATATAGGAATATGCAAACTTTCTCCATAGTCTAGTTCCCAGATTTCCTCAATATACCCATAGTACCATGTATTGTGACCTTCTTCATTCTGGGCTAGAGCTCGAACACCATAGTTTTGACACTTGCTCCTTGTGTCTTTTTTTTGGGTGTGAAAGGTGAAACCATTGATGTCATACGATTGCCAGGTGACCACACTCCTCGATGGGCGACTAGCTAACATTCTCAACATCTTGTCATCTTCAGATTCCCCACTTGGCAGGTCTAGGTTCTTTAACCATGCCGTGAAGCAACGCTCGTGCTCCTTTACGATCCATTCATCCGACCGGTCCTGATTATTCTTGCGAAGCTCAACCAGGTGTCTCTCAGAGTAAGGTGTCACAAGCTGAAGTTGTTGCAACACGCTGAAGTGTGCTCTATCTACTTCTTCGTAACTTGAATCGGTGAATGATCTCCTTCCTGTCATTCCTTTTCCAGATAGCCTTCCCTTATGACGAGACACCGGAACGCCGATTGGTGTGCTACCTTTAATATAATCTGTACAACACTCGATAATCTCCTCAGTTGTGTAGCCCTCAATCATCGAACCCTCTGGATGGGAACGAGTCCGTACATATTGCTTCATGAAGTACAAGAACCTCTCGAATGGAAACATGTGATGCAAGGACACAGGTCCCAACGCCCAAATCTGGTCAACAATGTGAATCATGAAGTGTTCCATCGTATCAAAATAGGATGGAGGAAAGCACATCTCAAGAATGCACATGGTCTCCTTGATGTGAGTCCGTAGGTTATCCAAGTCGTCTAGACTAATCACCTTCTTTGACACCTCATTGAAGAAGTAGCACAACCTAGTTATGGCCAACTTGACCCACTCTGGCTTGATAGCTCTGATGGCGATAGCAAGATACACTGAAAGCATTGAGTGGCAGTCATGAGTGTTGTAACCACTTATCTTCAACTCTTGCATGTTAACAAGATTCTTGACATTTGATGAGAAACCGGTCGGGGCTTTAATCCCGCGTAGGCAGTTGCACATAGCTGTTTTCTCCTCACGCGTAAGGGTGTACCCCGCTGGGGGGAGGTAGTACTTTCCGTTCGGTCTTTCTTGAGGCCATAGCTCTTTCCTTATTCCCATGTCTTTAAGATCTCTACGTGCACTCAGACCATCCTTTGTTTTCCCAGCTACGTCGAAGATAAGTCCAGAGGTGTTATCAAAGACACCCTTCCCGATGTGCATCCAATCGAAGGCATGAGGCACATAGAATTCTCTCCAGTAATTGAGGTATTTGAAGAAAATCGATAGCTTCTTAAACGGCATGGGAAGCTTTGAGTTCTTAACTCCCTTCACAGGCTTTCCGAAAACTACACGGATGTTCTTCACAATCTCAAACACATGCTTTCCGGTCCAGCGTCGTGGGGCTGATTCTTTCTCAATCGTGCCATCAAAGTTTCTCGCCATTGCACGATAACTATGTATCTTCGGCAGGAAGCGGCGATGTCGCATGTACACCAGCTTCTTAGAATTTTGAAGGTAGACATAGGATGTATCATCAACACATGACATGCATGCCGCCTTCCCTTTGACCTGTCCAGAGAGCGTCCTTAGTCCAGGGGAATCGGTGATGGTGACGAAAATGATGGCATGCAACGTGAAGTACTCCCTCTTGAACTCATCCCACATACGAATCCCCTCTTCCCAAAGTTTCTGCATGTCTTCCAACAACGGTTCCAAGAACACATCGATATCATTACCAGGCTCGTGAGGACCAGATATAAGGGCCGCCAACCATATGTACTTACGCTTGTGGCACAACCATGAAGGGATGTTGTACATTGAAACCGTAACTGGCCAAGTGCTGTGCGGGTTCCTCATTTGACCGAAAGGATTCATGCCGTCAGTACTCAATGCGAACCGTATATTCCGTGGCTCATCAGCGAATTCTGGATGGTCACTGTCGAACTTTTTCCACTGAGCTGCATCGGCGGGATGTCTGAGCTTATCATCCCCTTTGCGCGTATGCCAAGTCATCATTTCCACGTCTCTTGGATTGGTGAACATGCGCCTAATGCGATCAATAATAGGCAGGTACCACATGACAAGGGATGGAATCTTTCTGTCATCGTCATCTCCATCGTTCACCATGCTCTTCTTCCTCTTCCTCCCCACCTTCTTATTCTTCTTGTTACCCCCATCGGTTGTGTCTGCACCGTGGTCATTGTTCCGCTTGTAACGACTGCGTTTGCACCTTGGGCATCTATCAGCATTTGTAAACTCTTTCCGATACAAGATGCAATGGTTTGGACACGCATGAATTTTTTGCACGCCCAAGGAAAGTGGGGACAATAGCTTCTTCGCGAGGTAGGTGGTCCTAGGCAATGAGTTCGGCTTCGGCAGCATGTCAGAAAGCAACTGCAACAAATTAGTGAAACTTCCGTCTGACCACCTGTTAGTGGCCTTTAGTTTCATCAGATCAAGGACAGAACGCAACAGAGTAAACTGTTCATCACAACCCTTTGATTTCTCGTACAGAAGCTCCTTTGATGCCTTCTCAACTGTGTCCATGTTGTCAAGTCCTTTCGCTGTACCAACATTATGGAACACTTGTGGTTCCACGTGTCGCAACATGTCCTCAACATCAAAATCAGGTTCCACATCCATAGCCGCGGTGCTATCATGACACTCTATTGCTCTTACTTCAACTGGAACCTCAACCTCCCCCTCATCATCTCGAACATCATCAACCGCATCCGACCCGCCAATCTCGATGTCCTCTTCACCGTGTCGTGTCCACGTCGTGTACCCCTCAACGAAACCCCTCTTGACCAAATGTGATTTGATTACATTCGTATCTGTCCAGAGCTTCTGATTCTTGCAGTCAACGCATGGACAATATATGTCCGTTGTCCGTTCAAGATGAGCATGTTGTTCAGCGCAATGGATGAACTTGGAGAGTTGCTCCAGAAATAACAATCCCACTCTGGGTGCCTCGTACATCCAAGATTTATCGTCCATCGATCGCATTCCTATGACAAAGATGAAGTAGATAAAATAAACCGAAATGAGCCTTTTTTTCCAATTTAATATACTCAAAGAGGAAGAAAACATAACAAAAGCAATTAAATTTGACACATAAAATCCATGAATCGCACACATAACCCCTCTCTCTAGTGTTGTCTCCATCGATCTCTCTCTCAAGGTCTCTCCCTCTCTTTTATTTCCCACTCATCATTCTTCAAGAGTAAAATAGGCCAAAATTACATAACTATGAAAAAAGCTATATAAAAAGGATATATTGCTAGATGATGCAAATACAAGGTACTTGATGCAATATAGTATCATTCAAACCAACTGAAGCATCACGAATCAAGAGAATTTTGCCTAAATTCGATTAAAACTGAGCACAAGTTTGAAACCCAAAATTGAGTCGCAATTCAAAATGTTAGAAGGAAATAACCTATGCTGTGTGTTCCCCTTGCCTCACTGAACAAAATTGTTCAAAAGAAACGAAATCAAAACCTTCCCCCCTCGTTTTAGCGATTTTGGAGAAATTCTCCGGCCGCCATGGAAGAAGTGCGAAGTGCGAGCTGGTCGGGGAGCTTTAAGTAGCGTAGCCCTTTTTAGCGGCGGTTGATGGCAGCAACCGCCGCTACAAATTGATTTGTAGCGGCGGTTGATGACATCAACCGTCGCTACAAATCCATTTTTAGCCGCGGTTGCTGCCGTCAACCGTCGCTAGAAAACGATTTTTAGCCGCGGTTGCTGCGACGAACCGCCGTTACTAATTGCATAAACAATTTTTTTTAGTGATGTGCAGTGGTATAGCCACATGCACATCACAAATACAATATTACACACACACAAACTCACACACTGACTAACATAAACACACACTAACACATGCATCATCATTGTTACATACACACTAACACACTGACTAGCAACTAACTAACTTAACTAAAAAACTAAACAAGTACTAGTGGTCGGCGGCACATCGTTGTCGGTCCCAAAATTGGCCGCCATTCATGCATGGCGCGCGGCCGGCGGAGCGACGTTCCTCCCACGGGCTTCGCCGCCTCCATGGCGCGCGCGGGTGTCGTAGCTGCGCGCAAGTCACAGCCATCCTTGGTTGCGAGCCAGGATGTGGTGACGGTTCCTCCCCACCGCGTGGACGTCCTCCCTGCGGCGCATCTCCAACACATGCATCATCATGTCGGCCATCGAGTCGCTATCAATGCCGGGGCAAATGGGGCACAGGTACGTGACCTTGCCGGAGGGGCTGCCCCTCACAAGGACGCGCAGCCCGGTGTCGTCGGTGGCTCCTCCGCCGCCATTGTTGGGGGAGCGCGGCGGATCGGCAGGGAGCGGGTTGCACGGCGGGTAACGCTCCGTGCAGGGGCGGGCGCCCACGAAGGTCGTCTGGGCGGTGGCGCAGCGGCGGCGGCGAGTCATGGCGCAGCTAGCTCTAGCTAGGGAGAGGCGACGACGGCGGATAGCGTGCAGGCGCAAGGGAGAGGCGACGGCGGCGGATGGCGAGCGGATAGCTCTAGCTAGCTGGAGGCGTCAATTTATAGCCGGCCGGCGTCGATTCGGGAGGCTTCTGCCTCTGTTCAGCCCGTGCCACAGAAGACAAGCTCTCCCCTGTTCCTCCACTTTGTAGGGACGGTTCATGATGCCAACCGCGGCTAAAAAAGCTTACTAGCCGCGGTTGCTCGCAGTAACCGTTGCTACAAATGATTTGTAGCAACGGTTGGTAACAGCAACCGCCGCTATAAATGTCAGATCTTTAGCGGCGGTTGCTGCCGCCAACCGTCGCTACAAATATTTGTAGCAACGGTTCGTGGCATCGACCGCCGCTATAAATCATCTTTAGCGGCGGTCAGTTTGTACAGTGCCCACCAAATACTGTAGCGACGGTTGGCTTTCAAAACCGCCACTATGTGATTTTGGGCACTGTCGCTATAGGAGGCTTTTGTTGTGTGTAAAGTAGTACAATAAAACATTAACAATTCGTAGTTCTTTAGCACAAGGCGTAGTTTCTTACCCATTTGAGCCTCACAATAAAAAAGAACCCCGTATTACAGGGGGTGCATTCACCCTCACACTACACAGACATGATCAGAATCAAACCCCGGATGGCTAGGTGACAACCACCATTATTAGCCAATATATCTCAGGGTGATTCTTTTGTTCATCACAGTAACACTATGAACAAAGAATCACTGAACAAAAAAACGTATAAATCAAGAACAGCGGATGCCTTGATGACCACTCGATGATTGATCGACGGGCGCATTGCGTTATCAGTGTCGGCTGCACTCGGCGGGCAACCCATTCGGAAACCTCCACCCGTCCGTGCAGTAGTTGTAGCGCATGAAGTTTTTCTCGGCCCATGAAATGGTGCCCCACTCTGCCTTGCTCGGCTGCCGGCGCATCCACTTGCCGCTGCCAGCGGGGCACTTGCTACCGCCGACGCAGGCATCGGCGCGAAGTAGTTGCGGTAAGTGACGGTGAAGGGCGCGTGCGACCAGTCAATGGGGATCTTGCCCTTCTCCGTGGCCCAGTAGCTGCCGTCCCAGAGCGTGGCGTGCACCGCCATGGGTTTGGCGTTCGGGTAGGCGAGGTCGGCGTAGCGCTTGAAGCAGCGGATGACTTTGTCGTCCACCTGGAAGATGATGTTCACCGGGTTCCAGATGATTGTGTAGTGTGGAAATCGGCTGCCGGGTCGAACCAGAGGTCGAACTGGTGCTCCTTCTTGCCGTCGCCATTGGCCCACACGTTGGTGTTGAGCACCACGGGCTGGCCGCTCGCGTTGCCCATGAACTCCATGTCAATCTCGTCGCGGTAGTCATCGGTCCCCGACGAGCTGCATTATGCATTGCATCCGTCAAAATTGTTAGTGATCAGATGGTCCTTGGAGCAACAAAACTGGAATTGAAGATTAAAAGTGGAAAGCGCGCTAAGGATAGGATATTACGTAGAAGCAGCTGACGGTGCCAGCAGAGTTGCCGGGGATGAGCTTCATCTTGATACTGAACTCGCCGAAGAGGAAATTCTTCTTGGAGTTGAAGCCGCCACCGCCGGACTGCTGGTTGAGGCTCACCATGGCCACCTGCTGGCCCGAAGCGTCATAGGTGGCGCGGACGTTGCCGTCTGTGAAGAAGTAATCGTTGAGCCAGTGCGCCGACGAGGCTGCCTGCACGAGCGCTAGGGCGACGGCAAGGGACGCGAGATGAGACCACCTGGCCATGGCTGCTCCTCTATAACCTGGTGAGGTTTGATTGGTGCAGAAAAGCTCAGGAGGTTGTGTGGCTTTATAGATGTGTGCGATGGCCGCTGGTACGCCAGCTTCGGTTGCTGCTGGCCCCCACCACGTTCTGTTCATGCGCGGGGCACATTATTTTTGCTTCTTGGATGGGTGCCAAAGTAAGGGCCGGTTAGCGGATTAACGGAGGGTTCATAATTTGGTAGTTCGGTTATGTATCCTAAAGAACTCTAGACATAAGTGGGGAATAAAGAAATTAGATGTAAGGTGTGCTAAGCTCATGATAATATAGCTTCGTGTTCTATTTTGCCCTTTTTTTTAAGAACAGGAAAGAAACTAACACATGGTTTGTGACAGTGCCAGCGATCAATAAGAGCAGAAATATAAGCCTGTTTGGCACAATTTGTTTCTCAGTTTCTCCACGGAAATAATCAGCAACTATGTCAATATCAGGATTCTAGGATAGCTTACTAGTAAGCAGATCCTTAGCATAAACTAAAATGCCCAAATAAGCAGAAATGTGTTTTCACCACTTTTCAACTAAGATGCTTATTCATCAAAGAAGTGATTTAAAAACATGCTCTCTTCTGTTTGCTTGTCTTGTCTCTTGAAATCTCCTATATATAGTTCATCTACTCAAGCATGACTTACCTATGAAAACTTTTCAATTTGGCAGATGATCATTTCTTCATATGTTTCTGCGTATGCTTCAACTTTGAAGTTATCTCCCTTTGAAATTTCTTCATACAATCTATTCCTCTAATTCATTTTTCTATAGAATGTAAAATTTTCCATTAAATTATGACATGTCAATTTTTATCATTGATATTCTGTCGGCCGATGTTCCTTGTGTAAAAACAAGTGGCGTGTCCAGCAACTCAGCAAAACCCATAATTACGTCAATTCCACCTGGGAAACACATCGCACTGTAGTGTGGACTGGCAAGCCAAAAAGAGGAGTAATAATCATACATGTTTATCAAATTTTCCAACATCATCGGAGAAGCGATTCAGACATGTACTCTTCCTTTGTCATTAATGTCTTCCCAAATTTATACATATTTTTAATCTACATCCGGATCCATAATAGTTCTTATGCTTCTGCATGTGCTTCAGCATCGAAGTTAGCAGGGTAATTCACTGATGCATAGTTGCGTGTAACATATGCATCTGAAATATAATATATACTCCCGTTTTTAAACCATATCGGTTGATGTTCTTTTCTCCAATAACAAGTGACGAGTCCATAATCTAAAACAACAACAGTGACTCAGCAAAACCCAGCATAACGTCAATTCCACCGTGGAGGCGCACCGCACTCGGTGTGGATTGGCAAGCCGAAAAAGAGGAGGAATCAGCCAAGTATCACATACCACCACTAGTGTGACTCTAATCTTTCTATTATTGCGTTGGTTGCTCCGTTGGTTGGTTAACCACTTTGCATCAGTCTGCATCAAATCAGGCGATGGGCCACGCCATGTTCGCATAACGGAAGAGCTTATCCTCATTTTTCTTTTGAAAGAAAAGAGCTTATCCTCATTGGTGGTAGGCATTTTCACTCGCACACATCCATTGATTTGCACGCTTGGACGGTTGAGTCCGTAGCACCGCCTGTCACGGGCCTCGGGTGTCTGTAGTCTGTACTGAAAAGAGATGGTGGTTCGTGCGTTGCGTCCGGCGCCTCGGACCGGTGCTGCTGCGCTGTCGACGTCTCTTTCTACGGGGCCTCGTTTAATTTCAGGCGCCGCGCGCAGCCGTAAGTGGATGAGTCTGGATTAAGTGCCTTGTACGTGGCAGCCGGCCCGGGTGGGCACACATGTCCGTTGATGTGGATTGTGTGCGGTGTCCGCTTGTTCCCTCAGTGATCGCCAATCAAATCACTGAGACCTGTTTAGTGGACGCGGAGCACGCACGAGCTGACTTCTACTTACTTCTATTCACACATATGGGAGTATATTTAACTTGAATGCTTTGATTAGAAGCGGGCTGCAAGCCTGCAACCGTGATGCATTGCTTGAATTTATTTTTCTTTTTGTTTCTGCATGCACAAGCTAATTTTAGTTGCAACAGTAAACTAAGCATAGCTCAGATGGATGGTTAGGTTCCTAGTATATAGATCAATCAATGAGGTTCGTGTCTCCGACTCAGCTAATTTTTCATTCAACAGGAGGCAACATTCCCGTCAAGGAGGATGTGTGATTTCCTCAATCGCACATACGTGTATGTCTTGAGAAAAAATGATTCGCAACTGGCAGGAGCACCAGCTCTTTACTCAGCCCGAACTTGCACGTTTCTTTAGCTATGTGTAGTCTGCTATATTGCGTGCGTTGACTGACCTTTCTGATATCCATTTATCATATTTACGTTAAATAATGTATCGGTTAACATTGTAAAATTTCCTTTTACCTGGGTTTTCATTCACCTGATATAGCCTCATTCAAAAGTGGCACACGGAGGGAGCACAAAGCCTCACTTTCAAGTCCAACCCAGTCCCCCCCCCCCCCCCCCCCCTCTTTGACCCGTGTACACTGGCGGAGCCAGTAGAGGGCCAGCCGAGGCCGTGGCCCCCCTTG
>CM017441.1:13557743-13649929 GCA_007726485.1 Eragrostis curvula
AATTCTTCTTGGATTTTATGTTGCGGAATTACTGTTTTGTCAAAAGGTATATATATAACTATTTGATACAATAAAGTTATATATAACTTTGCAAGCAATTGAGGTATTGAAATGACAACCTACTCTTACTCTTAAATCTACTCTCTCTCTCTCTCTCTCTCTCTCTCTCTCTCTCTCTCTCTCTCTCTCTCTCTCTCTCTCTCCCTCTCTCTCCCTCTCTCTCCCTCTCTCATTTTTGATTGTTAGGTCTATATGCAAGGCATGACGAAAATTGTAGTGGGGATGGACTACATGGCGGCGAAGAGTGAACAATTATATAAAGGAGGGCAGTTGCTACAGTTGTACTATAAAGAAGGCCTTGGTTTGCTTTGCTGTTGGATTGAAGGCTTGTTGCATGTGCCTTTCATTTTGACCCTGTTCTTTCATTTCCTATTCATTGTAAGTAGGTCGCCTCGTCAAAGATCAAATAATTCTCTTTACCCTGACTTTCTGGTATTGTCATCCACCCAGACGTGTGTGACCTGATCAGCAACACATCGTAAGCATGCCGCCATTCCCAGAAGCCCTGAGCATGGGCGGGTATAGATGGATTAAGGCGGGTTTGCAACCCACCTGTCAAAAGGGCACTTAGATGGGTTGGATTGGGTGGATTCGACGGGTTAGATGGGTTGGTGCATGTTCCTTGGTTGGCGCTCGTCTGTGATGGTGCTGCTGTCTGTTGACTCGTTCTAGCTCTTGCTCATGCATGCTGCTCAACAAGGCCCTTATCGAGAAGCGGGTGCAGCCCGTTGAGATTTAGTTGCTCTCCACCAAGGTGTTTCGTTCTTGCTGCGTGTCTCGTGCTTATCAACAAAAGCAGCACCAGCGATGTGGGGCTGACGATGCTGGGTCGTTCCTGCTGGGCTTGGCGACGAACATCGAACGTTGTTCCTGGAAGGGGCCAAGATCGTGTTTCAGTCGATGCACGTGGACCGTTTGATCAAAAATGGACGGCATCCGTTCATCTCCTACTACCTTCAGCAAGCGCATCGTATTTTTGAGGTACAGCAAGTCAGCGCTTCGCCGCCTCCCGCCGGCCTGCCTCCGTCCTCGCCGGCGAGTCTGCCTGGTAACTCGCCGCTGCGCGACGCCCCGCCCTTTCCTTCCCGTCCGTTGGTCTCTCGCCGTCCGCCGTCGCTCGCGCCACCATCCATGGGTTTTATGGGTTCTACCCATCTTGACCCAACCCGTGAATGATTCGTTCTCATGGTTTGGTTTGGGTTTGGGTGGGTGCATTGGGCAGGTCGTCTAACCCATGCTCAGGACTCAGGGCTAATTCCCACGGGAGGGATTGAAGGACGGATGGACCAATGGGCCAGAAACGTGGGTTGGCAGCCATGTTTAGGGGAGGCGTTAGGCGCTAGGCGGGCGTTGAACCACCGCCTAGCGCCTAGGCGTTTTCCTAGGCGTTACAAATTTACGAATTTTATATTAAATTTAAGGCTAAAAAATAAAGAATGAACCATGAGATGGATTGCCATGTAATAGCCCATTCAGCTCATCTGTTGACCCATCAACCCTCCTACGGAGACTCTCCCGACCGCATCCTCTCCCGACCATGCTAGGAGAAACGGCGACGACGAAAGAGGAGTGGCAATGACCAACGGAGAAAGGGCGATGGCGCCCGACAGTTAGATCTTCCTCTTGCGGCCCTATTTAACTCCTGTTGTGGTGGTCTTTTACTCTTCCTCTTCTTCCGAATCTCGCCGCTAATTGTCTAGGTGCCGAAGGCTGCCTAGTTAGCGCCTAGCCCCCTAGGCGAGGAGTAAGGCCACCGCCTAGCGCCTAGGCGTGCATAGGCGAGGCCTAGGCAACGCCTTTTGTTTCGTGGGTTGGCAGTAGTGATGGGCTAAATTGCTGATGGCCGCGACAGTGTCGACCAATTTCGTCAATGCAATCCGATTTCCAGCCCAATTCGCGGACATACCTCATCTTGAACCTCCTGACGGATCAGGACTTCAAACCTCTCTTCCACCGCTCCACTGTCCCCGCTGGATCCACCACTGGGCATGTGTATATGTGCATGAAGAGGTGAGAAGATTTGCCCACATTTACCTGAGTGTCTGAGTTTGATCAACATTAAAGGCTAACCCTTTTTTCGCGATGCTAGGGTGGAGCGTAAATAGATTGATGGGACGGTGTGGATCCACCCAGTACAAAAGTAGGTTGAAGGTTTTGACCCAAGAATGTTACATATGATGGCCTAGCACAGCAACAAATTGAATCCGAGTCTCGTTGATTATTGATGCGTGTGCGAAAAGGTAATCTGATCGAATCATGGTGGTACAGTAGACCATAACAGAGGTTTCGGGCCTGTAACTAGGTACATGGTCATAGTAGTTCCAATCTTATGCTACCCCACCCTTGTTTTTTCTGCAGGACTCTACGAGATACGATCCTAGAGAAAACAAGACAAAATGGAGCATGGGAAATTCAATCTTCTCGAGCCTAACACTGCAAAAACTCTGCTAGCTGCATATTCCCTTTATGATATGTACAATATGCTACTATAGTCACTGATTTTGCCGCATGATGGCACTAAAGAATTAAATCTTTTGCAAGACCCTTAAGAAACTCCTTGTTTTTGTAGGATGATTGCACAAAAGAATTGAAATATTATAATTAACATAAATGGAGAACGAATGAATTTAATGATACCATGAAACACGAACTGACCTTTGCAGCATATGCATATGGCATGTCTGGACTGCTTCTTCTTCCAATGAAAAAGATGAAATACTCAGAGCTATGTGCTCTCTATGTGCTTTATCCAGGCAAATATCCATGGCTGCAGGTAGGGAGATCAGAGATCAAATCGGTCGCTCCGTGTTCCTAAGACAATGCAAGGCAAGTGGAACCTCGAGCATGGAACAAATAATAGCTTGTCGCATTACTTATACAATGCATTGTACTAATCATGTATATGACCTTAGCTGGCAGAAACACAGGATTGGTTAATTAATTCCAGCTATTTGTCGCCACTTGGCCGCAATGATTGAAACGCAAACAACTGCAGTACAACTCAATGATCAAGTGGGAACACTGTGTTCGGTAGATGCTAGAATTCACGACAAGAAAAATGATTATTAGTCATCAAGATATATGTCACTATATATACATGTATTGTTGGTCACAATAGTTAGTTTGTCACCAACAAACTTGCCCATATTTTGTTAGCTAAAACCTTATCACTATATATATAGTGATCAATAATTGCATATGTTGGTCACAGAAACTATATAGCAACCAACACAATCTTGGTAATTACATATAATGTTGGCCATTAAAATCGCATACCCACAAAAATCCTCAAACTTGGTCACTATTAATCAACTTATAGTGAGAAAAATTTTGTGACTAAAACCCTGTTTTCTCGTAGTGATTGCCGAGGCTCAACTTTAATCAGTGCTTTTAATACATCCCTTTTTGTATATACCTGATCTCGGAGGTTAATTCTGATCCCGGAGGTTTGTTCGGTCCTTGCTTTTGAGATAAATTGGGACGGGACATCT
The DNA here is from genome assembly GCA_007726485.1 of Eragrostis curvula. NCBI lineage: Eukaryota > Viridiplantae > Streptophyta > Magnoliopsida > Poales > Poaceae > Eragrostis > Eragrostis curvula. Next base: position 13,561,295 of record CM017441.1, read on the forward strand.
AATTGTACACGCAGCCAATACTCAAGATTTGGTTGACTGTGTGATTCAAACCACAGAAAAGGCTCCAAATATTTTGAAACTTCGGTCCAGATTCCTCAGTTATCATACTCTAAATGGTGCATTATCTCTATTCTTTTTTACATGTATAGTTAGGACATCGATCGTGTTTCCCACAAACATATTTGCCCTACTTCCTCGGAAAGTTTACCAATGTAGGAGTAGTTGTAATAATGGTAAAAAGTTGTTACAATTTAACAGAGTGCAGTCTAGGACTATTTGAGAACGGAGCTACTCTCTCTGTTTAGAATTATATTAGCTCTAGTTACGGAGATTAAAAAAGATGGGTGCACATAAAACAATGAGGAGAGATATAGAGATATATGGGGAAGAAAGAAATGTGCATCGGAAAGTAAGAACGCCTTAGAGCGTCTCCAATGGTTGCCTCTAGCTACCTCTTAAAAAAAAATTATTGAAGAAAAAAAAGAGAGAGAGAAGACAACTAACCCTTTCTCAAGAGGCAACATCTAAGAAAAATGAGAAACTTAACCATGGACCATACTCCTCTTTAATTCTTTGTAAGAGCTTGCTGCTATCTCTTAGTTGTCTCTACTATTGGGGACACTGTTATAATTTGGAACGGAGTGAGTATTATTCCTTAAGCCAATGAATTTTTGTAGCATGGGCTTACCGACCACATATGCAATATATACCAACAAGTTTCTTAGTTGCCTGAATAACAAAACAGAACTTTGGAATAAGGCCGGGGAATGGCAATTCGAACGGCCAACATTTTCTTTCCTTTTGCATTCCAGATACGTGTACAAGGCTGAGAGCACCGCAATTTCCCCCAGATATATGTCAACCTACCATGCAAAACATTTATAGCACAATAATACAACGCTCCAATTTGAAAGGATCAACAAACCCAGCATTGGGCCCTTGTGGTTGAACCAACCCATCCTGTTTCGAGTCCCCAACTCATCTAGGTGTCGCATTCACAACTAATTATTTTTCATTGATAGGCAATGTCCGGCCCCGTCGATAGTGATGTGCCTATGGTGACTTTGTAAATTCCAAGATGCGTACCGTGTTTTGTAATCAAAAGAATACTAAAATAACCATATATAGAGGCTGACAGCATATGATCAGTATTATTAGAATCACTATAATGAATTATACTACAATATAAAAGTCTTTAGATCTGAAATAGCTTTTTATAGAAATTACTGGTCAAAGTGTAATATTGAAGATCATATCGATATCCAATATACTTATATTTCAGATCGAAGGGCGCACCAAATTCTGTACTGTATGCTCATTGTGAATCGAGAATATTAAAAAAAAAAGAAACAATAGTTTGGCCAAAGGGACAAAACTAAGCTTTCCAGCAACAGTGTGCATAGCTCATTCATCTATATCATGAATATGAATGGAGATATATATTTTCCCATGTTAAAGGTCAAACATATCATGTTACACGAACTCAAAAGTTCAAAGAAGGAGACATGAGTTGATTGTTTTTGTCTGTAGATTCATCTGTGATTGTATAATTATCTCCACTAGATTTGAACTATTGTCTACTAGAACTGTTAATTGAAACTTAGCTAACCGATTAATTCAGTAATTGTTTGTACAATCAATCGAGACCACTGATTTTACAGGATGATAGCACAATAGAAGCAAATAGTATTTTCCAAGACACTTAGAAAAGGTTCTGTGGGATATTTCACAAAAGGAGACACTTAGAATAATGTTTTGCAGGGATGATTGTGCAGAAGAAGTTTTTGCAAGCATGTTGCAGAGAAGAATTGAGGTAACACAAGACAAAGGAAAGGTTAACAAAAAAAAGGTATGTGTATGACCGTGAATGGTAGTATGGTACTACTGACCTTCCTTCTGCATGTCCAAAAAACCGTGAAAGGTACAAAGAAGGCTCAGCGATCGAGCATGTCACCATGAGCTTTCTCGACCTGCAGAACCATGGCTTCGAGAGAGGAAATCCGACAGCGGAAGGCCAGTTGCGCCACGCTCAATGTCAACCAAAGGCAAGAAGGAACACAGAGATTTGAACTAGAACAAGGAGGTTTTCTAACCAGTTATTTATGTTACCTTGTTCCAATCATGCATGTGATTATAACTGGCCGCTAGACGATTGAGCTTATTTTTAATTCGAGATAATTGTCAACATCGAGCTGGTGGCAGGCAAAGGCGCAAATATTATTCCTCGCAAAAAAAAGGCGCAAATATTAATTATACTAGTTAGTTGCGATGGTCGAACTGAAACAACAGGAAAGAGACAACTCTAATCAAGTGGGAATATTGTTTCCTTTAGCCGCCAGCTTGTTGTTTCGTCCTCCATCTAGTTCACTACTGTTCCTAGTCAATGATATGTCCATCAAATTCATCAAAATGATTTATGCTAATCTTATTTTTTGAGCTATTTCATGTGCAAGCAAAGCAGGATATATATCAACAAAACAATTTGAGTTTTTGTTGACATATTAGCCCTCATTAAATTTTGGTCCTATAGATTGGCTCTCAACGTGAGCATTGTTGTTTGATTGCTCAACTGTAACTTACAAAATGAGCCTAGTCTGTTGGGCCTAATAATGTTGCTTATATATTTTCAAGTATTTAGACTTGTTTAGGCAGTGACTTGAGTCCAAGATAATTAGCGCGTGGGTGCATGGCTTAGTGTCGATTTGTTCTATTAATTGCGGCACGGAGTGCGTGCCTGATCAGCGGAGCCGCCAGATTAATGTGTGAGTGGCATCTACGAGCTGTTGCCATCGTGAAACCCGCACGAGGGGTGGTAATAAGGGTTTCTGGGCAGCGCAACTGTGCGACCGCTCATTCGCTGTCTCTACTTCTTTGACATTGACTACAAAACATGTAGTTTGTAACACATATTTGTAACACAAGTAAGAATATGTTACAAAAATATTTCATAGTAACACAAGCATTTGTATTACTGGATGTGCTTGTAAAACAAATGCTTATTTTGTAAAATGTGTTACAAATAATTATTCTAGTAACACAAAAAATAGTGTTTCAAGTATAGTGTTACAAAGAAAGCAATGTGACTAAAAATAGCAAACCTATAACTCATAGTAACACAAATAAATGTTACTGTTATGTGTTACTAAAAACCGTAGTAACACTTTTCCTGTGCTACAGTAACATATATTCAAATAACATATAAGCTAAATGCAATTAAAGATAACTACCTATCAAATATGCATGTGTAGCGCGGTGGAATCTCAACAACTAAATGATGGTGAGGTCTTAGGATCAAATTCTAGCAGCCACTAATTTTTGGTATTTTTATTTGTGCTACTACATTATATTGTAACGCATTTTATTAGACATCGTAACACATTTATATGTGTTGCTATATTATTATTGTAAAATATTTTTTCACAAATAGTAACGCATATATGTGTTACACTAGAACTTGTTCTAGTAACACAAGCATATGTATCACTTATTATATGTGTTACTATAGGTCTTCGTAACACTTTTTTCTAGCTTTAGGAACACATCTCTGTGTTACTAAAGGCCGGGCCTGGCATAGTGTATAGATTGGCTCTCAACGTGAGCATTGTTGTTTGATTGCTCAACTGTGACTTACAAAATGAGCCTAGTCTATTAGGCCTAATCATGTTGCTTATATGTTTTCAAGTATTTAGACGTGTTTAGGCAGTGACTTATTGAGTCCAAGATAATTAGCGTGTGGGTGCATGGCTTAGTGTCGATTTGTTCTCTTAATTGTGCCACGGAGTGCGTGCGTGATCAGCGGAGCCGCCAGATTAATGTGTGAGTGGCATCTACGAGTTGTTGCAATCGTGAAACCCACAACGAGAGGCGGCAATAAGGGTTTCTAGGCAGCGCAACTGTGCGACCGTTCATTGGTTACCTCTACTTCGTCGACATTGACGGTCTACTTCGTCTACTATTTGTGTTGCATTTAGCACCGATGAGGCTCTCAGAGAGTAGGGTGGCAGAAGAGAAGATTGAGGAACCAAGTTGGATGAAGTTGGAGTCAAAGATCAAGGTGGAGGTCAAGATCAACTTCAAAGAAGGTCACCGCATGATACGGTGGATACAATGACTACAGGAATTGTAGATTGAAGATTGAGGTACTCTCTGGTAAAGTCACTGTATGATGAAGGGTGACAATCACCGTATGATACGGTGGTCACCGTATGGTTTCCAGAGACTTGGCAGTTGCTGCAAAATTCAGAGAGAAGAGGTTACCGTATGATACGATGGTAGGCAGAAAATCCAGAGAATGGAGAGTCTATGGTTGAGTCACCATATGATCCAGAGGTGATAGTCATCGTATGATGCGGTTGTCACTGTATGATTTCCAGAGAGTTGCGAGTTGCTGGAAGCTGTTGGAAAGAAAGAGGTCACCACATGATACGGTGACTGGAAGAACAGTGGAGTCAGCACAGAGGCTGAAGGAGAAACAGACATCGCATGATGCGATGATTGTATTGACATACTACTTTTGGGGGCAACGGCTAGTTTCATAGAGGAAAGCTATAAATAGCTTGTTGCCTACCCCTTTGAGGGTCTCTTGGCCAGTAGAACAGGTGAGGTTACCAGAGGAAAGACAAGAGCAAGGAGAGAAAGCACTTGTGAAGGATTTAGAGTGATTCTAGTGCTTGTGAGAGAGTAACAAGAGCATCCTTTGATCTCTAGGGTTAGTGTGTGCATAGAGAGTCATCTTGAGTTGTTATTCTTTGTCTATGGCAAAACCTAGACCGGTTAGGTGTTGGTGGTGAGCTTGCCAAGAAGATTGTGGAAGCCGTCACAAGTTTGTATACAATCTTTGAGCTTCCTTTGTGAATAAAACATCGTGAAGAGAGCGCCTTTTGGACCGCATCACGTGTGGATCCTTACTTTCGGAGAAGCATCCGTAGTTGCCGGCGGGATGTACTCGCGTCTTCACTCGGAGGATGAAGAATGCTCTAGAAGGGATCGCCATCGAGCGGATGGACGGGGTTGAGACTCCGGCGGGAGTGACCCAACATGGATTAGGAGGAGGCGTGTTGACGGTTGTTATAACACGATTTTGACCGTCAAATAGCTCAATGAATAAGGAAGAAATAGCACTCATTACACGCATTTTATTTATGAATAACCTATTTCCACATGTACCTCTAGATGTTAGTATGCAGGTGGAAAACGGGAAATATTCAGGTGTACACATGCCCCAAGGCGACGATTCAACACTTCCGTAAAAACGACGATCACCGCGGGAATTCAACTCCAAGACAAAAGGCCAAATTCAACTAAACTCAGAATCTACAGAAGGCCATTGCACCTGGATCAGAGGTCCACAACCAGAGGGGAGGCCGCCTGCCAAGACCCAGCCTAGGAGGGGCCAGGCGCAGGTCGGACGACCTGCCAGGGGCCCCCTTGGCCCATCTTTCTATCGCGATTTCCAACCGACCTCCTTATGACGGTTCCACGTGCATTGAATGCCACCAATCTCAGGAACCGACCACCAAGTCTATATAAGGAAGGGTACCCCCCCTCCTGTAAGATCAATGAACCTAGAGCGTGGTTCATAGGTTTTGATGATCGATGTCAACATGGTCAATGGGACTAACAAGATTTGTTAGTGTGCAAGATGGTTAGTCTCATGGATATAGTGATACACTATTGGAATGCCAAGACCTCAAAGGTTGCAAGGAAGATGGTATAGAGGAGAAGTATACTTGAGGACTACTCTACGATGTGACTACTACACATATGAGGTAAGAGACAAGGTAAGTATGTCATGTGTTCCTCTATGTATCTTATACCTTGACATACTCTTGATCATCATGTTAGTTTTGCCTAATATCCTATGCCATGATGATCTTGTCTCTTGTGATGATAACATGCTTGTGCTTATTTATGTATACTTTATCTTGTCATCATGTTGCAATGTCATGTCATGTGATCTTGCTTATACATCTTTCATCATGACATGCATGCTTTACCTTATTCATCATGAAGCTTGCTTTAATATCCTTATATCATGATGATGTTATTGTGCTAGTTTTATATACATGTCTTATGCACATTATGTTACGGTCGAGTTGTCCTTTATGACAACGAGATCATTGTGACTAACATTTGTGGATGAAGGAAAGGTTTTCATATGGTCACATGATCGGATGAATTGGATGAGCAACATCAATATTCTATCTACATCCCGGTGATTGGTTGCCTCGACGATGGACAACGACGAGGATCATTGGACTTGATGAAGGTCGCGGTTGAAGGAGATGGATCAAGGCTAAGGACATACTAGATCCAAGCAAGTGTTGGCTTGGTGTAGATGTAGGCTTGAGTCCATAGGAAAAACCGGACTATCAAGGGGGAACGAGTCGTTTCTCTTAGGTCACACTAGTGGTAGAGGTATGTAGATGCTCAGAGAGTCTCTCAGGCACTAGGGTGACAACAGAGGTAAAGAGGAACCAAGGAAGAAGAAGTTGGAAGCAAGGATCGAGGAAATGATCAAGTTCCAGCAGAGATGAAGTCACCGTATGATACGGTGCCAGTCACCGTATGATACGGTGACTAAGGAGTTCAGTGACTCAGGATTTGCAGAGGTTGAAGACTGGAAGTCACCGTATGATACGGTGCCAGTCACCGTATGATACGGTGACTGTAGGGAGTTGAAGACTGAAGTTCTGGGGTTCACTGAAGGTGTCACCGTATGATCAGAGGGAGTTGATCATCGTATGATACGGTGGGCATCGTATGGTTTCCAAAGACTTGGTGAAATGGACGAAGTCGAAGAGAAGAAGGAGAAATAGTCACTGTATGATACCGTGGAAGTCAGCGTATGATACGGTGACTATGGACAGGAAAATCCAGAGAAAGGAGAGTCTCTGGTAAAGTCACCGTATGATACGGTGGGGTCACCATATGGTTTCTAGGAGGATAGCAAAATGGAAGAGTTGCTGAAGGTGGAAAGATTAAGTCACCGTATGATACGGTGGTCGTCACCGTATGATACGGTGACTACAATGAACAGTGGAGCCAGAGAAGAGAAGTATCTGGGCTGAAAGAGAAGAGGTCACCGTATTATACGGTGACTAGGATTTCAGAGGAGATCAGAGAAGAAGGAAGTCCCAGCAGAAAAGGATATAGTCACCGTATGATACGGTACATACGGTGACTAGGGTCACCATATCATACGGTGACCAGGAGATTTCTGGGCAGTTTGGTGCAACGGCTAGTTTATGGTTGGTGGGCTATAAATAGCCGGTTGCTTGGCCCTTTGGGGTGCCTTTGGCCATTGTTACCAGTGGGGAAACACAAGGGAAGACAAGAGGATGTAAGAGGGCACTTGGGAGAAGATTTGGAGAGGAAATCTTAGTGCTTGAGAGGGTTGAGTGCATCCATACACCTCTAGGACTAGTGTGGTCATAGGGAGGCGGTCTTGGTTTGTTACCCTTGGTCTATGGCAAGGCCTAGACCGGTTAGGCGTCGGTGTTGAGCTTGCCAAAGAGAGTGTGGAAACCAATACAAGTTTGTACACGGTCTTGGAGCTTCCCGTGCGAAAGAAGCATCACTAGTGGAGCGCCCTTTGGACCGCATCACGTGCGGATCCTTACCCTCAGAAGAGTACCCGGAGATGCCGGCGGGACGTGCCCGACTTCACTCATGGAGTGGTGGATGGTCCCAAGGAAGAGAGCATTGCTAGGTGCGGCGGGGTGAAGCCCGTGTCTTCACTTGGAGGGTGAAGCGTGCTCTTGGGGACATCACCGGCTCGAGGAGTGGAGTGTGCTCTAGAGGGGATCGCCATCGAGCGGAGGGACGGGGTCGAGACTCCGGCGGGAGTGACCCAACGTGGACTAGGGGGAGGCGTCATCCTCCCGACACCACGGGAAAAATCGATGAGCAATCTCTTACTCTTACTCTCTACTACTTGCAATTGTTATCTTGTTTATCCTACATGCTTGTAGTAGATATTGTGCTTATCTCATATGATTGCTTAGCTTTTGTTTCCGTGCTAGCTCTTCGTTATACCTAGTGATACATGCTTTCCTTATATATGCTTGTACCTACTTGTGATAGCTCACACTTGCTTGATATCATATAGTGATCTTGTTATGCTTATGTTTGTATCTACCTTGTTATCATGATCACTAGCTTGAGCTTTCTCTTGTATACTTAAACATGCTAGTTTGCTTGTTCCATACTTATCATATACACTAGCATGTATAGCTTGTTGAGCTTCCCTATGTGTTCCCTATATGCATGCTAGATTGCTTGATCGTCATTATCTTATATACTGGCATGTGTAGGACTTGTTGAGCTTATGTTGTTATATCTATATGCTAGATTGTTTTCTTATGTTCATGTATACCTTGCACCTAGCATGTACAAGTCCTAGCACATGGTTATCCTTGATTGGTCACTTACACGTAGTGCACATTTACGCTTATGTTGTAGACCTTTACATGTGCAAACTAGATTGAGTAGCTAGAAGTGCAAAAAGTATTAGTTCATGGTGTGCCCGATTCATCCCCCCCCCCCCCCCCCCTCCTCCTCTCGATCACACGGTCCTTACACCTCCTTTGAGGACACACACCACTTGAGGCTCATTCCCTCCTCCTCACCTTAGAGGTAGAGGCTGTTTAGGTAGTGCTAGGCTAAGTAGTGGGCTACCCTTTGTGCTCCCAAGTCCTTTGAAGAATTGGGTATAGCTCTTGTATCCTTCTCTTGTAAGACTTGTGCTTTATAATAGAATATCATTTATCATATAGTAGTTGTGTGCTTATGTTGTTCGTCTATAGTCTAGTTGTGTTCTTGTATGAACGTTCATCATTCGTTCATGTTCGTTCATCGTTCATTCATCGTTCATCGATGATCGTTCGCGGGCATTCATCAGGCATTCTTTGTTTGTTCGTACTTGATCATCGATTATAGATGTTCGTTCTTAATCGTTCTTCGTTCATCACTCGTTCTTAAGCGATGAACGCTTATCCTCCCAAAACTCATGAGTACCCTCTATCCTATCTCCTTTACTTTCTAGCATTTACTCTTCCGCGTTTACTATTGCTAGCAGACTTGATTGATAGGGTGCATTGTTTTACTTTGGTAGAATTGCATGTGTAGGTTTGCTCTTTGCTAGTCTTGTTAGTGTGTGCACATTGCTTGCTACTTGTTATCACCTAGCTTGATTAGGTTGAAAGAAATAACCTTACCTTAGGAAGTTTTAAGCGACTACCGATTCACCCCCACCCCCCCCCCCCCCTCTCGGTACTCCATGATCCTTACAGCTACGCAGGATGAGGACTATGGCGCTCCAAGCTCACAGAGGACGACCATGCCCTAGGGCACAAGTCGGCAACATCGTCATGGATATGGAAGTGAGTCCTTATGCTCTAATAATTACCAATCATACTCTAATGAGACCTCAAGTAACTATGGATACGGTGCTAGTGAGTGCTCAAAAGATTACTACTCATACTTTGTTCCTGAGCTGAGCAACCAACCACCTCAAACATGAGTCTATGAGTGGAGAGATCGTGATTTCTATAACATGTCGATCTCACAATGACAAACAAGTCATGAGTGGACGAATCAATCTTGGCATGACTTCAAAGCGGAGTTGGCGGGTACAAAGGGAATTAACATCATGTCAACTGAAGAGTACGCATTTCAAAATTGGAACTCCCCGTGGCGTTGAGATGTATGTTTCTATCGAGTGTAGTATGTTGATGTGTTGAAAACTATGTGTATCATGTTCAAAACTATGTTGCATGTGTATTTGTTCAAGGACTATGTATCGGACATTTTATGTTGGACTAAGTGTGGCTTGTGGTATGTTGGATCAATGGTATTTGGGCTATGTTTTATGCGTGCTATATTGTGAAATTGTGCCTAAAGATATTAGGAATATTTAGCAAATCATGGCAAATTTTCTGACATTTTTATCCTTTTTTCGCATATATGCTCATTGTCTCGGTTTTTTGATCGAAACCGTTGGTTATCGCTAAACAGGTTCAGTAACAATTCAAAATTTGCTTTTCAAACGTTTGTACGGTTTCCGGTCCTGTTATCCCAGTCAGACTGAACTTATCGGTGCGGCTCGATTGGAACAGCTTGTTCGGTAATGTAAACCTTGGTTACGGTTAGCATTGGCGGAGTTAGAACAAAGTGAGGAAGGGCAAGTTTGATATTTTTGAGATATTCCTTTCATAGTACCAACTTTAAACATGTCTCTTTGACGATGCTATGCTCTACCTAAATTTACTTACAAGTCTTAGTCAGAACTTTTTTCAAAAGAAAAATTGGGTTTTCGACACCGAAAGATCTCGGTTTTAGAAATTTACCATTGAAAAATTTTAGTTCACTCTAACACCAGCGAAAGTTCCTCTGTTTAGAAATCTACCACTCTGTCACGTTTTCCATCCATCCGTTTCATCTATGTTATCTTCTTTCTTCTTCGCTAGTTACAACTCTTCAGCACCTCTTCCTGTTCGTGCTTTGCTTCCTGCCACTACGATTGAGTATGAGAAGAGAGGGGAGAGAAGTGGACACCTGAACGCCGCCCTCCCCAGAGGAAGGCAGCGCGCATGTTCGAGACCTGAAGCATGGACGTGGCCCGCCACATCGCGCTCCAGGACGGTGCGCCCTCCCTGGCCGCGCTACTCGAGTCCGTGGAAGACCTCGCCGGAGAGGAACGAAGCGGGGAGCAGCAGCGCCCTGCGGAGGGGCGGCGCGTGGGTGGAACGATGCGGGAGGTCGTGATTCTCCTGCTGTTGGCCGGCTGCTGCCTCCCACTGCTAGACGATGTGCCCGGCCTGCAGGTCATGCCCACGGCCGACGTGCATGTAACACCCTAATTTTCACTTTTTGCAATAGATTAAAATTTCTCTTTATTTAATTAGGGTGTTATCATTTTTCCTAGGCCAAAGCATTATTTTCTAAATTAAATAAATGAATCTAGGCTATAAAATAATTGTTTGTTGCATTCATGCTGGAGTAGCTTGTAGTAGGTATTTTATTGTGTGGAAAATATATATTTAAACTTCGTGTAGAAATCGTTTTCGTAATTAGTTTTGATTTTAGAAAGAAGAAACGAAATACAAAAGAAGAAAGAAATTCGCAGACTGATTCTGGGCCGAATCTCTGAGGCCCAACTCCTCTTTTCTTTTTCCTTTCCTTTTTTCTTGTCTTTTCTTTTCGCTATCGGGCCGGCCTCCTTTCTTTTCCCCGTGGCCCAGCTAACCAGCCGCCTCGGCCCAGCTCGCCCGCGCGCGCCCGCTTCAGCCCGCCAGCCCACGCGCAGCCCCCGAAGGCCCAGCCGCGGCCCGCCGCCGCCCGTACGCCGTCGCCGCCCTCGGCGTGCGCACCCGACGCGGATTCTGCCTCGGTCTCCGCGTATAAAAGGCAATGGACCCCGCCCGCGACCTCCTTTCGCCTGATCCGTCGCCACGCGTCGCTCCCCAAGCCCTAGAGCGCCGCGTCGTCGCCGTCTTCCCGAGCTCCGGTGGCCGCCGCCGCCGCGAGCCGTCCCGCCGCCTCCCGACGTCCCCGGACGACGCCGACCCGACGCCGACCTCGCCCGTGACGCGCCGCCGCTTCTCCGCTCGTCCCCGCGAAGCTCCGACGCCCGAGGACCTTCCCCGACGCCGCCGAAGGCTCACCGCCTCTCCCCTCCGTCGAATCGCCGCCTCCGTTCATCCTCTCGCCGTCGCGACCCCACGGTGAGGACCCCCTCACTCCCCTCTCTCTCTCGAAGCCCTCGCTGCCCCGAATCGCGGCCCGGAGCGCGATTTGGCCGCGCTCCGGCGATGCGCCGCCGCGCCAGCGTCGCCGCCGGCAGCCCGGTCCACTGTGGACCCGTGGACCGGCGAGCCTGCCCGGTGCACCGTCGCCGTGGACCTAGTCCACGGGTTTTCCTGTTTTAATTTAATCCATTTCGTTTTATGACGTCAGCGCTGCGCAATAAATCCTAATTTCCTTTATCAGAATAATTTCGGTAATTAGTCAGCTTTTCAATTTAAACCCTGCTACTTCAAATGCTTATAACTTTTTACTCGTAACTCCGTTTTAAGCGATTCTTACGCTCACGTGATCGTAGGCTCGAGCTCTACCTTTTGGTATTGTTTTTGTAGTATGTTAGTACTGTCTGGTGTACTGTTATTTATTGTTTATGCTTGTGTGCTTTGCATGTTCACGTTATTAGAAGAGGAGTCGATCGAGAACTTTCAGGACTTGGAGTTTGATCAACCAGCAGCAGGGGGAACAGGTAAGTGCCCTTGACGCATTCTGAACCTATTTCTTTCTCCCTCTAGTCTACTTCATGCATTTGCGTTTACTTTGAATCCCATGTGTCATTTACCCTGTTCCTATACTTTTCCTTGTCGCCCTGATTATGGTAGTTGTTAATGATAATGTGGATGGGTAGAAATGCTTAGCTTGCTGTCTTGGGTGGATAATAACTTAACTAATAATCTTGACTAATGGTTTCACTTTAACTTAATCACCATGGACCGGTAATCTTTTTAGCAACCTGAAACTTAGGTATGCTGTAACTTGAGCAAGTGGTATGTTGATGATGGTGCGGTTAGCACGAGACTTTGGTATGTGGTAGTCTTGCTCAAGTTTGCTAAGGACCGGTTCGTGGAGCGGCAACCCAGGACAACAGCACAAAGCACAGGGTTGATTATGGTAGACTTGGCCAAGTATTATGCTGTCTTCCCAGTTTTGCCGGCGTTCATGGAATGGGAGAGGAAGGGTTACTTCCAAACTCAGGTGATTGAGGGGTACTCTAGCCAAGGCGCAAGAGGGATCTACTGTTTCAAGGGTACTGGCAGTAGGGAAACCTTAGCGGGGATGTTGGCTGGCTGGGAAGCGCTTTGAAAGACCATGTGGTGATCTCTGGGTCTCACACCTTTGGTAGTGTGGAGGCAACATAGAGGTTTTAGTCACTGAAAAGTGATGGAATCACCACCCTGTGGGTAAAGTTGTGCACCTCTGCAGAGAAGTAAAACTGTCATGACAGCCGTGCTCCCGGTCAGGAGCGGTCTGGATCCTCACGTGATTAGAGAATGGATGGTTGGACTTGGATGGTTTTGGATGGGGAACCCATTTAGCTGCAAGGGGTACCTTATAGTGCTTAATTTGATAACTTTGGGGTTCGGGTTCTCACTTAGTAATATAGGTGCTTAATTAATATTTTAGGGTGCTTATTCTGCAATTTTACCTTATGTCAGCCTTCCTTGCTTAAGCTTGCATTACATTTAATTTCCCACACTTACGGAGTACGACATGTACTCACCTTTGCTATTCCCCCACAATGTTTTGTCATGCTGCTCAGAAGATGAAGGTGCGATGGACTACTTTAATGAGGAGTACTACTAGGCGTGCTTTTCCCCAGTCGACTGCCTGGGTGTTTAGGAGTCTTCCGCTGTCGTTTATTTAGTCCTTTGAGACAATTTATTCAGATTTGTAATAATGATACAATGAGACGATGTAATAATGACACTGGCTTATACTGTTTATTTCACTATTGTCTCTTTATGTGCGAAACTTGATTCTGGCGCACATAGAGTTATGCATTCAGTTTTGTCCTTAAAACTGTGTGTGACAGTGCAGCAGGTGCCCGATGAAGGATCCGTCAGGTGCCCGAAGAAGTGAACACATAAATTGAGAAATAAAAGGCTTAATTTATCATCATCCTCATCATCATTATTTTTAGTTTGCTCTGTTGGTCTTGGAGTTTTGATTGGATGAAAAATGAAAGTTGAGGGATGACTGCGACCAATCTCTTCCCATGATGGAATTAGATGGAAGTTGTAAAACTAATGAAAGCAATCTCTATCATTTTTCATAACTTATTATTCGAATTTTCTGGTCCTAAATCCACCAACTATTATTAACAATAAAAGTGTGCTCGCTCTCAAGCTCACTATCAAGAGTAGAATCAATTCAATTCTGAATTGCAAAAGCAGGAGACGAGCTGCTAGACTAGGTCAAATAATGAATTCAATGATTCAAAAAAAAAACTAAGAGGTGTAAGAAATTACACAAGGAATCTGGGTTTCAAAGAAAAAAAAAGGAAAATGGGGATATGCCGAAATCGGTAGACGCTACGGACTTGATTGTATTGAGCCTTGGTATGGAAACCTGCTAAGGGCTCCTTTGGATGCTAGGGAGGAAATTTCCCGTGGATTAATATCACAAAGGGGATTTTCCCTGCGACAATGACATCCCCATCCACCAATGTGGATAATCCGTTGTGCCATTTGGGTGTCAAAGGGCTAAAAATCCCTTCACGAAAGAAAACCAGAGAATTGTTTGAAGAATTCCATAAAAATGATTTAACTCATATCAAATATCGGCAATCCACATGCAAAACTTTAGCAGCAACTAATCACGCATCCAATTCCTCAATTTCTGTGACAACCGTGTACTATATGATTCTCAGAGTAAAAAAAAAAAGAAATTGAACTTTGCCTCCTTATCCAATAGAAATTGAGTAGAACAGCCAGGGGCTTGAACATGTGAAGTAGGAAGAACCATGCCACACCACTACAGGGTCGATCAGCACCTGGATCGTGAACCATGCGCCATCATCCCAGCGCTGCCTCCATGGCGACGACAAGCAGCAGCGCCCTTTGGGGAGGGGGAGGTGCCGAGGGAGGGGCGGGTAGGGAACGGAGGAATTGGCGAAGACGGAGTGAATTGGATGCCAAAATTGCGAGGGCTTAGATCTACGTGGAGGGGACGAACGATTTGGGGCGGAGGCGTTGAATCAGGAGCGAGCGAGAGCGAAGGGGCATCGGCGCGAGAGAGACGAGCGAGACGACGGGGAAGAAAAGGAAGGACTGCGGAGGAGTTTTTTTTTTCTCTCTCTCCGGGGATCGACGAGGAACATGGGAATTGCCTCGGGGAAATTTTGGCCCACCTCACATTCAAATGATGGCCCAGGATAGCAGGAGGAGTGGAACCACGGGCCGAGTTTCCCCTGTGGAATGGGCCGAGATCCCTGTGGGGATTGGGGCACCCAAACGAAAGTGGTAACTTCCAAATTCGAGAAACTCTGGAATGAAAAATGGGACTCCCCAAACTCTGTCTTCTGTTTTCCCGTTAGTTTTGCAAACGCACCAAAAGACTTTTTTTTTTTTTGAGTTGACGCACCAAAAGACTGAAAGAGGCATTCGGCCAGTTTGCCGGGAAAATAAACTGCACCGGAAACCGCCGGACTGCGCGTGGGCCCAGGGGCGGATCTATATAGGCTTCACTGGGTGCGGCCGCACCCAGTCCTTCAGCAAAATTCAATGCTATCACCCTAATATTTACCACATATGCACCCACTGACAGTGGCGGAGCTAGGATCTGAGAGTTGGGTATTCCCGTCTCAAAAAATAAATCCAAGTGCAATAGTATACAGTAAAAAAGTTTGCAATCCGGTGCCCATAATTGAAGTGGAACTTGAATTAATTTTCCTAGTCTTTGAAGCTCTTTGCCTCTTCAAACTAATCGATTTCTTCTTCATTTTCCAAATCTCTAAAATCTACATAAAGAACAAAAATAGAATCACATTGATTTTATTATCTGAGCAAAGAGGCTGGTCTAAAAAAAGACATAGCAAAGAGGCAGCATTGGGCACTGGCTCACCTGAATCCTAAATCCGGATGCGTGGCTCTGGCTTCATTTTAGATAGCTTTACAAGCACCAGAAATAGGAAACTGATTGAGGTGTCCCTGCGAACTACAAAGCTAGGAGCAGTACTGCAGGAGCAAAGCACCTAACTGATTAACTTGACCAAGCTTGCTTATAATGTTGAGCCCCTCCGCAGACGCGCCCGGCTGCAAAGCCGCACGCCACGCCGGAGGCCCTGCTCGGTGCTTGCCTAGGGTTGCTAGGTTAGGGATTGAGGGAGGACCTGGATCAGGAGGCAACAGGAGAGAGAGACGGGAGCGACGGAGCGTGAGGGATTGGAGGAGGAGGCGTCGGGCGGCCGTGACGCCGTGTTGTGCGCGAGAGCGGAAGCCAGGATGGGCCATGGGCGGATCTGCGGATGGGCTTGGTGGTGGAAGGACGGGCTGGACCAGTTTTAGCGTCGAATACAACTCAAACACAGGCAGTTTTTTGCCCAATATAAGCTATATACCTATATATATGTAAAAACACTATGTAAACTTGATTTTTTGTCAAAAAAAGTTAGGTATTCCTGGGAATACCCATGCATCAACGTGGCTCCGCCCCTGCCCACTGAACTCACACATATGCACCCACAAAGCCGGAAAAATGAAGGCAAGGCAGTCCTAATTACAGTGCTGCACCCACGTTCGACATGCTCTAGCTCCGCCCCTGCGTGGGCCCCACCTTGAAGACCACGGTATTCTCCTCTTCTTTTGCGTTTACACCCTCCCCTGGATCCAGTTAGTCCGTAATCAACCCAAGCTCTCTGCTTTCCACCAAGTCTCCCACTTCTACCCCCACACCCTCCTTCCATGTCTTGATCCCAAGCCCCGAACCAGACCAACCCCGACATCGCCGCCGCCGGCGGACTCCTCCCGCCGAAGCTTGAGAGATCTCCTTCCCCGCCGCCATGCTCGCGTCGGCGAGGTGAGTTGCTCCGGCCGCCGATTTCTCTGAGTTGTGCCGACGGGCGAGGTGTTCGGCTGATTGCCTGACGGAACAAGCTGTGTGTATGGTGGGTCTTCGCAGGGGGTTCTGGTCGCGGCACCGCCGGAAGATCCTCGTCTCTCTGGGCGTCGCCGGCGTCGGCTACGCGGCCTACCGCCTCTACGACGCGCACCGGAGCCAGCTCGTGCGGGTCGAGAAGCTGCGCGCCACGGAGGAGAAGGTCGCCGACGAGCTCGTCAGGAACCAGTAAGATGCTCCCCCTCTTCCCACCCGGTGCGGATCACGTGGCCTACTTCCAATTGCATTGCCGGGGGCTGTGAGGCGGCGTGATTGTTCTGGTCTAGTGGTGGCTTCGCGAAAGGGGTTGTTTGGAAGGTGAAGTCGGATCCAGTCAGTGGGCTGTTGCGGCCTGATTGTTTTGAGGGTTTATCCGGGTTGAATCGTTGGCTTGATTGGTGGGTGAAGTTGTGGTCTGCAGCTCAATAGGGATAATAACCGAGATAAAAGAAGTTGTTTTTCTTCATGTTCAAATGTTTTGCATCACTTTTTGGATAATAACAGAACATGGAGGCAATCTACTAAATTTAGTTTGTTAGTTATGCCAGAAGTAATGCACATGTTACTCATGGAGTAACCGATAGGGATGACCAAGTGGTTCGCAATGTTAGTAACATGATAGTGGGGAAAAAAAAAAGTGTAGGTGAACGACCAGGGCCCATTTTGCTTGCTCTGATGTAGTAGCATTGGACACAGAATGTAATGTAAAAGTAGTCTAACTGCTAAAAATGTAAACATTTCACTTTAAGAAGTGCCATGTTTAGTAAATAACACACCTTTCTGGTCGTCTCTTAAGCTTCTGAATTGCATCTATGAGTTTGTGTGCTTTGTTGTTCCAGTGGCACCTCCGCAAGGTGAAGCTGGGGCTCCGGAGAGAGTTTACCTGGTGCCTCTGTTGCGGTCCAATCAGTTATATCTGTCTTGGATTGTTGGCTGTGTCTCTCGGCATTGATTTCTCGGTGAAAATGTGGTCTGGAGTTTAGTATGAGGACAAAAGAAGATAAAAGTTGTTTTTTTTAACAAGTTTAAACGTTTTATCTCAAAACTTTTATGATAGAGCAGGAAGGACCATCCTTTTGTTAGCTTATTAGAACAGAAGTTGTGCGAACCCTACAGTTTGAGTTAATGGTAATAACTGTCTTCATGGTCTTCGTTGTTTATAACATGCAGATGGAAGTGAGTGTTCGAGGAAGATCTACTCCCATTTTATTTGTTCTGTTGTAGTAATATGGAGAGCAAAACATTATATAAAAGTTGTCTGATGCACACGCACTCTCCCCATTTGCTGATGCATTGAACTGATTCAACTGCACATAGTTCAACCAACATCATATTTTAGCAAACGGAGGGAATATATAACAACTAAATGTTTCACATTATGCAAATACCATTTTAGTTAAGGGCTCACCTTTCTGATTGTTTTGTACGCTTCTGTTTTCTCTTTTCTTTGTTAGGTTGCAAACACACTTTGAAAATGTGCAAAGGATTTCTGACACGACAACGCTGCCATTTGCCATGCATTATCTCCGTTCGAGGATCATGGAGGAACTGGATATTTCACACTTGACTGAGAAGCTGCTGCAAGGGAAGGGAGAATCCAATGCCCTGACACCAAAGGAGAAGTTAGAGACTTGGGAGAAGATTAAAGTTTTGAGTATGATAATCTTTATCTTATCTATTGCATGATTTGTTGATTTTTTTTCTGTGTCTACTATTATAGTATATATAAGTTCATAAGAATGTAACTGGTTTTACACATTTTGATATTCTTAGGCTTCACAAGGACAATTTCCTCAATGTGGGCAATGACATTGCTTAGCTTATATGTCAGAGTCCAGGTTACCATATTAGGCAGACATCTCTACTTAGATTTTGCCCGTGATACGGATGGTGCACAATTACAGGTATATGCATGCTCCTGGCTCCACGTACCATTGAAATTATGATACAGAAATGAATTAGATTAAATATAAACTGCTTGCTGATGTGGAAACATCTCACTTTGTTTTTAGGCGGAGTCTGGTACGTTTAGCAAAAATGGACATAAGGATTTCCTTGCAACTGCTGATTACCTTGCCACTTATGGTATCAATACATTGATACCACAGATGCAACGTGCCGCAACAGAAATATTGAAAGGGTAAATATTTCTTCTCTAGTCCTTACAATAATTTTATTACCAGCATATTTGGTCCTTGATCACTGTAGGAAATCTGGATATGGTCATAACTGCTATGGCTGTGGCTTGTTCCCGATTAGGAAAATGGTTCTTGGTTGTATATGACACACTGTTTTCTTTTAGCGATACTGACGTGTAAAAATTTGCAGGAAGCAACTGAAAGATCCTATGAGCATGGACCAAGTATTGGAAACAATGCTACAAATATTGGGCTTCTTTGCGAGTCATTGTGAAGATAACTCATGGATTAATTACCTTGTACCTGAGAATGCCAATCGTTATGCACAATTGATGGCTGTGTCCAGTAGTGGCTTTGATGATACTTCACTTCTAAAGGACGTCAGAAAGCTTGACCAACTGATGTCTGAGACACGCATAGTATTGGCAAGGTAATGTGGCATTATGCATTTAATTAGAACAGCAAGTCCATTATTTGCAAACCTTTTGTGGGACAGTCTTTGATGTTTTTTAAACTTTGCTCAATTGATTTGACTGATTAAATGTTAATATCAAATTATCTTTTTGTGTACTAAATTGCATAGCCGACCCCTTCACTTTGTAGTCTCTATGTACCTTGTTTATTTATCTGTTTTTTTTTCTTTCAATGTGAGGGATTCAAAACTGAAAGGCATCAAGTAAAATTGACAAGTTGCTACAGTAGTTCATTTGTTGATGGCATATACCATTATTCTGAATTCCAATGGGATAATAGCAGTGCTCTGCATCTACATGTTAAGTTTTGGTGTCATTACTCTTCTTTTTGGGGAATGTGATAGATCTTAAGAATATCATATCGCTACGGTATATATTCATATATGTCTTACGATAGTCAACTTCTTATACAACAAGCTTTCGTTGATACAATTAATAGGCCAGAGTTTAGGATTTAGTGTATCGAGACAACAAACTTTCATTGATACAGTTAATGGCTAGTTACTCCCTTGCAACATGGGAAAGATGATATTTTTGTTGCAAGGATATTGTGCCACTACAACCCTTAATGTCCCATATTTCTGTCTAATGGCATTTTTTTATTCTTGCAATTTCCTTTTTTTATTATAAACTCCATGGGTATGTTCCATAACTATATTGGAACTGTGTTATTGCAGTGATGATTTCAAAAATGTCATGGAGAGGTCGTTGAGGAAGATCGCAAATGTTGTGGTAGAGGACCTGGCTGAACAGATTGGAACTCCTATTCCTCCATCGGGATTGCCCTTAGCGAAGCTCTTGGCCAGAGTAGCTCAACTGAGTTTGCCTTTGCTTGAGGAACCAAACAAGAACAAGCACATTCAGATCATCCGAACTATGCCTGATGTGGAACTCTTCTACACATTCCTCTACGCGAACATGCCACCAGAAACATAGTTTGTACATTCATGTGAAAAGAATACTACCTCCGTCCCTAAATATCAGGTTTCCTAGCATCCTGAGACAAAAATAGTCTTGAAGTTAAAATACCACTATACCCCTCATTTTACCTCAATTCATCCCCCACCAACCCTCCCACCAACCCAAAGTTTGTCCTATCCTTAGAACGCCTTTTATTTTAGGACAAATTTTGAACTCTAAAATGCCCTATATTAAGGGACGGAGGGAGTAGTTCCATCTGAAATTTTGGCTCCAACCTCCAAAAGGACTGGTGGTAATGGACTTTCAATCTGGGAACCAACAATAGTACAGAGACAGGATGCTAATTTTTTGTGATGTACATGCTGAGATATGTCTTTGTTGCTAACAGGATCTGAGTGCGGTTCTTTTGATTTTGTAGTCCTTTTGCTCTCTTGACGCTCCAGTTGTGCACGTCTACTTAGAATTCCTTGGCCTGTGTATGCTATCCTCCTGTTATTATTGAGAACTTACACGTTGGCACTTGTTCGACATGTTTCACTGACCAAATGTTTTATGTAAGCGGTTACCCATATACCTGCTATGTGCATTCCTTTGTTCAGTAATATTCTTCATGTTTGTATTCCCCCCTATACAAGCCTTGCTTGAACAAACGTGCTTTCGACGTTTGTGGTCAAATTTTATCAGAAGCGTATTGTTACTCTAATATTTTCACCCGGTTTGTATGCATGAATGCAACTGCCTGTGACCCTTGTTCTGTTGTTCAGATAGCATGTTCTAGGCCGTAAAATGGTGCCCCTTCGACTGGAAATAGACAGCCAATACATGGATAATATGTACAATAGCATCCCTCGCCAAAAAAAAAAAAAAAAAGAAAGAAAGAAAATAAAGTGTACAATAGCATATTCCCTTTGTCTACTAATGCAGCACCGCAACAAACTAAATCGTAAGGTTAGTAAAAGTTCCAGAGCGTATCCCGTTTTGATCGAACATTCCAAGCCAGAAACAATACGGAACCACTGTCCAAAGAACAGCGACAATGCTCAAGAACCACATTTGTCAGCGATTGTAAGGACCTCCGTAGCAGTAGTATATTACAAGTTAAAAGGGATTACGATTGCAATAATTTGTTCAGTAAACAACAGAACGAGTTCCTTGAACAGAAATGCAACTTTCATCTGTATTTCTAGTATTCGATTTGTTGCATGGTCAGATGCACATAAGAGCAAGTTCAAGATTACGAATAAATCTGCAATTCTAAAGCTAAGAGTACAAGTAATTCAAGCATTGGATTGCTTAGCAGGTGACACTAAGCTTTGTTTCTCCTCATCAAACTCTTTGGTATTGATGTCACTCTTAGGTTGCTCAGATACCGGCCCACGCTGTGCTGCAGTAATTCCTTTTGTTGTAACAGATTGCTGATAGAGTATTCCGCCGACAATAGTGAAAAGCAAGCAAACTGAACCAAACGCAGATGCGTGCTTATCCCAGATCATCACATTGATAGCCACAGTGAGGAACTTATTCACAACCCCGGTCACGGTAAATGCCGTGGCAGACACTGCTTTCCTTGCTGCGAAACCAAAGAAACTGATGAGCAGCCCGAACACACATGACAATGCCACTGCTACAAAGGCATCCATTTGGAACCAGCCTTCACCCCTTGATTCAACTGCCGCAAACACTGATTTATACTCTCCTGTAACAAACCAGAAGATGGGGGCCAGCATCAACGAAAGAAGGTTATTGTAGAGCACAAAACCCCAAGTGTTCAGCCCTAAGTTTGTCACAATGTGCTTGATGTACACCATCTCAGTTGTTATGGTCACCAGATAAGCAAGCGCCCACGTGTATGCTGTGAGGCTGAATGCTGAATCTGTCATCACATAGCCAACTGCTCCTCCCAATATGACCACAAGGGATAAGAATGTGAACTTTGAAGGGCATGGTTGTTTCCTGAAAGTTGTGTCAGCTATAGCAACCAAAAGTGGGGTCAACGACCTGAAAACTATAAATGTATCAACATTGGCATGGACGAGGAGATTTGTGTTGGTGAATATGGCAAGGTAGAACACAAGGGCTGCAGGTGCAAATTTCTTTGCCGTCACCAAGTTGAATGAGTCGTGGGATAGAAGACCTAGTTTTCCAAGGATCCAAACACCACCAGCAGATGTCAAGTACTGTAGAGCCATTAGGAGGCCGGGGTAACTGAACTTTGTCACGGCATATTTGTTGATGATTGAGAGCAAACTCGAGCACAGAGCATACCCTATGACAAGGCTGCTCGTTGCGTAGTACTGCTTTGCCATGAGACAAGATTGTTCACCTGAAATAGGTTGAAAGTTAGCAAAATATTAAAAGAACGGCAATCTGTTATGCTTCTAGAAGAAAACAAAACATAAAACATCCATATTTTCAACTGGTTAGAACGAAGTTTAAAGGTGCCGACATCAAAAGCATGTTCAACAGGAGTAATCAACAGAATGTCACTTTTCAATTCACTCCTAACAGAATTGAGACAGTATACCAGCAGATCTACACAACAATTTTTTTCCCCTTTACCACCATACAATTACAATTATCACCATATTATACTCAGGCAGCGATCCAGCACAAATTACTTGTCCTAAGGGTGGAACTACTTAAACCAATGCACCAAAATAAGTTGCAACACTCAGGAACACTAGTTTGGTGGGCTGAGGCCACGATTCTGTATCACCTCTCCCAGGTAAATTTTATGACTAGAGTTTACCATCTCGCCAATACATCGTCTACTACAAAAAGTAAACTCAAGAAGCTGACACTCCAACAGGAGATATCCTGACTACAGAAACAAACACTAGGATGGACAGAGCACTCAGGTACTGCGTTCAATATTTTTGCCAATATCTGCACCCACTGAACTGGGCACTAAAAATCTCCAAACTTTAGCAAACAATTTGCCGCTTCCCGTCAACAGCTCAACAGACAACAGCAAGGAAAACACCGAACAATCAGCGGGCAGCGGCCAACCTCTCGCTCTACACCGGACTAAATTTTGAGGCAGCGGCGGCTACTCGCTGGACAAGAATGGCGCTTGAATCACGCAGGCAACTGCGTACCTTCAAAACAGGAAAAATTGGGTCCCGGTTTGCCTGGTTTCCGCAGATTTGTTGGATTCTCCCAATCAAGAAAGGAAAAGCAGAAGGGGAAAAGAAAAAAGAAAAAAAGGCGGTGCCTTCAGATCAGAAACCCGAGTGCGCCCATCCCAAGAAACGATCTGAAGAACGCAGCGGAGAGAGAGAGAGAGAGAGAGAGAGTCGTACAGGGAGAAGCGAGGCAGGCGCAGCCGCATCCCCTCCGCCTCTGGCTCCGGGCTCCGGGCTCTGCAAATGAACGGCAATGACGATGTGTGTGTGGCAGGGAGCCAAGTGATTTGTACGTGGGAAGAAGAAGAAGCTGCCTAAAATCCAGTAGCTTGACGCGATGTGTCGGTGAGATAGGGATCACGGAATCTCAGGGAAGTAATTTACATGAAAGTGACACTAGTGATTGGATTATGTCCATGAATGAATAAGAAGAAACTGTACAGACACCAACTTATGGCGTGCATCGGGCTTGCGCGCACGTCGCAGACTCGCAGGGATACGAATGAATTGATAGCAGTCCTTTTTTTTAAGGCAACGTCTAAAAGAGTTTTATTTCATTTAAATACAAGTAGCAGTACAGATAGAGACTGAAGAAGGCAGATTACATATTTTCTCTTGTATAGGATAGTTTTCATTGTGCCTATAATTTGTACATCTAAAAGTGACTTCCCTTCTTTTTTGAGGAAGTCGGAAGGGAGAGAGCCCTACCAAAATTTCACTGATGGTATATGCATGAAACAAAATGCATCAATTGGATTGCATACATAGGTGCAATAATACATGAGTAGCACGACAGATGCACGTAGGCATCAGGTTCTTTTAATCTGCAGGTTGTATTAATCATCAGAGTTAATTAAGAAGATGCAACACGGCGTTACTTAAGGAAACGTCTAAGCGACTACTGATCGCTACCCGGACATGGCGACCAACTGACCCTGCAGGCCTGCGCGAACATGTACGGGCGATCAAATGTTGAGTTGAAGCGATCGTTGCGTTCGTTCTTGGTTCAAAATGTCGCTCAAAATTCAATTAAGGTGTGCGCAGGATACCGTGCGAGGCGAGTACCATAGATGAATCTGGCGGTTTGAGATGAGAAAACCTTGATCTCTTCACACACTTCTGTTACTGTTGCCCGTTTGAGTGTTGACTAAACCGTATGCACGGCTCACCATGACACCTCGTAAATCAGAGTGCCCTCGCTACTGTGACTGAGCCCTCTGAAAACGTCTAGAGATACTCCAATTTTCCGTTGAGACTGGGTATACTAAAGTATTATGAAAACAAGGGGGTCAAACCATTCCTTGTAAGCATCTCGAATCTGAAGCTACCATACATGTATAATATGCATTGTGAACAGAGATCGAGGATTAATTTAGACTACCGTCTGAGACAGACTGCGGCCCATGAAAAGAGTGTATAAATGGAAAATAAAGCATATTGTTACTAATTCAACTGTGCCATATAAAAACGTATTAGGAGAAGAAAAAAGGGGGGCTATTGCGTTATTTTTGTCATTTTCTTTCAGGACACTGATAAAGCTTTACTACTGAAACTAACAGCTCCACAAGAAGATAGTTCAAAATTCCTGCGGACTGATTCCAGTCTCTGGGTTGGATCAGAAGCTACCATAATTTCCAGATATCAGGGACTCTCGTGAGTCTGATTAAACAAGTTACATTAAGTGAAACACAAGAACATCATGTTCATTTAGCTTCAATTACAACATTGTTCTTTGCCAACATTCTTTTCCCTGAGGTTCCTTTTCCCTCAGTCTTTAAGAAAATTAGGTCTACATCTAGTGCTTGAAAACAATCAAAACAGCAGTGCAGTTATCCTTGCATCGCCTTTCACGAACAGCTTCCTTCACGAGGCGGCGCACAGCAACTGAGGCTGAAGAGGTCTCCTGCAGTATTTGTAATTTGAATAAAATGGGGGGAAAGAGCGTAAGAAATTATATATGTATAGTAAGGGTGAAAATGAAGTATGACTAAATAAAAGCCAACCATCATCTATGCAAGCTTAGCATTCAGGTTCACACATGCTATGCAAATAATCTCTAATGCAGAACTGAACTAATAATATTAAGTTCTCTAAATATGGTTACAGATTTGGAATTGACATCTTCTGATTATAATTGACAAGTTTTCAACATAGTACAGGTAACTATTAACTGGTAAATACCAAGAGGACACGATTGCATCTAGATTTTGGAGTCTCAGATTATTGAAAGAAAACACACCTTTAACTGCTTCTGAACAAATTCAACAGCATCACTTGGTCCAAATACCTGGGTACACAGTATAGCACATGTGTCAGAGTTGCCATCATCAGTTAAGAAGCAGTTCGAAAATAAAAATTGGTACAAATTAAAGAGAGGAAAATGAACATACTCCCCATAAGCCATCGCACCCAAGAATAATGAAATGATCTTTCTTTGAAAGTTCGAAGGAGTGGACATCCGGAGTTGCAATTAACCCCACCTGCATTAATTTGTATAAAACTGAGAAATGCAAAACAAAGGCGGAAAAAAAATGCATTTTTTTGGGTGACCAGTAATGGCGTTATAGAACAAACATTCAGTACAAAGCGGACAACCTTTTCTTTTCTCATCACTCAGTGCAGTTAAACTACCCAGCATGAATTTGTGAAAAACAATCCAACAATAACTCAAGTTATCCTCAAAAAAGAAAAAAAAATAACTCAAGTCAACATGTGGACTTCTCTTGTCAATGGTTCTCGATAGCTTTGCATGTAATAATTACCAGAAAGATAACTGAAAATTGTAACAACACAATGGATTCGGGATTAATGTAAAACATTTATTGTGTACGCATCAACTCTTCTGTGCGAACCAAGTAACTAATGTATGTGCATTATTTGCAAGTGCAGCATATGTTAGAAAAGGAAAAGCATAATTTAGTAAAAGATCGCAACTAATCCTACCTATACAGCTTCAGAAAATTTACATAACCAACTGTGTTTAGCAACTATAGCCTATACGAATATTATACCACTGAGGTGGAATTAAGATACTTTGAATGCTGAAGATATAGGCACCCAAATTAGAAGCAAAACAGGATTCAAACATGTCAGGTGCTACTGTACAGAGGACACCTGCACATCCCGCCAACTGAGCTAGGTTCAGGTTTTCACGACAGAGTAAAGGTTCTTGGAAACAGTGTTCCTGATAGTAGAGAGCATTAGCAGTTAGCTGAAGCTGCATTTCTAGCATAAGCAGTTTGTATACTCGCATCCAGATTATCACACTTAACCACTGGTTGATCAAAATCAACAAAATAACATGCACAGTTGAAATGATTATTTACTTTCTCAGCCAGCAAATAATATAGTTGTAATCAGTGGTGTATGTTAAATTCTAAAGATAATTTATCTTCAGCATAAATAAGTGCTCTGATTCATTAGTAATACTGACAACAGAACTAGATAAAACAACATGTATTCTTTAAATAAATTGATTCCAAGGCAGATTTAATTTATGACCAAACAAGTTTTCGTCATCAAACCTTCTTAAATTGGCGATCACCGAAAGCTCTAGATACTTCAATGCGACCTTGTAATCGTCCATTAGAACCAACAGAACCTCCAGCCTTTG
Organism: Eragrostis curvula; assembly: GCA_007726485.1. Taxonomy (NCBI): domain Eukaryota; kingdom Viridiplantae; phylum Streptophyta; class Magnoliopsida; order Poales; family Poaceae; genus Eragrostis; species Eragrostis curvula. The sequence goes on from CM017441.1 coordinate 13,588,242, forward strand.
TTCGAGTATAAGGTAAAAAGTAATATGAGTCAACATCAGTCTACAAATAAAATCTGAATTCCAGAACTAAGAAGGTCAACTTATAGCACATGCCAACACAATAGAGGGAACAATTGAGATCACAGAAAAGAATGGAGAAAGTGGACTCTTTACAAATCATGTGCTACAGGGCAAGTCACAGCACAAAAACAGATTGGTAGAATAATGAATCATTAGGTGGTATGCATAGGATGCATACACAATTGCTAGCCTATGGTCTACCACTGTTAATGAAACAATCTATGAAAAAAAATAATGAAACTGGAGTATAAACATAATCAGAGAACTCAGCATCTCAGTTCATGATGCTCTGTTACCATACATCGAATTAGAATTATTATTTTTTTGGGGCTCTGATTCATTACTAATACTTCCTCCATTTCAAAATATAGACAGTTCTGGGTTTGGGCACGGTAACTAAGACGAGGTGGAAAAGGTGATGGGCACAAGAAACGATGAGTGAAGGAGGAGATAGAAATAGGCACAGGGAAGTGGGAATGAGGACAGAGAGAGATGCATTGGGAACTGAGAAATGTCTATATTTTGGCAAAAATTTTGAATGCCAGGAATGTCTATATTTTGGAACAGAGGGAGTACAATATAATAGCATCGGCAAATTAATGCAAGTATTTAGTTGGCTATTACAGATACAATACATAAAATAGAAATGACATTTGGAACTTGTTATAAAACTGAACTAAGTTGGCAAGAGAAAAGATTAAAGTAACATGCAGCTCTCCTCCGGTTAGAGAAAAAGGATAAAGAGTGAAAAAATTGTGAAATGAAAGCATTAAACAAATTACCTTCTGGATTCGGGAGCGTTCTTGTGGAAAGATAGCTTTATGTTCTCTTGTCAAAACAATAGCCTTCAGTTGACTTTTTGTTTTATCAACCACACCTTCACCATCAGTTGAAGTGGAACGAGCCAATACTGCTTTAGCATCTCCAGCATTTGCAACTACAACCTGGATTTTTTGAAGACAATAGGAGGCATATTTAAAAAACAGATTTCATAATGAGATTTCAATCTTCTAATTTGTGAATAGACCAAGGCATGTCAACAATCAATCACAGAGCATGCAAGTACAAAGTGGATTACATCATATTCCTTAGTGATGAGAAACTATTGTGTAGATTACACTATTTGCAGATTACATCCGAGATTGCTAACCTTATTTAAGCACGTGGATTACATCTAGTGTTTCTAACTTAGCAAAAAGAGATAAAACATATGAAATTATTGAAGAAATAAAGAATCTAATAGAATTGATTTCCAAAGGTCTTACAAGAAAAAAAAAAAAACAAACATATTTCAATGTGAAGATATGAAAAATAAATATTTTCAGGGTATTTTATACTTACGATCTGTCCCAAGATCCAAACACATACAGCTGTTGCACCATCTTGCCAGTTCCCTGCCAATATAACAGGGAAATGAGGATTATCACCTAGGCAACCAAATGGAATATACAGAGCAGAGTCTTTGGACAACCATTTTTTTATGTCAGAAAATGCCGGATCTAACTGAATGCGCATTTTACTTGTCAATGTCATCATGAGAAGAGGTATGTCCTCCACATTATAATTAGTTTTCAAGCTTACGGCCTACCAATGCATTTGACTTATTGTTTAACATTATACCTGTTGCTTATAGCAGCGCAAAACAATCCACTACAAACGATAACGCCATTTATTGCTTAACTATGGACCTAGAGAAATATGTCTAAGTTCACAACGAAAAAGATGACCTGAACAATACCAAATATATCAGTTAATGTACAAGCCATTTCAAGCTCTGGTTGATATTAAACAAAATTACTATTCTCGGTCCAAGTTCTCATGGCAAAGCACAGCTATATACTGAATGCCAATGGTGTAACACGCAGTGGATATTGCAGAACAAATGGAAGTTGAGATCACTGCTTCTAACCTTTAGTGCTTTCTTGCAGTAAAGATTCATCAGTTCTACGGAAACCTGCATATCAGATAGAGATAGGCATTAAGATAACTTACCAATAATCAATATAAAACATTAGGTTAAAAAAATCAATATAAAACATTAGAATGGTATTGAAAGAAGAACATCCAAAGAGCAACAAGCGACAAGGATGCAATGAAACACACGCATAGGAAAAATGCTCACAGCAAGTATATAAAGAGAAGATTTTGACTTAGATCATTATATGCATGTCTCTCTTGAAATCACAAAATAGAATACAAGATGGAAACCGCTATTTCCACATTTCAACAATGAGACATCATTCTAGAATGCCAACTAGAGAAATAAGTTAGTGATGCTACCCCAAGCAGCAGCATATAACGTTTGGTACAGCCAAGTTTGCATCTAATGTTGGCGCGTCTGAAAGGCAGTACCTCCTAAAAAGATTGATCTGTTTGGTTAATCAAGCCCATTTTGTAAAACCTAACACTTGAGACGGGTGTGGCTTCTGTAAACTTGTAAAATAGAATGACGAACAGTAGGATGAATCTTCTCGCTTAATACCCTGATCCCAGTACAGTGTCTGGCCAATAAAACACAGGTAAATAAAATTTCATCCGCTGAATACCTTCAATAATGGCCTTCTTAGCAGCTTTCACATCCATCTGCAAAACAATTTATCAATATTAGCTAACTGACTGATAACAGAATCTTTCATGTGGTTTTTTACAACAGGACAGAACTGGACATAACTTAATCATTGAAGCATTGTAAATTACTAATCTAATCATTGAATGTTTAACCAAAGAGTGTAAACAAAACATGAAACTATAGCATGGCAGGCTTTTTGTATGTATAAGCAATGGAAATTCAGCAATGGATCACAAAATCCACTGCACAAGCAATTTAAAACAGAAGAAAATCAGCAAAATAATGAACAGTAACACTGGAAAAAGAAAAGCAGATAATGTAAACAGACCAACTCACGTGGTAATCCAGCAGCAACAACATTCGGATGCAAATGCTTCTGTGCATACTCTGCAGCCAAGCGGCCACCGTGCCCGTCATAAATCGCAAAATGTGCGCACCTGCACCAAGGTAGACACATCAAGCCACGTGTACTGCACGCGAGCACATACATTACCACAAAAAGGCAGTCACCTCAAGCTTTCAGGAGTTTCAGCACTAGCATTAGGTAGCACCACCCAGGCATCCTCCATTGTGTGCCTGCAACCCTTGTCCTCCGCGGCATCAGCCTCAACACCAGTCAACACCGTCGCTTGCTCACCCGAAACTTTTGAGTCCACTGTGGCATTCCCATTGGGGACACATGTGTCTGCTTGTGCCTCACTTTCCTTATGTGACGTAACCCTCATTTCACCATCTGGCTCTTGAGACGCACCAGACTCTCTGTGTGCGGTAGCAGGATCAGCACTTTTCGGCCGCTTGGATGCCCAGTCTTCGTCGGTGGAGCTAGCCTCACGCTTCTGATGCGCCATGGTGAGCCCAAACACTGCACACAGGCGGGTTCAATGTGGTGCCTCGGCCCTCATCGTTAAAACAGTAAAATGCTAGAATCCCGAATCTATTCTCTAGAGGGAAAAAAAAAAGACACCGCACTAATGCAGCAAAGAAATTTCCAACAAACTGACTGGAGAGAAGGGGAAAAAGAATGGATTTTTTCTGCTCTCTCAGTTGGTGAAAGGTTTCTGAGAACAAAGCTAACTCTTAAATATGAGAATCCGTGGTTGTGAGCTAGGGTTCCTTACCCCAAGAGAAGAAATCAATCCCAAATTAGGATTTCAGGGCGAATCTGCAGTACGCCTCGCAGCAATTCAACACCGGATGGTTACTCCAAGAGCGACGATTCCAACGGTTATACCTTGCGGGCTTGCGGTGGCCGGAGGCTGGTTCCACGGCGGTCAGGGCGCTGGCGGAGACGAGGGAGGACGACGGGATGAGGCACCCGATGCTTTGAGAGGTCCAGACTCCAGAGGCGAACCTTCGGGCCGGGCCTGAGTGGGCTCAGTAGTTTGAGGCCTCCAAAAGTAAGCCCAGTTTATGACACGAAAAATCTTATCTACGCTCTGCGCGTTGCCCTGCTTCTCAAACGGGTGTGTGTGTGTTGGGGGCACGGATGTCAATTGGTACATAAGCCAACTGGGGGGATGTTCCCATCCCCGTTTAGAAATTGCATTAAGTTCAATTTTAGTCCTTCATCTTTTGTTTTAGTCTAACTTCGGTCTCTTATCTCTTCTATAGGTTATATCTAGTCTCTCATTTCTTAATACCGTACACATATAGTCCCTAAACGGTTTCTATGTTGATTTTGCACATGTAGCACGCTGACTAAGATATGACGTGGCCTTCTCTTTTACTCATCCTCCCCCGATCCATCTATCCAACTCAATAATTCTTTAAACCTGCCGCCAGCCGCAACACATTCAATCCGGCCACCGTTTGTGCCGCGCGTGGATGGATAAGTTAGAGCTGAGAAGGTGATTAGCAATCCGTGCTTGTGCTTAGGTTTTGCATGTGTAAAAGCAATTTTTTATTCATATGCCATGGAGACGTACAGGGCTAAGCACTGGCGGAGCCAGGAGAGGGCCAGCCGGGGCCCTGGCCCCCCCTTCCTTTCTGAAATTTCTTTCGCATGCACACAACAATTGAGGCCCAGGCAACACAGCATGTAGAAATTTCTTTCGCTATGCATGCAAGCTAGCTGCAGCAGCAAGAAGTAAGAAGTTCGAATATATAAGTGCATTTAACTCTTGGAAGCTCACGTACGAAAGTAGTGGCTCTATCCTCTGTTCCGATTCTCACTAAACTGTGCACCTCAATCAGCTCAGACTCCATCCTCTGTTCCGATTCTCACTTAACTGTGCACCTCATCAGCTCCAAACTGCCGCATGTGTTGTTCTTGCCGTCGACCTCATGCATGCGGATATCGGAGCACCTCGCGACGGCGGTAGCAATCTCTAGTTGGCCCCCCCTTCGTTTCGACGCTGGCTCCGCCACTGGGGCTAAGGGATTAGTTTAGCAATTTTTAGCAATCTGTGCCGTCGACCGGCAGCTTGACCTCGCCTCGCTATGACCATGTGCCCAGCTTCTCGTCGCGCTGCTGCTCGAGCTCACCAAGACATCGACCATGCGCCCCTGCTGCTTGAGCTCGCCATGGCAAAAGAACTTCGGCGATCAAGATTCGAGAGGGGGTACTTGATTTGAGCAATTTGGAGCGTCATAGCTGGTATTCGGGAGCTAGAGTTTGGGGGCGGTGGTGTTATGCAAGAATTAGTCAAGGATTTGAGATAGTGATTACAAGGACAGAGGAGAGAAAAGAGAAAGGTTCTGCTGAGTCACCAGATACTATCCATGTCAGTGTTGCCACGTTATGCAAAACCACTATCGAAACCATTTAGGGACTTTATATGCATAATTTTAAAAGTTGAGAGATTAAATATAACCAGTTGAGGAGACGAGGGACAGAAATTGAACCCTGACAAAAGATGAGAGACTAAAGTTGGACTTAATCCTTAGAATTTTATACTCCGTTCCCATTCTTATACTCCTTGTACAAAGAGGCGTTAGGCGCTAGGCGGTGGTAGCGAGTCTAGGCGCGTCTAGGCGTTTTTCTAGACGTTACAAATTTATTAATTATATAATAAAAATAAGGTTAAAATTGAAAAATAAAGAATGAATTATGAGATGAACTGCCATGTAATGACCAATTTAACCTTTTTATGACCCATCATCCCTCATATGAAGGTTCTCCCGATCTTATCCTCTCGTGCAACTTTCTTTTCTCGTCCGCATCCTCTCCTGACTATGCCAGGAGAGGCGGCGGCGGCGGAGAAGAGGTTGCAATGACCGACAGAGAAAGGGCGACGACGCCCGACACTTAGATCTTTCTCTCACGACTCTATTTTTTTACTCTCCCGATGGTCTTCCACTCTTATTATGCTCCCGGATTTTGCTGCTGACTGCTTAGGCGTCGCTGACCGCCTAGGGAGCGCCAACCCCCCTAGGCGAGGCGGAAGGCAACGCCTAGGCGAGGCCTAGGCAACGCCTTTCTGAACAAGGCTTATACCCACTTGAGAACTCAAATTTTTCCCATCCCCACACCCATATGGGTATGGGTAGGGTACCCACCGGGTTACCCATACCTTTTAATTAGCATCACAAAAATTAACATCTAACTACATATAGTAACATATCAGACGTTCAAAAGTAAATAAATTTAACCACGCAAACGCTAAGAGTTCACTCACACAATCAAACGTTAATTGTTCAAAGGTAAATAAATAATGAGTAGGGTTCGCTGACCCCTCCCTTTATTTATATATCTCTGATGGACTCATGTGTCATAGATTTCATGGAGACCCATGGGTAAACGGGTATGGGTTGCAGGAGAATGTCCCCATACCTGTGATACTCAATGGGTGAAAAAAATGCCCATTAACAGACCCATGAGACGAGAAATAGATCCAAACCCACACCCTAATAGAAGAAAAACCCATCGGGTATCGGGTTATGGGTACCCATTGCCTTCCCTAGTTGGGGGGTGGGGGTGTGGCGATGGCGCCGCAGGTAGGAGGGTGGTGGGTGGGACGTAGATGACAGAGGCGTTGTAGTTGAAGTGGTTAGCGTCGGCGGCTTCCGCCGGAGACGGGGGAGGTGGTCGGCAGGGGAAGCGGACCTTATAGAATTTAGCATCGGCAATGGTCGTGGGCGTCGGAGACGGGGGAGGCGTCCTACGGCAGGGGCGACTCACCAAAGACGAAAGCGAAGAGAGAGGAAGAGGCGGAGGAAGAAGAAAGTTGTTGTCGCGACGCTGTCGGAAGCGAGCACTCGACTTTGCAAACACGCACTGATTAGCATGACCCTTTATGACATGAGCTTCATTTTCACAGGCCAGTGGGCCACTCACGAGCGCGTGCAGCAGACTGGCACACATGCGCAAGGCAGGCTGATGCTTGTGCTCGCGACTGCTTCTTTTAGCCTTTCGCTCTACTGTCATCACTAGGGCTGGATGAAAAGCTCGTGGCTCGCTAGCTCGGCTCGGCTCGTGACTGGCTCGGCTCGTTTACTTTTTCTAACGAGCCGAGCCAGGTTTGTAGCTCGTTATGTTTAACGAGCCAGCTCGAGCTAGCTCGTGAGCAGCTCGCGAGCCAAACGAGCCAGCAAGTCTCAACAGCCCACCACCCCACGGTCCCCTCCTCCTTCTCACACCTTATTCCTTTCTCAAATTGAGACGTCACCACACCTTGCCTCCTCCCAAGTTTCTAAATTGCGCCTGCCTCGCTCCGCTTGCGAGCCACACAACCTGTCTCGCTGGCCCGTCACCCAGCTCCTTCGCCGTCCACTTGCGAGCTTGCTCGAAAGAGATCCACGAGGTTATCGGCGCCTCCTTTCTCCCGTAGCAGCACCCGCCTCTCCCTTCCCCTCCGTCATCGACGCTGCAGCCATCAACGTCAAAGCTTATGGTGAGCACGAGCTCGTTTTCCTCACCGTTCTTCCTATGATTATGGCGACGACGGAAGGGGACCAAGTCAAGATCCAAGCCGTGGAGAGGCGACCTAACGTGTGACGGCCGACAGCTCAGGCCGGGCGGTGCCACCCCTCCACCTACTCTCTTTGTGCGATGGTGTCGGATCCTTCATGTCACCAGCCCCTCTCCCCTCTCTCGGCCGCGACGACCTCCGCGACGTAGGCCTCCTCTGCCTCCCCGCCCGGCACGCCGTCATGCTCAAGAACGTGAAGATGTACCCGATAGCATGGTCGTCGTCTTGTTCCTTAATCACGACAGAGATGCTGGAGGCGAGCAGCGAGCTTAACGAGCTGGCTCGCGAGCGAGCTCGAGCTCGTATCGAGCCGAGCCGAGCCAGCATTCTAGCTCGTTAAGATAACGAGCCGAGCCGAGCCAGCTCGTTATCCTAACGAATAACGAGCTGGACCGAGCCGAGCTGGCTCGGTAGCCCAGCCCTAGTCATCACAGCAGTTGCTTGTTCCCGTTGGGATCTCACCGTCGCCCCAAGTCAGGTATTGCAATTGCATTGCTGCAGCAGTGAGACAAGGGGAAGCCGAGCGTGTCGTAGCGCGGCCATGTCTTCAACCGTGTCTGTGCTAACTATATGATGAACCTATGCGACTTTCTATGCTGGGGATATCACAACAAAAATATAAAGGAGATTCTGGGACTCGTTGTGTGGCCAACCCAACACACTTCTCATGTGCTTATTTATCTTGACTTATTTAGAGCAGGCTAAAAGTATGCCCACTTGCCAGCATCTCGCAAATCTGGCGGTGAGCCCCACGATTCTTTTATGCGCTGGTGCGGCGTGGAAGCAGTAGCCAGTTGCCAAATCTATGCATTTTGCATGTTTGCTACCGATGTCTCAAGAGTCGTTTCTATCTCTCTCTCTCTCCCTCTCTCTCTTGCTTTCTCTCTCTCCTACGTCGGATCATGCTGATGTGTTTGTATTTTGCGGGCTGAGGTGGCCTTATAATACTTGCTCTTATCTGCATCTTGACCTTACACGGACTCGACACCCGTTTCTATAACGAGCGTCAATCACACCTTTTGAAATACTGAAATAAAGCAGATTATTACCGTCAACACACATGAAACCCAGAAACAAAACAAATTATTCTGACCATCCACACAAGAAAAACAACTAACAAACAAAATCATAACCCGTATCGTTACGTCACTTTCAACTTCTGTGATAACGAGAACTTAGCATTTGTGTGGACTTACTAACCGTTTGGCATAACTTAATTTTCAGATTCTTCACAGACGATGTGGGCAACACTAAGTAGGAGTCAATGTGATCATCGAAACTGACTCCAAGGTGTTGGTTGATCTGTGAAATGCCAGGGACCGAGATCGCTCAGAAATCACCACTATCCTTGCGGATATCCAAAAGCTTTTTGTGAATTTCTCTTCTCCCTCAATAGTTTTTTGTAAAACGCAACGCAAACTGGGATGCACACTTATGTGCTCAGCATGCAATGCGACATAGGGCTCAATTCTCTTGGTCTGATCCCCTCCTCCTTCCTGTTGGAATGTTTGCAACTCAATTCCCTAATGAAGAGAAAGCTCTTGACTCCCCCCCCCCCCCCCCCCCCCACACACACACTTCTACGGCAGCTTCTGCCAAATCTCGCTGCACAGGCAGCTACTGGTTCGCCCTCGCGGCCGCGCGCAGAGGCTGGGTCGCCTCATCAAGTGCCGTGAGGAGCACCAAAAAAGTGGCAAGCACCGTGCACTCGAGAGGTCGTCTTCGTGAAGAGCGTAATTGCTGCCATCGCAATCAAATCTTGGGAGCTTTGTACCCTGGCATGCATCAAGCAACATCGAAAGGTTCGTCTCATATGTCCATTGGTGTTCCATCCGGCGAAGGGCTCCCTGGGATCCATATTGAATCATGGCGTGTGCATTGTGTAATTGATAGCAACGTCAAACAATAGTGCCTTGGGATGTAGCTGGGAACCTGGGACCTATGCCTAAGGTTTCAAGCCCGTTGGTTAATGTCGTGTTTTGTGAAATATATACCATATAAAACATGCGGTTAAGCAATACCCACCAAAAATATTCAGGGTCATGTGACTTGGACCACAAAGCCTAGAGTTTTAAATTCACTCTTTATCTTGCGAGTTGCGACAAGCCCGCAAGCTTCTGTCATCGTTGTTTACCCAATAAACATTTTACCAAATATAGTTTCAGCGGAGAGTAGAAGTGTAGAACTGTAGGTGAAAGAAAGTAGTAGAAAACTAGGATGGGCATACACAATCCCAGGTACAGGATAACGATCTGTTCTCCACGGAACCAGTCATACGACTGAAACACTCTACATGTATACAGGGTTCATCACTGCCCAACTAGAGTAATGTACAGACTCGGATACACACCACAAGAGGATAAATCTCCAGTCACTCCAATTTCTAAGTTGAACCACCAATAGTCCATCGAGTTCTCCTCCAGGGAGTGAATATTATCACCAAGGAAGCAATTGGGCGGGGAAAAGCTCAATCTCCGTTTGCGTATACACGTGTCCACTCTTTGGCTGCGCCAATTGAAAATGCCATTTTAGAACTCAGCTATATTCTACAGCTAAAATATGGCAAGAATGATCATTCCCTAACCTGTTTCCACAGCTTCTGTTTCGTTTGCCTTCCAGTGCTTGGCCACATTGTCAGCAAGTGGATCATCAGGGTTGGGAGCACTGAGGAGCGCTTGAATGCTGAAGACCACAAGTGCAAAGAAAATGAGCAGATCTTCTCATGCTGATTCGCTTTTTAGGTCTTTTCAGGTCAACTTATTTCTTCCTCTGATTTGTTTCACCAATAAAAAGTTTCAAATAAATGATAGAATTCAGTGACGCAGGTATTGTCTATTGTGTAGTTCTATGCTGTGTTAGTGATCGAGGTATCCACTTAAAAAGAACATATGCACTAGGCAGTATGTCAATAGATTATGAATGGTACAAGATCAGTTTTGCCATTATTGTAATGGTGGCTGTGGCAAATAACTAAATAATATGCAGCGGTTGCAGAAGGTACAATGTCCACTATAATCCAAAATCGGTGGCATCCGCTTTATGGCAATCTGATACTTTATTATTTGATCAAGGATCATATTAATACATTTATGTGTCTTAATTACAGCCCACTTGTTTATGGCTAAGGTGTCCAAAAACCGGCGTGTAGTGTTGTCACTGTGTATCGTTTTATAATAATAAATAGAGCTTAATGCACTAAAAAAGGCCAAATACACTAGATTTATATAAATACTGAAGCAGAAGCATTCACCTCAAAAGAACCGTTCGGATCTGAAGGGCAGGACTCCACTTGTCCTTCAAAATATCAAGGCATATCCTACCAAGCTGTATTAGTGCAAGTATTAAGCAGTGCAGCATCTCCTACACGCCATCAGAGGGAAGCAAAACATAACAAACTTACCTTGTCAATGTTGGGGTGATAAATCTTTGTGAGGAAGCGTACCTGTTTCCAGCAATCAAATCAGCTTACAAACCATATCGAAAAATTCTTACAGATCTTAAACAAAACTAACCAACAGAAGCTGAAATTACAAAATGCCAATAGAAGAAAAACCCAAGTCCGTTGAACAAATAGAGCAGCGACAAGAATTTGCTGAACTCACTGATAGTCACAATAATATTTTAGCTTATATTATGACAGCAGCACTAAAAGCATCACAAAACGACTTCCAACAATTGCGTTTGGAGCTGAAATCTAAATCTCACTGAGAAGCAATATGGTACCCTTCTGACTTTGATGCATAACAACTTAGCCTACATGAGGCTTTGGCAAACATCAGAAGAACTCAAATACTAGTCCAGAGCACGGAAAAAAAAAATACCTTTGGTGGAGCCATCGGATATTCTTCGGGTAAGAACAATTCAAGCTTGAACACTCCCCCTGACAAATAGACCAATCAAACGTATCAGATACCAGAATGGAAAGTCCAGACAAAAATAGCATGTTTGTGCATAATTTTGTATTCTATGAAGGAGAACAAGGATGTAGTGGTGGAAGCAGACAGAACGTGTTAACTGTCGCACTAGATAAAATAAAGCACTTCGGAAATTTCTGCTGTAAATTTAATAGACAAATTCAAGGCAATGAAGAAGATTTTAATACTTCAAAAAACAGAGGGCGAATGGATGACTTGTCTGCTAGCCTATTTCAGGACTCATAGGTGTGACAGTAAAGCTAATATTGTAACTATACTCCATGCAAAATGACACTGTCTTTCAGAGAAATTAAGAGCAGACACCATCCGTCCTAAGCTCTACATTTACAGTTGAAACCATGAAATCTTATGTCAAATTGTTCAACTTATTGAGACAGTTGCCTCTTATCCACCAAAATCTCCTTCATTCAGCCCATGCCACCAATTTATAGCTTGCACTTTCTAGCCCATCAAAGGATTGCACTCTATCTCAACTGCTGGCTCTGGCTTTGCACTGGGCTTCACTCTGCGGCATAAATGCCACTGCCAACAAGGATGTTATTGGGTGACGTGTTCATCTTGAAAACATGCTGTGGCCCCAATTCCTAACCTTCTGCCAGCAAAGATTGTGGCACGGACTGGTGATGAAGGGGAGCAGCACCTGTCTCCTATGTGGGGCAAGGGCATGTAGGCCAAGAAGCAACCTAGCTAATGAAGAAGCCTGCCCGACAAAAAAGCACAGCTTGAAACAGGACAAGGTTATTGTAAAAAACAAAAAGGTCATCGGGAAAGGCACATGAGGGTTCATAGGCGTCGAAGGAGTAAGCAATGAAACAGTGTGTGTTGGTTTGATGGTTCTGTATGGCCAGGGAGAAGGGGTAAAATTGAGATCAGAAGAGCATTTGGAGGGACATACTAGAATTTCCAAATTAAATTTTGTTCCTCAAAATACATAGATTGAAGAAGTCCTAGCAGAAGTGCAAAGAATTGTAAAAGTCTTGATAAAGCAAAATTTCAATGATATTAAACTGATGCAATGAGATCGAGTGGGATTTGACTAAAGATGGTGCTTTTGAGTGGTAATATGGTACAAACTAAGTCATAACGAACCTTCAATTCCATCAACCCTTTTCAAAGCCAATGAGAGGAACAGCTATATCGTCATACAGATACTAAATGTGTAATGAAATTAAAATACAGAACAGAAGAACAAGGGTAAGGATCATGCTTCACCTTCATATGGCGACTGTGACGGGCCAAGGATCATGACATTGAAGTAGCGCATGTTCTCCTCGGATGGTGATGCACTGATTCCCGGAGCTGCAGAAACAGCAGCAAAGCCAAAACAGGACCTCAACACACATTATCAAGAAAATCGCCATGTTAGACAGGAAGAACTACAAAGAACACTAAAGGGGACCAATCTTTCCACGCAAAGGCCGTAGACATACCAAATTAGACGTTCTGTATCATTTCTTAACCAAGAGAAACACATAAATTAGAGTGTACTACAACTGAACCCAATAAAGATAAACCTAAAGAGATACATGTCAGCTGTAGAAGCAACTCACCGGGCTCGCTGAGCAACCGCTGCGTCTCCTGCCGAGATCAAACAACCAAAAATCACCAATTTGGGGAAAAAAGAAAAGTAAGTGGAAAGAAGCCGAAATTCAAGGGTTCGAGAGGGCGTCTCACCTTGATGATGCGGCGGGGAAGGTTGCTGTCGGCCATGGGGGAGAGGGGAGGGTGTTCACTGTTCAGGCTAGGGTTTGGCGGTCGTTGGGATCGCGGCGGAGCAGGGAAGAGGTTTGGGCAGCGCTGGAGGAGAGAATGGAGAATTGTGTTTCTTCTGCACTATAGTCCTTGCCGTTTATGGCTTTTACACGTGTCGGTCAGAAGGAGGATTATTAATTCACACGTATGACGTGTGGTGAAATTTGTATTTACCATAGGCACTTTGACATTAAGGTTTCCGTGGAATACGTAAATGGGAGAACAGTGGAGCGTCTCTAAGAGCTTTTTTAAATCTCTCTCTCTAAATCACCATTTAGATAGTCATTTGTTTAAAATTTGCTCTCTATATCTTTTTATTCTTCAACATTTCTATATCTTATGCGCAATCTAGAAAGCCATCCTCGCTCTTCATTTTTGGCTAGCTAGAAATTCAGAATAGAAGATATCTATATTTGACATCCAATTGAAGTACGAGATACGATATCAGTTAATGGTGATTTTTTAAAACAACACTTTGTTGGTGAGTTTGTAACAGACACTATATTTAATGGATTTGTAATTATAAAGCTAAAATTTTAGTGGCTTTGTGAAATTTACTAAAAAAACATAAAAGAGTCAGAAGATTTGTATGCATGGGGCAAACAAACAAGAAAGCATATCAGGTGCAAACCCCTCATATGTTGAAAACTTGGAAACTCTGTCCTTAGTCATTGGATCGGGTACAAACGTTTAGCATTGCTCACTACGGGTGGTGGAATATTTGCAGCAAACCGCCCGCAACTCACTCGGCACATTTTCAAAGTGCCACCTTGACATTATTTGATTTTGTCCAATCTCCATGCTCTGTTCACCGGAACTTCTCCCCGGCGTCCCCGCACGGCCGCACGCTCACGGCTCACCTCAGGGATGACTCAGGTGATAGTACGCCGCATGATATGGCAACCCGGATGTGCAGCGCCGTCGTGAGTTGCGGATTGAGCTCTTGGAGCTTGCCACGGCCGTGTGTCGTCCTCTGCACAGCGTGGATCGGCATGGAGCTCGCCGCTGCAACGCGCTATCAATCCGATCCAAGTGGCCGAAGTAATTCCCATAGCGGCCCTACTGCGTGGATAAAGTTTGTGTTGCTTGCATCGGCTGGCTGGGCCTCATGTGTTGCCTGCGCCACGAGCGCACGGAGCTCCCGGTTGTAGCGCGTAGGCCGTCCGTGCAAAGGTGAGCTCGCCGCGAGCGCGCAACCCCAGCTCGTGGATCCTGCGCGCCGCCCCTACTCCTGCTTCGCTGCTTGCTGACCGCACGCCTTGCAGCTTGCTGCCGCCACGCCCGCCGAGCGGATCGAGGAAGACGAGGAGGTCGATACCGGCACGGAGGACGATGATTTGTTTTAGCTCTTTTCAAATCTGCACAATCCCGGCGGTGGTTCTCAAATTGCTCGCCAGCTGCCGGTGTAGGCGCAAAATGAAGCACTGGTTTAGCTCTAGGATATACTCTTCGATTTGCATCTTTGGATCTCGAAACTATGCTTGCATCTTGTAAAGAGTATGAGCATGAACACCCCAAATTTGTACTCGAACCATTGGATTTTCCATTTCGAGTCATAAAATGAAGAAAAAGGTTTAACAAATTGCAGTTGAAAAGACATACACAAAAAAGAAAAAGCACCCCCGCACAAATGGCTGCGGCGGCGGAGATATGGCTGGACCAGACATGGACGAGGGAGAGAGGAAAATAGAATCTAGGTAGCCTAAATGCCAGAGAAAGTAATGAGGAGCGGGACCCTGGAGATGGTGGCAGTGTATTTTTCATGGTTGGCCTAAGATATGATGTCAGATATGAGTGTAAGTTGCTAATTGTGCACATCTAAAAAAAAGGTTGCTAATTGTGCGACTTAGCCCTGTTTGAATCAAATAGACTAAGGTCCTGTTTAGATCCACCTTCTAAACTTTTAGCTGGCTAATTTTAGTTGTTTTATATCCAAACATGACCTTCTAAAATCTTCTAAACTTTTAGCCCACCCCCTTCTAAACTTTTAGCCCCTAGTCACCTCAAAGCTACTAAAATTGACTAAGCATATAAAAAAGGCAAGTAACACATAAAAAAGGCAAGAAAAGTACAAAAGCCAAAGATATTAGTCAGGGATCTAAACAGATACCTCCTAAAATTAGTTGACTAAAAAATTAGCTAGTTAATATTTTAGTTGGCTAAAATTAGCTGGCTAGAGAATCCAAACAAGGCCTAATTGTTAGCTGACTAATTTTTAGTTTCTTACACTCCAAATAAAGGGACTAATAAGTGAGACTAATTGTTAGTCCATCAAAGGACTAATAGTAATCTTATTAGTCATTCCAACCCAACTAATAGGGATTAACGATTGCAACAAAATATGAAAAGACAAGGTTGCCTTTTATTCTTTCTAAATATAGATGGATTAACAATTAGTCAAGGACACAATAGACATTTCCTTGTTACTTAGACTAACAATTAGTCAGGATTCTAAACATACAACTGACTAACTGTTAGTTGACTAGTAATTAGTCAGCTAATTTTTAGTCAGGGACTAGCGGTTAGTCTTATGGATCCAAACATGGCCTGTATTAGAAGTCCAGTAGTATAGAAGTGCAAAACTAGAAAGGAAAATATATAGTGTTCCCAAAAGAAAAGAAAACAATATATAGTTGAAATTTTCTCGACAATTTATTTTTGAAAGGCTACACCAACATTGCGCATTGCGGTAATGACCGGTCAATGTTGAATTTTATGGCAGTTATGGCATTCATAAATCCGTACTGCATACGTTAGGGTAGAATAATATGAATGTAATTCTATGCCAGCCATTTTCAATGGTATGCTAAATCATCCACCGCGGTGAATATGGATCTAATAAATTTCTGCCAGCCGTTTTCGTCGTCTCCATTAACACCACCCTCCTATTTAAACGCCATCCAGCTCCTTGCATGCCACGGCCACCCCAGTACAACTTGCAAAAAAAACTTAGTTTATCAGAGAAACACCGAGTTACAGAAATTTCAGCACCATGAGGACAGACAACCTCGTCCTCCTTGCGGCCGTCGTCTGCATCGTTGCGACTCACGCCACGGCGTTCACCGACGGTGGATGGAAAGTATATACGGATCCAAACATCCCGTTGCTTCAAGATCTCGGCAAGTGGGCGCTTCTTGAACACAACAGAGAGACAGGTGAGCATCTCGCGTACACCAAAACGGTCGGGGCCGCGCAGCAAAGCGATCCCAAGGCGCTGTACTTTCAGCTCATCATCGACGGATCGGCCCGTGCTGGCGCTGACACCTATTTCAAAGCTATTGTGGCCTGTCAGGATGGAAACACTGATAAAAGACAGCTTCTCTCCTTCGTTGCGACCAGGCCACCCAAGTAAAAAGGGTTGGCTCGTCGATGGAGGATTGTATTTCGCCTGATCAAATTGTTTCCCATTGAATAATGAGTGTTTGAGGTTTTTAACTTTTGAGCATCATAAGGTAGGTGTCTCATATTTGTTATATTTTCTTCTGCCGTCCCAAGAAACGCTCATCTCATTCCAAATTTGTCTCGCTAGGCCGTCTGGCTTGCCCACCCTGCCAAAATAGATTTCATGATCTTAAATGGTGTTAATTCAACAATCTCAACACAACACAGGTTTAAATATAATTTTCTAAAGTAAAACATGAGCACCGTTGTGAGGCATGTTTTATGAAAAACATGATGAGTAAGCCCCTACTGCAATTGTAAGGCATGTAAACATGGCGAAGCAGAAGCCGGAGTGCTTTTCTATAAAATATAGACGAATGCATGAGCATCTCCAGCAGAACACCTAAACTGAACACCAATACTTAAAAACTATCAAAATGATCAAAAAACTGCTGCAGCAAAACACCTAAACGAATACCAAAACTTAAATTTTTTTGATTTCTACCTAAATTTCTCTCTCCTAAACTCATATTTGAGTTTCCATCCACTGAAAACCAAAAATCTCTTCACGCGCACGGGAACGCCCAACTGACTGCTCCGGACATTTCCGTCGCCGTCTCTGCTCCTCGTCATGCCAGCTCCGCCCGCCGCCCGCCACAGAACTCGTCGCCCGCCATCGATATGGCCGCCAAGGTCTACAGCACCGCCACTGGAACTCGTCGCCCGCCACCGGAGCTTGAGGAGGAGGCAGCACAAGTGGGGACGACGAGGCGGGCGAAGCTCCCATGATGGATTGGGAGCTCGAATCATCTCCTCCAAGCCCGAATCGCGCTCGTTGTTGGCATGGTCGAGCACGAGAAGGCGACGGGCTGCGCGGTTGAGCACGACAGGGCGAGTGGGGGGAGAGGTTGAGGCGGCGGCGGCGGCACTGGAGAGCTCGAGGTCTCCATGGGAGTTGTGTTGCGGAGAGGGAAGAAGGAACCGTGGGGAGCTGCGTAGCAGAGAGCAAATGGAGCTACGATGCGGAGAGCCAAGGGAAGAAGAAGAAACGGTGTGGAGTGGATAAGGCTGGCTATTTTGCAGAAAGCCCTCGCACAAAGCTGTAATTATTCCTTATTCTTCTGTGTCTTGACATTTTTATGAAACCTTCCTTGAAGTGAAGAGTAATTTCAAAATGCTTTATAAGTATCCAGTTTTAGGTAGTCTGCTGGAGAGGAGCACAAAGTTTTTCTAGAAATCTTCTCTCTCTTCTACCTAAAACTTGTTTTAGGTTTCCAATTTTAAGTTTTCTGCTAGAGATGCTCTTAGGGCACCGATTTCTGATATTTGAGTGGCCTGCTCAACCATGGTCCATGGGTTAAAAGTGAGTGCTCATAGGGAGTCCAAAATGGACTATCCTTTCCAGATACTGATGAAAAGTAATACTAGTACTCCACTTTCTCAAGAAGATAGATGATCATAAGGAATTGTAGGACTACAATCTTTGGACGCTACAATATAGTATTCTGGACAGCCAGATTCCGAAACGTTGTATGCGCATAATCGTTTATGTAATGGCTCAAATGAATTGCGCATTTCACATTTATAACAGTTAAATATAATTTTATAAAGTAAAACATGAGCACCGTTGTGAGGCATGTTTTATCAAAACAGGATGAGTAAGCCCCTACTGGCTACTGCAATTGTAAGGCATGT
The DNA here is from genome assembly GCA_007726485.1 of Eragrostis curvula. Taxonomy (NCBI): domain Eukaryota; kingdom Viridiplantae; phylum Streptophyta; class Magnoliopsida; order Poales; family Poaceae; genus Eragrostis; species Eragrostis curvula. The sequence goes on from CM017441.1 coordinate 13,606,544, forward strand.
AAACTTGGGGAAGCCGGGGTCTTTTCTATAAAATATGGGCGAATGCATTCTTAGGGCACCGATTTCTGATATTTTCCTGTTCAACCATGGTCCATGGGTTTTAAAAATAAGTGCTTATAGGGAGTCCTAAATGGACTATCCTTGACAGATAGTGACGAAAAGTAATACGAGTACTCCACTTTTTTTTTTAGTACTCCACTTTCTGAAGAAGATAGATGTTAATAAGGAATTGTAGCACTACAATCTTTGTGCGCTACAGTATAGTATTCTGGACAGCCAGATTCCAAAACGTTGTATGCGCATGTTGGCCAGGGGCCACTAATTGTTTATGTAACGGCTCAAATGAATTGCGCATTTGACATTTATAACAGTTAAATGTCCAGAGATGATACTTAGGCGTAAGAGGTAATGAAACCGGGATTTAAAACGTTTACCTTGATGGATGGAGTCCAACGCGAACCCCAAACTGGACTCTGATAGTGACTGCATCACGTTATGCAACTCTGATGCACAGAAAGCACAATTCCGAGAGGGGTAAAGACTAAGGGTCCCTTTGGATTGAAGGATTTTTGTAGGAAAAATGGAGGATTCCAATTCCTATAGGGAAAGGTACTGTTCATGCCTTTGGAATGGAGGAATGGAGCAAAGGAAAAGTGAAGGAAATTTTTCTATGGTGGTGATTTCATAGGAAGAATGGAGGAAAGGAAACATTGGGTCAGACCTCTTTTTTCCATTCCCGTGGCATAGGATCGAGGCAAAGTGCTGCTTAGCTGCTGGTAATGAAAACTTGAGCATCACCACCTGCCGCTTCACACAGAACTACAAATTACTTGTACCTGATAGTTATATATAAAAAAAGGGTCACCTGGCCAAGGGGAGAAAATGTATGAAGTCCATCCCTTACATGAAAGAGTATGTCGCATGAAAGAAAAAAAACAAGCTGTTGGGAAGGCACAGCAGACGGTGGCACTTGTCTTCCCTCTCAGTAAATATTAGAAAAAATTGAATCGGTAGTTACAATAATTTTAACATCAAGGCACTGTTCACTACTAACATTTCCTATGGTTTTCCTGTGAGCCATCCAAATGACCGTTTCTATAAAATTCCTGTGTTTTCCAATCCTCTGTTTTGCATATACGTTCCTATCCTATTCCTGTGTTTTTCCTATTCCTGCGTTTTTCCATTCCTGCGTTACAAAGGAGCCCTAAAGAGAGCGAAGAAAGCAGATGCTCAAAGGGTACGTATTCTAGATTAGCTGGAACGCACAATCTAAGAAGGAAATAGTACAGAAAACAATGGATGCCACATTGCCACACTTGTGGCTGCTGCCTTGTTCCAATCCAACATTCCAATTCCATTCTTAAGGTTTATAACACAACAGTCTATTAGTAACATGTCAGATTTTATCATTGTTACCCTCTTTATTTGTCAACTCTTCACAGAAACGCTTATTTTCTCACAGGGTTGGGAGATGGAGGTAGATTGCCAAATTACAAGGCCTAGAGCAAATGATCGAAGGAAAAGATCCCTTAAGATACAAAAGGAGGGCACTCGTGCATCCTTTTCTTTTTCTTAACCAGTGTTCTGCAGACCGGCAGCTATGCCCTTCATGGTGAGGATGAGGGTGTCCTCCAGACCAGGGGCATACTCGCTGGCAGGGTTCAGCTTCACAAGCTCCGCAGCAGGCTTGCTCGAGTCCATGATCTCCTTGGAAAGGTGCGGGCGCAGGGCAACATGGTAATCTGGGTCACGAATCCGCTTCAGCGTGTAGGCTTGGCAGACATTCAGGGTGGTGATGTACGCATCACGGAGGCGGAGCCGCTGCTTCAGGGAGGGGTCACCTTCCAGAAGGTCCCTGTGCCCAGCAACCTGAAGACGAAGTGGAAAATGCACAATTATGTCACTGTAATCTAGAGTTCAGCATTGTAAAATGCTGGGATTGTTGTTGAATGAAGTGCACGAAATGCGTAAGTTTCAGTAAACAGACCTGAAGAAGAAGTTTTTGGGTTTCTTCATAGTTGGCCCGCAGCCTCTCACCCAGTGGCCGTAGTTCCTCAGAAACGAGGAGTTTGTCATACAGGGCAGCAATATCAGGGTTACCCTTGGCGAACACCATCTCAATAAGATCGATAGTGACCCTGAAAAACGGCCACTGGTTATACATCTCCTGGAGCATGTGGAGGTTCCTGATGTCCTTTTGAAGGGCATGCTTGAATGCGGCTCCAAAGCCTAGCCAGACTGGGAGATGGAAGCGTGTTTGGGTCCAAGCAAAGATCCACGGGATTGCACGGAGTGACTCAATGCCACCGCTTGGCTTTCTTTTGGATGGCCTGCTTCCTATGTTCATCCTGCCATACTCTGTTTCAGGTGTTGCCTGTCAACAAGCATCACAAAGTTAGTATTTAGCTCAAACGGAATGGTTTCAAAGATAATTGTAGTTTATATTTGAAATGTAAGGATCTGATAAATCATGTGTTAAGTTAATACTATCAGGTTAAATATGTTGCACAAGTTTTGTCCACTTTATATTTTCTTAATCTAATAGCGGATAAGAAATAAGGACTCACAAGGCGGAAATACTCGACAAAACGCGGCTCTTGGAAGACAATGGACCGATATTCCTTTGTTGCCACAACTGCCATCTCATCAAGAAGGGCTCTCCATTCTGGCTTTGGTGCATTGGGAGGACGCATGCCATGCTCCAGGGTCGCAGCGGTGAAACGCTGAAGTGTCCTAAAGCACAGGTGCTCCTCACCAAAGGACTGCTCAATGACCTCACCTTGAACAGTGACCCGGAGTGATCCGTGGATCGTGTCTGGTGGTTGTGACAAGATGGCAAGGTGAGTTGGCCCACCACCCCTTCCAACAGTCCCACCACGTCCATGGAACATCGTCAACTTCACCCCAAAGTCTTTAGCAACCTTGATGAGATCCTCCTGTGCTTTGTACATTTGCCAAGCTGCTGACAGGCGGCCAGCATCTTTTCCTGAATCTGAATACCCAATCATGACCTCCTGCTTGCCATTGATCCGCTGTCTATACCAATCTATAGAGAATAGTCTCGCCAATGCAGCCGGTGCAGCCTCAAGATCGGCCAACTTCTCAAATAGTGGGACTACTCTAAGTGGAGTCTTGACGTGACATTCACGTTGCAGGAGCTCAACAGCAAGGACATCTGAAGGAGCTGTTGCCATGGAAATGATGTACGCTCCAAAATTGTCAGCAGGGAGTTCAGCAATCACATGGAATGTGTCTAGAACGTCAGCAACTTCCTCAGTCTTGGGAAGGTCTGCACCAAACAGGGGACGCTTCCCATTGAGTTCAGACAATAACCATTCCTGGCGGCGTTCCTCAGACCACTCACGGTAAGATCCTATTCCCAGATATGTGGTGATGGCATCAAGTACGTCAGTGTGCCTATCTGATTCTTGCCGAATGTCAAGCCTCACAAGGGAGAGTCCAAAGGTAGAAACTTGACGCAAGAAATCAAGAAGGCTTCCGTCAGCAATTATACGGTCACCACAAGCACAAAGTGACCGGTAACACAGCTCCAATGGCTCCAATAGCTGCAATAGAATGCTTTACAGATTAGAAACTAAGGAAAAACAAATGCAAAGTCGTAATTGCAACAACAAATCCTTTTTAGTCCCAAGCAAGTTAGGGTAGGCTAACCCACAAGAAACAACAAGAGGGAAGAAAAAGTGAGGAAGATAAGTTAAAAGGAAGTGAAAGGAAAGGAAACATAAACGAAGATATTATTCCCAATACCAACAACCAACCTGCTCCACATTTGTCAGAGTAGCTTCCTCAGAAATGTCAGAGTGTCCACTGGATAACAGCTCACGTGATCGTTCACGGGTGTTGTACAGTTTATCCCTCACATCACTTAGAATTACCCTGTACGGCTCATTTGGGGGAACCTTCTTCCAGAACTCTACATGAGCGAAGAATATAACCAACTGTCAAATTGTATTTTTAATCGAAAATGGTGTCTATAGCAACAAGGAACAATTAAGAAGGCCTAGATATTGCCACTCATATCCTTTTTTTTTTCTAAAAAACGCAGGAGAGCTGCATATCATTATATTAAGAAGATGATGCCACTCATATCTACCTATGTAGTGCTTGGCATCCTTCTTAGAAGAGCGGTGCAGCTCATCAGCCCGAGAGCGCAACTCATCATTGCATCGCCACATAGACAACTGCAGCCATTTAAAGTTTCATTAAATTCAATTGTCCAACAAACATAAACCAAACTCAGATTACTAAAGTAACAGCATAATATTATTAACAACCTCAAACATGAGATCCTCAATTTGTGAGCAGTATAAGTTTGCTGCCATCATTCTGGCAAGCAAGCAGACGTCCCTGGTAACCTCTGGTGTCACTCTTGGATTCCCTGCATTGTCGCAAATATAGAATACGGGTATAAATAATATTATATGTAGATGCACAGTTGTGCAAAACAGTGAACAAAGGACACGTTTAGCATCTTCCATATGACAGACTAAAGAAACAGAGGTATACATATTTCACATCGAGGTGAAATATTTAGATTAACACATCGAGGTGTCACTCACCGTCACGATCTCCTCCCATCCAAGAAGAGAACTGAATAAGAGGAGCGTTGTAAGGAACACGCTCATTAATCCCAATGTTCTTCAATGCAGTATCGACACGGCGCAAGAACTTTGGTACACCCTTCCATATTGTTTCATGGAAGTAGCTCATACCAGCACGCATTTCATCTTGTGGAGTAGGCTGCATTCTTCGGATCTCATCAGTTCTAAAGGCAGCTTGGATCTGGAAAAGAACAGCTCGAGTAAGTAAAGAAGTTAAGATGGATCTCTTTGGTATAATTCTTCAAATAAGTTGGACTAAAGTATGCTTTTACATCAACTAAATACGACACATTTGCTCTATAAGTACCTCTCTCTGGAGAGCCTCATCAAGTTCCTGTTTGTCATCTGGAGTGATATCTTTCGAGTATAGCTGAACCAAACAGTTCCGTATCCTGAAAACAAAAAAAGAACGTTGAAATCAAGATTATTAAGAAAAATCATGTACACTATGATGCATTGTTTGGTGAACCAACCTCGAGTGTTTCTGAAGCAGCGACCTCCTCACAGACTGTGTTGGATGTGCAGTCAAAACCAAGTCAACAGTCTGGCTTTTGAGAGCATCAAAAACCTCAGCAGGTGACTTCTTGAGGTCAACAACAAGCCTCTTAAGTGTTTCCTCGATATCAGATTCAGTCATTGCTGAGTTTTCATCAGCAAAGTCTCCCTTTTTGAGCTTGATTCTCCTCCTGTACGCTATCTGGACTTCCTCAGCCAAGTTTGCCAAGTTAAGCATGTGCGAAAAAGATTTGGCAATCACAATAGAGTCCCCAGGATCCAAGCTTGTTATCATCTTCCCGAGTTCATCAAGCTTTTGATGGTCATGTTTCGTTTCATACTCAGCAGCTACCTCATAGCACTCTTGAACCTATAGAGCAAGAGGACTCAATCTTAGACTGTCCACGATAAAATATACTAACATAGAAAACAAAATAAACACTCCAAAACAAATTTATATCTCAAAGTGTTGCGGCCAAAAATTCAGTACTGCTGCTCACCATTTCTGAATAATGCAAGAACATAATCCTGACAGATACGCACACATCAATGAAGGTTTGCTTTGATACAAAGACTTCTATATAGGGTTTCATTGTACAGTTTGTTTTAAAATGTTTATGAAAGAGTTTTCATTGTTCGGCTGTGATACTTTAGGATTTCTAGGGATTTCTAGCTCTGTTAGGAGACGGAATGCAAAACTTTTATAAGCTATTTCACATTAGATTGATGTCAATCCCATATGCATCTAGCATTAACATGATGTCATTCCTTAAAAGGGAAACGCTTTAATCACTGATTAGTTGGTAAATACTAAAACTTAATTGTTACAGCTCAACTCTTGAGATAAGATTTTTTTTTTCAACTGTATTTTGCCATCCAAAAGTTCAGAATCAGGTATAAAAATGAGATTCACAAAATTTGTAAGTTCTATGATTCAACTGGGCTAAGCCAGTTAATGGACCACAAACATGACCAGTTGAGAATGACTTCTTTCGACTGATGGAGACATGTAGTCATGTTTAAGAGATCAAAACTTTAATCACATGTGGTTAATTACACCAGCACTCCATTAACAAAGGGGTCTAATAAATCGGAGAAAAAAAAAAGAAATCCCTCGATTAGGCCAAAAGATAACCGAAGTGGGAAAGAGGAAATAGATGGTCAGTCTCCCTCCCACTGAGAACACTGAAAAATTTGAGCACCGAAAACATCATCAATCTAGCACCTGAGTATCGTCAAACCTCAAAAGATTCCAAAGGGTAATCTAAACTTCTAACTCAACTTCACCAAATCAAGCGGTAATCACCATGTATGTACCCCAACAGTGATCTGAACTCTGAAGTCAACCCCTCTATAATACACTCGACCTGCTCTCCACAAAATAGAGAAAGCACAAAACTATAAATAAAAAGAAAAAGAACTAATATCATGCCTTTGACCAAAGATTGATACTCGTAACTCGTTCAGTTCAGTCGCACAGACACAAAATGGACATAACACAAAACGGCATAGCTGAAAAAAAAAAGGGTCAAGGATAATAACAGTCACAACTCACAAGTCTCACTACTGAACTAGAGATCTCGGATCCAACCAAGACTAGAACTGCATCAAAAAAACTCGTAAAAAAAATAGAGGAGCAAGAACGGAGGAGGAGGCGAAAGCTGTACCAGCTCCCTGAGGTCGTCGCCGTGGAGGTCCTGCAGGATGTCGAGGAAGCGGTCGAGGAGGAGCGCGTCGTACTCTATGAGCTTGTCGTCCTCCGACAGCTTCCCCGGCACCAGCATCCGCAGCTGTGCGTCGATCGACGACAGCCGCTCCACCTTCCCTCCCGGCCCCAGCGGCGCCGCCATCTCTCCGCTTCACACCAACTTAACCCAAATGCCAAGATCACCAAGCACCACCGCACTGGCCACCGATTCTGCTCAAGCACAACCAGCAAGAACCAGGCAGGGAGGAGGAGGAGGCTGCGATTGTGGCAGGAGAGGAGAGGATTCTGGCGGGCACTTTATAGAAGGATGATGATGGATGGCAGTGTCATCAGGCACGGGATACGGTTATTATTGCATTAATTAAACTCCTAATTAAAAAATTGGAACAATCTAGAATCTGGTGATTTCAATAAGTCCAGATGGACGGCCACGATTTATCGTCCGGCGATCACGGAGATGGTGATCAAGGACTGACTGCAAATGGCAATACCTTCAGTCGGATCTGGCCATGGTCCCGGCGTCGCTTCTTATCAAAACAGTGGTGTACCACGTTTATTTTCAATTCTTATTTCTTTGTTTGGTTTCAGCCTGGGACGTGCTGCCTGCCAGGCAGCTGAATCACAGCCCCAAGCAGAGAAAATTGACGGCCTGGGTGAGCTGTCTGGCCCAGGCACTTTTCCCAGGGTCTGAACCAAAGTAGCTCATATGCGCGGAAATAGAAGGTTGCTCCTTTCACCGCAATTATTTCAGTTCTGATCACTGATGACAACTGATCTAAATAGGCCCTCCATTTTTTTATTGAGTTAATGAGAAACAGAGGAGTAATTTGTAAATCTCGAGGCTATAAATGAAGTTCCTGTTTTTGAAATGCTGCTGCAAACGGGCCCATTTCGAAAGCTGATTTTTTTTCTCTGTTATTGCAGAAATCTAAGTATTTCATGTGATCTTTTTTTTTTTTTGCGAACCCATGTGATCTTGTTGTGTGGTTCGTGGGAAAATCAAAAAACTCAACCTGCCGGGGGTAAGACCGCCTCCGACGGCATTTGCTTAAAGAGAAGAGCCTTTCACGCAGGCCGAGAAAACCCCCGAACCCCTCCCCGATCCTACACAGAGACTCAGCTGGCCGTTGTGAGTTCCGGCGTGATTCTTTACCATGTGCTTTGATCCGGAGAAGGCGAGAGGATTTTTTTTAGTGCATTGCAGGTATTTCACTACAGTGCACACGCGGTACTGTAGCGAGCTGCGCGGGTGCCGCCGCTCGAACCCGGGCCGACAGGGACAACGCTCCCGGAGCCAGAGGCTCTGGCCACTCGGGCAACCGAGCTTTGGCGTTCGTGGGAAATTCTTGCATTGCAAATAGGCTAACATTTGAATAAAGTGACTTCATCTAAAAAAAGGTTTATTATGACACTCGAGGTCATGAGTTTCTGTTAAACTCTACCATCTTGTAATTGTGATTCATCCAGCTCCAAAATACGTTTGTGCCATACGATGCTTGTTTCATATCCGAACGCAAACAGCTGTCGCAATCGATTACTCCTCACCTTCTTGAGATACTTCAGTTTGCGCTGTCCTGCATCCAGACTTTACAAAAGGTTTTAACTTGGTTAACAGCTCCCTCCCATATGGTTCTAGAGAAAAATAAAGTCACACGGGTTGGCCATGAATTTCTCACTTTCTTGGACACTTTTCTCTAGAGGTATCCCATCAAAGATGGTGACATTTATCGTGCTTCATTACAGAACTTGTTTCTATTTTTTTTCCTTCTTTTCTTTTTGAAGTTTGATTTCCATGGAAGGAACATATAAAGAAATAAAAATACTTGACAGTAGTAGTTTGTAACTTGGTATTTATAGGCAAAATCTGACAGAATTCCTCTTCTCCATGAGAAACCTGTAGAGAAGAGTATTTGTCCCTAGCAGGGGAACAGTGTCGAATTATCACCAATTTTCTAACCCACGTCAATGTCGTCAATGTCTCCAGAACATTTGGGGATTAAATTTCTCTTCCTCAGAAAATATTGTATAGACCAATTATCGGACTAAGTTGTACAAGAGTGGTCTGCATCAGTACATGACCCCACATGTGACGACCAACAGCATGCGGGCTAAAATATTGTATTTCCATCTCCTCTTTTCTTGGGACTCCCGTTTATGGGAGTAACTAATAATTGTTTGACTTAGAAAGTACCAATCCAGTTGAATAAGCGTTAACATCTTTTTCCAAAACAAAAACTCGATGAAAAAATGCATACCATTTCTGTAAGGATTTTGAAGAACCGAAATCCACATGAGCCTTGGGACGTCATCTAGATCATGTGGTCTAAATGTGCACCGATGATCGTGTCAGATACTCCCTCCGTCCAACAATATAGTGTTCAACTAGGAATTCTAAGACAGATTAGCTGAGATGAAAAAAGTCCTTGTTGCCCCTATTAACTCCAATACTCATTAATCTAAACACAGCACCCAAGCGGGCCACCCAGCTGCCGTATTAATTTCTTTTGCTCCCACCGATACTCATTTATCTATTCACTGGTGTGAAAACAAAATTGTTTCCTCACTGTTTAGCGCCAAACTGTGCTTAGCGTCAAATTACAAATCAGTTTTCCTCTTGGCCGTCACATGGCAAAGTGAAACAGACGCTGACGCCAATTTAAAAAGAAAAAGGTCTGACGCCAATTGAAAAACAAAAAATGAAGGCGCCAACAGAAACACAAATCATCACCACGTGTTCCTATATAACCAAGCCCTCCTGCACACTACTCCCTCATTGTTTCACACTCTCTACATCTCTATGTCCAGCTCCAGCCATGCCAATTGATCTTAACTTCCTTCCACCAGAAGTGATGACGATGGTCATCATGCTGCAGCCGGCCAAGAAGGAGAGGTTCCCAATCTGATGCGCCACCGGGTTGAAGTTGAAGATCCTACCCTGAACGTAGAAGCACAAAATGATGCTGCCTTGTTTGATCTCAACTTTGAACCAGAAGATTATGGTACAGAATCAGGTAGTACTCCACACCTACTTTGTTTGCCATTTCATCTCAAGATTGTTTGTTTATGTTAGATAAATCCATAATCTATTCTTGCTCTCTAGGAGTCCTCTGTTATCACTAGATTATCTGTTTTTCACTCGATTATCTGTTTCTCCCTAAATTTTTTAAATGATTAGCTTAGAATTTGTCTATATACAGATGAGCACTTTGACGTCAACGAGGATGAACAGCCAGCTGATGTTGTGTTTGATGAAGAGGAGCTCGATACATCAAGTGACCACGACACAGGTTATTTTGCATCAAAAAATAAAACAACATGGTCAGTTGAAATCATTGGCTAGTAAATTTTCGTTCTTGTCAAATTGCAGGTGTTGATAGTATGAACATGCCACCACATCCAGCTCAAGGGCATGGTTCTGTTTCTAGAAGAAGAAATTTGACAAACCAAGAACGTCGACTTGTATATGAAGCTCTTCTCCGGGATAGTAATGATGGGGTGCTTAGACTGAGAAGCACTGCTATTGTCGCCGAAAAGTTCAGCACAAACAAACGGTATGTGCCTAAAATTTGGGCCACAGCTAAACAATGCATTAGAGAAGGCATGCCTGTTGATGTCAGTAACAAAAGAGGCAAAAAAAGTGGCAGGAAGAAGAAGCACATAGACCTTGAGCAAGTTAGAAATATTGACATGGACAAAAGATCTAGCATAAGGTTGCTTGCTCATGAGCTATCAGAAAAGACCGGAGTAGCAGTCAAAAAAAGCACACTTCATAGTAGATTCAAAGAAGGCAAGCTCCGTCGTCACTCAAGTACAATGAAGCCCTCGTTGAGAGATGACAACAAAATTAAACGGCTTCAATTCTGCATGTCTATGATACATGCTCCACAGCCAGATCGTGTCACTGATCCAAGCTTCATGGACATGTTTAACATTATTCATATTGATGAAAAGTGGTTTAATGCTAGCAAAAAGAATAAGAAAATATACATGCTGCCTGAAGAAGAGGACCCTCATAGAACAGTGCAGAACAAATGTTCAACTCCTAAAGTCATGTTATTATCAGCAGTGTCAAGGCCTATTAAAGATGACCAAGGCAACATTATATTTGATGGGAGAATAGGCATATGGGCATTTGTTCGAAAGGTGAACTTTACTTGCCCAGACATTGTTAAAGTTTTTGCATCTGTTCATCATCTAACCATAAACTGTTCTTTTTTTTTAGGAGCCAGCACAAAGAAGGAGCAGAAATAGGGAAAGAGGGACATTAGTAACAAAATCTGTGAATGTAACGAAAGAAGTTAGTAGAGCATATATGATCTCTAAGGTTCTTCTGTTAAAAATTACCAATTGCCTGGCCCAAGCAGTAAGTCCATCGCTTCCTTCATAATTGCATCAGAGTCGAACTGGAACACTCTCTTGCCAATTGACAGGTCGATGGCAAGAAGGTCTGCTGATGGCTGCCACAATCCTTCCTCGTCTTGCTTCCCTGACTCAGCAATTGCAACTTCCGCATCGGCGTCGAAGGTGAAGTCGTCGCTTCCAACAAGGCTCCCTGCCACAACATCGCCGTTTCCTTTCAGTTCAACTGATTCAACAGCCTCCAGCGAATCGGGAACAACGGTCCCGTCGCCGCCGTCCCCGACCTCGCCGAATACCGCTGCATCGCTGTCTTTCTCCTCTGACTCAGGGACCAGTACGTATTCCTCAGCGCCTCCATCTTGGCTGTCTTGTGCGAAATCAACTCCTCCTGCAACCACCTGCCCTTCATCCAAGCTCCACCGCCACTCACCTCCATGATTGAAGCGCTTCATCCTTTTTGCACCGAGATGGGGAGGAGTTGGGGGCGGGGAACGACGCTTCCTTGTCCAGTCTTCCATGGAGGACGGGATGGAGGCGGGGAGGAGATGGTGGTGGGGAGGAGATGTGGTGGGGAGCTCCTCTTCCAGGGAGGACGGGATGGAGGCGGAGCATCCATGGTGTCGTTGGCGCGCTGGAAGCAGGAAAGACCGGGGGTGATGGAAGGAAGAAAAGAAGGCGAACGGGATTAGCGATGCGAACGAAGCGGACGCGGGAATTGTATCCGTTTAATGACGATGACTCGTTGTACTCTGTGAGGACGTGGGACCCACTCAGATAGACACTATATTGTTGGACAAATAGAAATCTGTAGATGAACACTATATTGTTGGACGGAGGGAGTATTTGTTTTTCAATATGAAAGCTACAAAGCCCCAAAAATCATGCATGTTAAAGAACGAAGAAATCAAAACATTTGAATTCACTAAATTCTTCCCCATATTTTAAAATTGAAGCCGTACTTTACCCTAAGAAATCAAGGTCCCTTATGCACCACTATTTAAAAAGCTTGACAACCAGTGTCTAATGTAAGCAAACAAAATAAAATGCGTATAACAGTTCATATGTTTTGCATATCTATGTGCATTGCATTGCTCAACATGTGACGTAGATGTGGCATATACCTATTGCAAGGTGCTTATCTTGTTATGTTCTAGAAAGAAGAACATTATTTCCCTTTTCTTTTCCACTAAGCACAACTTTGTTCCTATGGCATATATTTTATTAGGTTGCCTCGCCACTTGATTATGTTCGTATCAAGTATCAACTTATCTTATCACGGGCATCTTACAGATCAGCAAACTAATGCTAAGAATATTGTGTGGTATTGGTTGCACTCTGGTGCACAGATTCCTATTGTATTCTAGCATCATGCGTTAAGTTCGCAAGGGTCGTAACACCTTGGATCAAGGAAAACTTTACACCAAAGTCATCTATGACACTATGACTCGTTCCCACTTTTTCGCGATGCATATTACTTTATGAATTAAATCTTTGAACATACTGTGAGCCTTTTTCAATCTTTGGGTCGTGAGTCCAAACCCCCTGAACAATACGAATTTGAAATTTCAAACACATCATTTTTTTTTTTTGCGTGTAAAACACAACACTTGACTCTCAGGGCATGGGAAATACTTCAAAAGATCGATTAAACTCTCTCTCTCTCTCTCTGAAGAAAACCGATGTGCCTTGTTTGTGAAGCTTTCTGTAGCATCTTGGAGTACAAAGAATCAAACATTGCAAAGAAGCAAAAACGCTTCCTTTCAAAAAAAAAAAAAAAAGGAGAAGAAGCAAAAAACACAGAGTTATATTCTATTTTCCTTGCCATTGTAAAACAAACACAGTTTCCACTACACAGTTTGTATTGTTTGACTGCTGAACTAGTAACATGTCCATGTGGATAAGTTTTCTTTTCGAAAGTAGCTTCTTAAAAATCATCTGGGACCAGAAAGGAATCAACAAGTGAATGATTATTCTAAAAATACTCATTCGGTGTCATCTCAACTTGAGTTCTATTGTATAACTCAAATTCATGCAGCGTTTCAACTAGGGGTGAAAACGGGACGGATAATTCCCGACCGACCGACTGCCGAATCCGAAAAAAATTAATATGGGCAAATACAAGATGTGTCAATAATTATTCGACATTATCCGTGCCCGAATCCGAGTCCGAAAAATAATAGCGGGATAGGATACGGGATGAGTGATATCCGTCCCGAATCCGAATATCATGTGATCTGAGTAATTTTATAACAATTATATCCACAATATATGGTGTAAAATTGAGAGATTAACGTAAATAAGAGTCAAATTGTTGTTTATTATGTATATCAATGGTTAGGATGCCATTTTTTACTCTAATTGTTTCTTCATCCTTTGATTTTTCATCCTTCAAAACTTTATTACAATATCCGTGTCCGACTCCGAATCCGAACAAAAAATATGAGACAGGGTATGGGATGCAAAAATAATTATCCGGTACTATCCGCTCCGACTCCGGATCCGAGTAAAAAAATATAGGATAGGATACGGGTTGAGCACTATCCGCCCGTATTCGATCCGTTTTCACCCCTAGTTTCAACGATGTTCAACGAAGTCTGAACGCAAAATCAACCATGATCAAGAGAGGCGGCCATCTGAGTATAACGGTGAAATTATATAGAGATCCAACCCGTCTTCAATGATGGTCGACTGGACTGATGCAGACTTGTCAGAGAAAACGACCATTTTTCCGTTAAGAACTTAAGGGATCACTATGCACTTATCAGCTTATCAAACCATAAGCATCTCACTGGTCAGACTAGTGCTAATTATTGGACAGATGGTTGAAGAATGACGCCTCTAGAGTTCAGCATCTTTTTCCTGTCTGCCAACTGTGGTGAAATTGTCTTGAGCTCCTTACAACTGATGAGTACTGAAGCACGAAATAGCAGTTTCAGGGATGAGTGTCCTAGAAGTAGCTCAAATTCGAGACAGGGAGCCTTGAATCCATGTCGAAGACAAGAAATGTCGATTTCCAGTAAGTTAAACGTCTATTTCCATCTCTTAAGAGGGGACAGGGGAGACTATCCATGGTTCATCTGACAGGTTCACCGCTATAAAATCTCCGAAGATAGCGATACAGAAGTTGACTGTTGGAAGTTTCTATAGGTCAGAGAAAGCACTGTGTCTGGGTTGTGTTTCTCTGTTTTTATGGACATAGTATTTTTCGATTAAATTTTATGTACATCTAAATCGGCGGCCGTAGAAAAAAAACTCTGGATACTCCCTCCGTCCAACAATACAGTGTTCATCTACAGATTTCTATTTGTCCAACAATATAGTGTTCATCTACAGATTTCTATTTGTCCAACAATATAGTGTCTATCTGAGTGGGTCCCACGTCCTCACAGAGTACAACGAGTCCTCGTCATTAAACGGATACAATTCCCGCGGCCGCTTCGTTCGCATCGCTAATCCCGTTCGCCTTCTTTTCTTCCTTCCATCACCCCCGGTCTTTCCTGCTTCCAGCGCGCCAACGACACCATGGACGCTCCGCCTCCATCCCGTCCTCCCTGGAAGAGGAGCTCCCCACCACATCTCCTCCCCACCACCATCTCCTCCCCGCCTCCATCCCGTCCTCCATGGAAGACTGGACAAGGAAGCGTCGTTCCCCGCCCCCAACTCCTCCCCATCTCGGTGCAAAAAGGATGAAGCGCTTCAATCATGGAGGTGAGTGGCGGTGGAGCTTGGATGAAGGGCAGGTGGTTGCAGGAGGAGTTGATTTCGCACAAGACAACCAAGATGGAGGCGCTGAGGAGTACGTACTGGTCCCTGAGTCAGAGGAGAAAGACAGCGATGCAGCGATATTCGGCGAGGTCGGGGACGGCGGCGACGGGACCGTTGTTCCCGATTCGCTGGAGGCTATTGAATCAGTTGAACTGAAAGGAAACGGCGATGTTGTGGCAGGGAGCCTTGTTGGAAGCGACGACTTCACCTTCGACGCCGATGCGGAAGTTGCAATTGCTGAGTCAGGGAAGCAAGACGAGGAAGGATTGTGGCAGCCATCAGCAGACCTTCTTGCCATCGACCTGTCAATTGGCAAGAGAGTGTTCCAGTTCGACTCTGATGCAATTATGAAGGAAGCGATGGACTTACTGCTTGGGCCAGGCAATTGGTAATTTTTAACAGAAGAACCTTAGAGATCATATATGCTCTACTAACTTCTTTCGTTACATTCACAGATTTTGTTACTAATGTCCCTCTTTCCCTATTTCTGCTCCTTCTTTGTGCTGGCTCCTAAAAAAAAGAACAGTTTATGGTTAGATGATGAACAGATGCAAAAACTTTAACAATGTCTGGGCAAGTAAAGTTCACCTTTCGAACAAATGCCCATATGCCTATTCTCCCATCAAATATAATGTTGCCTTGGTCATCTTTAATAGGCCTTGACACTGCTGATAATAACATGACTTTAGGAGTTGAACATTTGTTCTGCACTGTTCTATGAGGGTCCTCTTCTTCAGGCAGCATGTATATTTTCTTATTCTTTTTGCTAGCATTAAACCACTTTTCATCAATATGAATAATGTTAAACATGTCCATGAAGCTTGGATCAGTGACACGATCTGGCTGTGGAGCATGTATCATAGACATGCAGAATTGAAGCCGTTTAATTTTGTTGTCATCTCTCAACGAGGGCTTCATTGTACTTGAGTGACGACGGAGCTTGCCTTCTTTGAATCTACTATGAAGTGTGCTTTTTTTGACTGCTACTCCGGTCTTTTCTGATAGCTCATGAGCAAGCAACCTTATGCTAGATCTTTTGTCCATGTCAATATTTCTAACTTGCTCAAGGTCTATGTGCTTCTTCTTCCTGCCACTTTTTTTGCCTCTTTTGTTACTGACATCAACAGGCCTGCCTTCTCTAATGCATTGTTTAGCTGTGGCCCAAATTTTAGGCACATACCGTTTGTTTGTGCTGAACTTTTCAGCGACAATAGCAGTGCTTCTCAGTCTAAGCATCCCATCATTACTATCCCGGAGAAGAGCTTCATATACAAGTCGACGTTCTTGGTTTGTCAAATTTCTTCTTCTAGAAACAGAACCATGCCCTTGAACTGGATGTGGTGGCATGTTCATACTATCAACACCTGCAATTTGACAAGAACGAAAATTTACTAGCCAATGATTTCAACTGACCATGTTGTTTTATTTTTTGATGCAAAATAACCTGTGTCGTCGTCACTTGATGAATCGAGCTCCTCTTCATCAAACACAACATCAGCTGGTTGTTCATCCTCGTCGTCGTCAAAGTGCTCATCTGTATCGAGACAAATTCTAAGCTAATCATTTAAAAAATTTAGGGAGAAACAGATAATCGAGTGAAAAACAGATAATCTAGTGATAACAGAGGACTCCTAGAGAGCAAGAATAGATTATGGATTTATCTAACATAAACAAATAATCTTGAGATGAAATGGCAAACAAAGTAGGTGTGGAGTACTACCTGATTCTGTACCATAATCTTCTGGTTCAAAGTTGAGATCAAACAAGGCAGCATCATTTTGTGCTTCTACGTTCAGGGTAGGATCTTCAACTTCAACCCGGTGGCGCATCAGATTGAGAACCTCTCCTTCTTGGCCGGCTGCAGCATGATGACCATCGTCATCACCATCTTCTGGTGGAAGGAAGTTAAGATCAATTGGCATGGCTGGAGCTGGACATAGAGATGTAGAGAGTGTGAAACAATTAGGGAGTAGTGTGCAGGAGGGCTTGGTTATATAGGAACACGTGGTGACGATTTGTGTTCTTGTTGGCGCCTTCATTTTTTGTTTTTCAATTGGCGCCAGACCTTTTTCTTTTTAAATTGGCGCCAGCGTTTGTTTCACTTTGGCATGTGATGGCCAAGAGGAAAACTGATTTGTAATTTGGCGCTAAGCACAGTTTGGCGCTAAACAGTGAGGAAACAATTTTGTTTTCACACCAGTGAATGGATAAATGAGTATCGGTGGGAGCAAAAGAAATTAATACGGCAGCTGGGTGGCCGGCTTGGGTGCTGTGTTTAGATTAATGAGTATTGGAGTTAATAGGGGCAACAAGGACTTTTTTCATCTCAGCTAATCTGTCTTAGAATTCCTAGATGAACATTATATTGTTGGACGGAGGGAGTATGTACCACCGCTACTCCGACACCGCTACTCCGACTGTCCGACATGAATTGTACTTAAAAAGAGAGTCGGTGATTGAATCGATCACATGGCTTATCGTATCAAAGTGATAGCTTATGGCGTTAGTTGCAGGTCAAACTAGCTTGTCTTTAGAACAACTAGGCAAGAATGGACTTTTCTTCCAGGATCGATCCTCCCTTGAAGCACGATTAAGGAGTACTTAATTATTTTGATGGACATTATTGGCTTGGACGGCATTGTTGACAGAACGTTTATTAATTAAAAGATGTAGAGTCATAGTATGTGCCTTCTTATTTCGAGGGGAGATAAAATTAGCATTAACGCTGTACTCCGTAGTATTTTTCTCTGTAGCAATCCTTTGATGCAAGTGAAATGATTGCGGTATGCAGAGGCAGAGCAATAACCAGCTATAAATGAACTACGACAAGAGTAAATACTGCACTAGTGCAAATTCAAAAGCATAGGAAGTTGATTATTGCTAGACACGCAGAGCCAAGCAATTATATGCAAGATATACTATGAAAAAAAATTTAAAAAGAGAAGGGACAGGTGTGCAAGCACTACTAGTAATGAATGAGGATAGCTATTTTGTATGTGCATAAAAGCAAGGGACGATTATTGGTGGCATATTAGAAACACATGAAAAGAAAAGACATTTTGATATGAGGATATTCCCTTCACGCTTCTTCTTTGCTCCAAGAAGTTTATTTTTTAAAAAAATATAATATTTAATTTTATCTATAAAGGAACTAGGCTGTCGCAGCTGTGTAGTCTATCCAAACAAAACATGTAAGTTTATGCCGTGATACAACCTTGACAGGAGAGAATATCCAGGGCATCTCCGCTCATCAGTCTCCATTGTTGAAAGAAGTGCTAATATTCTTCTTGGGATTGCTGGATATGACTTGAAGAACACTCAAGCGGTCGCATCAGGACACTTTAATAACTCAAATAATTGAAGGAGAGTCGTTGCATTCATAGCTTATCTCATTCCAAGAGATAAGTTGTACTCCTACATTGAACTAACTGCTCCAAAGAGGCAAAAGGAAATGTTCTTCCGCTTATTTTATCAACTATATTTCAGTGATACGAACAAAGATGTTCCTATCAATGGAACTTCTGCCTAATTTTGAAAGATGTAATAGTAATTCATGCCTAGCTTCTCATATGACGGCGTGATGCCAAGTGATCCCACCTTCTATCTGCACAGAGAACTGGCATATAAACGTGTGTTTGGTTGTCCAAAACTTTTAGCTTTGAGATAGTTATGTCAGAATTTGTGCTTTACAAGAACTTATGCTTATGAGTATGTTCTTTAGAATAACAATTGAAAAAAACACTTTAAACTCACTTTTCAGAGATAATGTAAATATGTTGATAGCAGACTGGGTAACTTGGGTAACCGGTTGCAATAGAGCGATTTCAACGGATTGGAAATATTTTGGGCTGCCTTGGGGAACCAACTCTCGACAACCCCCTCTTCCTTACATTCTCTCGAAAGCTCTTCTATCCACACTGACTTCACTTGCTCCTTACCGGAGGGACTAATTAATTTGCCTCCTCCCCTCCTTCTTCGGCTTGTTGATGACGTCGTGTAGAGCGAGGGTCCCTCCCTGTACAACTGGAGTCTTAGTATCTAGTCTAGCTTAGCCTTGGCGGTTTTCTTCCCAGTTTCTCCATTCATCGTCGTCCCTGTTGTTCCTCTCTGGCACTGATTTGTGTTTCCCCCCTATGATTCCCTTGTGGTAGTAGGCGTGATGCCTTTCGTTTCTTCGTTCCATCGGGTTTTCCGCCGACATGCGTAGCCCCTACACCTCCCTTCCTTGTGCTCGTTGTCCTGGTATCTTCTATCGCAACTACTCATAAGAACGAACCTCAAATCCATGGAGTTCAAGGCTACCTTATGGTCGGCAACTCATGTGACGACTTGCTCTCGTCGATGGAGATCACTCCCACCCATGATTTCTTCAATCTCCAAGGTGGAGGCCCGAAAATATCCGGCAACAATGTCAACCAAACGATTTGTTTCCATTGCCAAATTAGTGAGTTGGCGCCCTCCTCATCCATTCAACGGTGGTTTGGTGGACGAGCAGGGTGGAGTTGGCCCGTATCTGCGAGATCCGACGCTGTAGAAAAAGCTGGAGCCGTCTTTTTCGATCTGCTGAGAAACTCCCAAGGGCTTGCTTGTTACGAAGGAGTGACAAGTGGAAAGAGGCCACAATAGATGTTGGAAATGTCTCAGAACTATATATTTGTGAAGGCAACCCGAGTGGATAAAATGTTTGTTAGCATCAAATGGTTTGTTCCTTTGTTTGAACTCCACTTTTTAAAAATAATTTCTTATGTGGTGTTGTGTGTTATCCTGTGCTTAGGTTTTGTTTCAGCGGAATAAATGTCATGTGCTCTCCTGTCATGGGCTGCTACATTTCTACATTTGTAACCGGCTAGTGTGCAATTGAAATCCAATTCCGAGATCCAATTTCAAATGCAAACAGCTCATGAACTGGAACCAAGGTTCGCTACCGCGGTAAACCGGATCGGTTTTTACGAAATCCCGAAAAACGGTCAGGTCCGGTTTACCCGTTAGCCCGGTTTTTTATTTCATTTTTTATAAAAAAATTAGAAATCTGAAAAAATTGAAACAAAAATATGTAAAAAACTAGATGCAATTTTCACAGCAATGGTGGAAATAGAACACGAAAATTCGATCATTTGATGGGTAAAAAAATTCAAGGAAGTTTTCAGGGTTGGAAAAGGAATTTTAAAAAATAGAGAAAATGACAACCAACAACTTTCCTTTATTTTTTTGAACAAGCAAACGATTGAATTTTCGTGTTCTGTTTTCACCATTGCTATGCAAATTGCATCTAGTTTGTTTTACATATTTTTGCTTCGTTTTTTTTCATATTGTCGCTTTTTTCATTTTTCCTTCTAAATTGGTTTTTTGATTTCTTTGTTTGGTTTACCGTTAATTTTGCCATTTTTTATTCGGAATTTAATCAGTTTCTGACCGGTTTCCGGTAATCCGGACATCTCGATGGCAGGTGGTTTTACCGAAAGATTCGGAATGAGCATTGCTATAGATACGACCCATTTGTTAGACTTTTGTACAATAAAGAGATTCAATGGCTAAACTCGTTTAAATAGTAGTTCACATATAAATAAAAAACTTAAAACATTTTATTGGACAAAAATCTAACAAATGGGTCCACTCATTTTCCATTCGAGATTGTAAACCATGGCTGGAACTCTCGTTTGTCGGCGACTCGTTTGGACAGGTTGGTGTGGAGACCGGCGGCTAAAGGAATCTGCACTTCAAAAGAAGCATACAAGTATCTAGCTATTCAGAGGCAGCAGCCGCTACCGCAGCATGGCAGCAAGGCGCTGCCATCTCAGGTACTACATCTGTTAGACAGGATCTGGAAACACAGGAAAATGCAACCAAAATTCAAGACCTTCGGTTGGAGATTGCTGAGACAGGCGCTGGCCACTGGGGAAAGAGCAGGAAACTTGTCCAACCACATCAGCCAGCAGTGCAAGAAATGTGGTAATTTGGAAACTGACGCTCACATTTTCTTTGAATCCTCCTTTGCTCGTGCAGTTTGGTACACAGGAGCAATACCCATCAGAGCGCACACCTTACCACAAGGTGCCCAGGGGGTACAAACTCAGCTGACTCTTCAGCGGGACAACAGATGAACAACTGCACCAAAGGCGTCATCACGCTATGGCACCTATGGACAACACGAAATGACCACAGTTTCGACAAAAGAAAATGGACTATCTTGCAGGTCCACATGGCGAGGGCGGCTGTCCTCAAGGATGAACAGGCAACAAAGGCAGCAGGGGACATTCTTCGGACACCTACTCCACCACAACATTCCGATGAACAGGAGGAAGACGGAACTATACCTAACGGTGAACAGGCCCTACCACGCCACAGACGAACAGACGAACAACATCAACAAAGGAACGCTACGAAGTGCTTCACTGATGCTGCATTTCCTCATCCGGCGCCACATCATCCTTGTATGGCGGGTATCGGCGTCCTCATCTGCAACACATCAGGCCCCATCACACCATCCATCCAGGTACAGGCCAAGGCGGCAAGGATCACGAGCCCACTCTATGCGGAGGCTATGGCGCTGCTCTTGGCGCCCAGGATTAACTCCATTCTTAACCCGGCAGGAACATAATACCAGACAGACAGCCAGATCATGGCTACCACCCTGCAGCGTGGGAGATTCGCTGAGGAGCCTGGACACTGGTGCCTGCGTCCACTGCTCCAGGAATTCAAGGCCAACAACACCCAAGGAACGGCCACGAAGGTGTGCAAAATCAACAGAGCAAGCAACGGAGCTGCACATGAACTAGCAGCCAGGGCTCAATTAGCGCCGGATCAAACGGCTTGTAATTTCAAGAGTGACCACTTGGCACACGGTGATCAATGCCCAATTCTAGAGGCGTTCAGACTTGTAAACTGGGAATTCTTCATCCCTGTCACAGTTCACTGTCGTTGAAAGCAATAAAGCTTTTAATTATAAAAAAAAAAAATCTACATGTATAATCAATCCTGCCGTGATCCAGGGGCAAAATCGGAAAAGCCGTACAGTTGAGGGGACCCCCAGGGTTTGCCTCTCCCTGGTGTCCCTGTTCTACCGCCGCCACCCTTTGCTGCGCCTCGTCGTCGGCGACCTCACCGCCGGCGAAGGCACCATCCCTTTTACACCGAGGTCGTGTCTCCTCTCCAGGAGCCGCCTGACCTCCTCTAGCCCGTCCTCCACTGACATTGGACTGGTTCGGAGCGGAGATCCATCGACCATCGTCCTCTCACCCGTCCGTACTTGGATCGATCTCCCTTTTTCCTTTTTGAGATAAAAACCCAAGCTTTGCCCGGAGGTATCACTCCAGGGCCCACGAAATGCAGAGGGACAATGGCTCCGGCGACGCGACGCCGGGGTCCCCTAGCCCGACGCACGGCGGCCGGCTCCGGCACCGGAAGCGCTCCAGCGAGGTGATCCTTCCACCTCCCTGTATCGAATTGCGGCAGATTATTGGCTATAGAAGTGCTGTACATTAACTTCATTGTTGTTGTTTAGGTCCACCCTGATGTGAACAAGTCCAATGGCGCAAACCTGCTCGCGTACGACAAGAACAAGTACAAGTCGATGCTCGTCCGGACCTACTCCTCGCTGTGGATGATGGCGGGCTTCGTGTTCTTGATATACATGGGGCACCTCTACATCTGGGCCATGGTTGTGGTTATTCAAATCTTCATGGCCAAGGAGCTCTTCAACCTGCTCAGGAAGGTCAATGAGGATCGGCAGCTTCCGGGTTTTAGGATGCTGAACTGGTGAGGTGGTAGAATGCTGCTGGTTGATCAGTATTGAATCTGGTTGTTGAAGGCTTGAGCAAGTTTAATGTTTTGTTTTTGTTTTGGCAGGCATTTTTTCTTCACTGCAATGTTGTTCACTTATGGGCGCTTCCTTAGCCGGCAGCTTGTCAATACTGTGACTTCAGATAAGTTGCTTTACAAGCTTGTGAGTGGGCTCATCAAGTACCAGATGTTTATTTGCTACTTTCTCTACATAGCAGGTAAGTGTGACATTTTTGTCGTGCCCAACAGTAGTCATGACAAATACAGCATAGGGGAAGTTCAACATTTGTGCTTATTTGGATAGGCACAATTGGTCTTTTTTTTCTCTCCATTAGCTAGATGTGTTAAGGAATCTAACCTAAAGAAATTAGTATTGTCAAATACTCAAGTATATGATAGAATTAATAAACTTTTAAAAATAATATATGTGTCAAAGTATAGATGTCCTTCTTGCATGTTTGCTGTATATGCTCTTCTGTTGCTTTCTAAACCTTGAATTTCCCTAGTAATTTGTAATCTTTTTTGGTTTGGGAACTGAGTAACGATGGTTGGGTGATTATTTGTGATGTGACTGTATGATGCAATATATTCATCCATCGCTAGTTTGATGGTTGAGCACTAGGCTGTTATAGAACATAAATCAGTAATTGTAAAGTTCAGTAGCAATTTGCATGCTCAGAAGATCAATTCCACATAGACAGGACAAATGCCCTCCAATAGAGTTTTAAATATTGCTGGCTTGTTGCAACTGTCTTAATTGGTTTATCATACAGGTTTTGTGTGGTTTATTGTCACGTTGAAGAAAAAGGCATACAAGTACCAATTCAGTCAGTATGCATGGACTCACATGATCCTTCTGACGGTATTTGGACAATCATCTTTCACTGTGGCAAACATATTCGATGGAATATTCTGGTAATGTTATCGTAACTTGCAGCATGCTCTAATGAATTGTTTCAATAATAATACTGATGCAAATGCTCTGCTTGAAGGGTGAATATGTACGTATCAGCTTAGAAGCGTGAAATGTTCTCTACTATTCTTTATTGGTCTTATTAGCAGTTTTTCATCAAATATCTGTTGATGCCTTGATGCAACTTGCAAAGATTAACTGCGAAGTTGTCGGATTGAAAAGTGTTCATTCTTTCAGAAATGCTCTGTTTAAGCCAAGCTATAGTAGAAAGATTACGGCGTTCATCATGCAGTATGATTTCAGAACATTAGTAAAAACAGTTTAGTCTGTTTATGTAACCCTTAAACCTTGTGATATTGTGAAGTGCCAGTTGAATGTAGCATCAATATGGCTTGCCTGTAGATAACGCAAAATCTTTTTACCCACTCTGGTATCAGTTTTCTTTTACAGCCTCGTACCTCTTGATTTTTACTCTTCACCATTTATATTTATTTTATTGTGCATAGCATTTGGTGAGCGTGCAGCGGCCAAGCTAAAAGAGTAGCATTTGGTGTGTTTAGATCAGGGGTATTACTCGGGCATACAATTTGTTTGAGATTTGATTCAAATCTCCACTCAGTTATATCCTTATTGATGAGTGTAAGGCTGACATGAAGATGATGCTTTTGTAGGTTCCTCCTACCGGCTTCATTAATTGCTATTAATGATGTTGCTGCATATTTCTTTGGATTCTTTTTTGGGAAAACACCCTTGATTAAGCTCTCTCCAAAGAAAACGTGGGAAGGTTTTATAGGTGCATCAGTGACCACCATGCTTTCTGCTTTTGTGGTTAGTAAATACTTACTGGTCTTTGAAACGATTTGCGTATGTCTTTAATAATGGCCGTGCAATTGACATATGTAATACATATCTGTTCAATCATTACTTTTGGTGTCCTTTTTCTGCACACATTTCCATATTTGCTCTTGGGTACGCCTAATCATCTGCAGAAGAAAAACTTTGAAACTATTTGCGCCTACCCCGTGGTAAGAATCTTTTCTTAGCAAGGGATGAGCGAAAATAATGGCATGAATTATTTGGTCTGCTACTTTGCAATTCTATACAGTCTGAACGGTAGTTCACCCCCAAAAAAAAAAATGTAAGCTTGAGAGTCTACAAAATATGAGCATGTGTTTGGAAAAACAATTATTGATCATTTTATGAAATGAATCTGATGGTCGTGAGTTTGTTTGATTGGCGACCGGAATCGTGCTACAAAAGTTTAATATCACCAACATATTTTCATTCACCATAGACTGGCAAAACCTTTGGCAACAAAACGGACTGAAGAGCCAATAATTATTGAATCTTACAACATTTTAGTAATGAACCAAATGGATGTCAGATCTGATTGTAGTACCAAAACGAACCGCCAAAGATGAACTGTGATTAGGATGGGAAAGTTACTGCTTGTCAACTGAACAGAGCAGCTTGGTAGTAAATTAGTGGGGAGGTAAACCTTGTCCCGAAGCTTCACTACCTTGTCCCAAAGCTTCACATCTTATTTTCTAGGGTGAGAAAATAATTTTTAATCATGGGCAGAAGATATTTATTGACATCTCTGCATTTTATTGTCACTTAAAATATAGAATGTTTTATACAGTTTAGTGATTTCCTATTTTCTTGGATTTCTTAGATTCAGCTTTTTAAATGGTTCATAGTTGAATCTAATATGAGTACATTTATTCTGTTGAACAGTTAGCTAATTTCATGGGCCATTTCCAGTGGCTAACATGTCCCAGAAAGGTATAACTCTGTTTTTTCATAAAAGAAGGCCAATTTAAATTTGTTTTTAATGCACTGCCACTAAGGTTTATTATTTCGTCACTCGGTTGACAGGATTTGTCAACTGGATGGCTTCATTGTGACCCGGGTCCCATGTTCATGCCAGCAAGCTATGATTTACCAGGATGGACACCACAATGGGTGAGCATGCAACTTGAGCCTAAATAAAATACTTGGATTGATAATAGTTAACATTTCATCTCTTAACCAGCGTTCCAATTGTTTTATTTATATATTACAGTTTTCCTGGCGACAAGTTGCAATTATGCCTGTTCAGTGGCATGCCTTGGCTCTTGGCTTGTTTGCTTCAATAATAGCACCATTTGGTGGCTTTTTTGCAAGTGGCTTCAAGAGGGCGTTTAAATTTAAGGTGCTTATTATGTTTGGGATTACATGTTGACAAAATACTTTATTCTTGTAAGGTTATCCTGATTTCTGTGCATATTTTTCAGGATTTTGGGGACAGCATACCTGGCCACGGTGGATTTACAGACAGGATGGACTGCCAAGTATGCACTTCGAACTTGTTTCTAAAGTGTACACATTTACTTGTTGTGAACTTGGATGGGTTAAATCTCTGTATGTACCTGCTTGTGTGCTTCTAATGTAGTCTCTGCTTCATGTTTTTCCTTGAATCGATTGATTCAAAGAGAATGCCTGTCTTTTTAGTATATTTGGTTTATTTATTATTGTAACAAATCTGATTTTGTATTGTTGGGAAGTTGGGGTCGCCGCCAGTCTTCCTGACCTTTAATCACATCTTCCTTTTTTCTGCTTATTTTAATTATGATGTGCTCCAATTAAATAACTCAGTTCAGACCTCAACTGCGTTTTCTGTTGTATATGCTTTGTAATGCGAAAGACCATAGTTTACAATATCAGAACATTATTCTTTTTGTCTCTCCACTGATTTTTTTAGCCATATGCTGAAAATTTTCATTAATGTCTTTCAGATGGTCATGGCCGTCTTTGCGTACATATATTACCAATCATTTGTGATGGTGCAAGACTTATCCGTTGAGACAATCCTGGAGCAGGTACATTGGATTTACCATGCTTGGTACACTTACTCCAGTTTTGCGCTGTAAATAAAGGAATCTAACTGTTAACACCACATACCTGTTATGCAGGTACTAAGGAGTCTCACTTATGAGGAGCAGCATGATCTATTTGAGCAGCTTGGCAAGTTACTAGCGAGAAGGAACTAATGCTAACAGAAACATCGTGTATGCACCATATCCAAGGATAATGGGCAGTGTTTTCTCAAGTTGTGATTTAGTTAATATGCATGTACAGTCCTAACAACGGAACAAATGTATGTTTTGAATTATACAGCTCTCGCGTTCTTCGTTTTTTTTTTTTTTTTTTGAAACGTTCGTAAGAGATTTTCAGTTGTTGCTTTGTGGTGTTATTTTATTGCTGACCCAAAAACAGCTACGTTGTTTGTGTAAAAGATGTTGATGTTGACCCAGTCGTTTTCTTCCCTAGCTAATAAATTCTTGTTTGAAAGAATGTCCTGAAGCTGGAATGCTGTACTCTTTGTTGGTAATTGGTTGCCTAGGTTGATCTGACTAAGCCTTTAACTATGCTTCAGTCATAAGTGTCCTGAAACAGTTCGCATTCTGTTTCGACATGTTTGCATCAGTCAACTATTGCGAGTCAACATCAACATCTATGCTTTTAGTTCCCCGCTGAAGGTTTACTTGTTTAATCAAACTATGCTTTTAGTTCTCCTTTTTTTTTTCCCAGGAAAGGGCTATTTCTTTTTGCATACTATAGGGAAAACAAATTATGTTATACACAAATATACCATGATAGTTCCTGCTGGTATTTATGTTTGCAGATAATGAAAAAAATAAGAGCAGTAACTGAAACTGAAATTCTTGTAAAAGTATCACTGAACAAAAAGAGTACCACAGCACTAAATGGGGCCAAATCACAAAAGACCAATATATATTTCTCTATAGGCAAGATTGTAAACACTCGGCCAGACACAAAATGGGGCCAGATAAAAACAAAAAAACAGACCAGCTTTTATTTCTCTTTACAGGCAAGCATTTAAAAGCCTGGCAAGACACAAATTAAATAACTGCTGTACAACCCTAACAATTCAACACCCAGGAAACAGATCAGACAATCGTCATCAAATGTGCCTATTCAGAACACAGCTGCCCAGAGTCTTCATTCAACACCCAGGAAAAAGATCAGACAATCGTCATAAAATGTGCCTATTCAGAACAGACAACTGCCCAGAGTCTCCATTAAACAAGTAAACCTCCAGCGGGGAATATGATGATGAGAATGGTGATGACGAAAACCTCGTTGAGGGTTGTAAAATTCTGCTTCCTTTGGGGCATGGAATGGTTAGGAGTCGTGATCCAGTTCGCATCTGCCAAACCTGACCACACGAGGACGGAAAAAAAAAATTAAAAGACTACTCCACCTTGCAACACAGCTTGTTTATCACCCTCGGAAGAAACATGTTATTTACTTCGAAATTGTTTTATATGATTAAATGACGACTACCAGAATGTTATTGTGCACCGGAAAGCTATTGGCATTGTTCTAAACAAGAAATCAGCAATGTTGCAAGCATGAGAAGTACCTCTATTATTCCTTTCCGTGGAGCATGGATTGCCAGACATAAGCAGTAGTCACTCTTTGTATGTTCCATGGGCATTGAACTTGAAGCCTTGCCTTTATTCAGAAGAATCTCCACAAATAGACATGACGCATCACGATACCCCTAAAAGATTGTTATGTTAAAAATTAAATGATAAAACTACTCAATGCACAATTGTGACACTTTCTGTGCCCTAGAAATTCTAGTTATTTAGACACAAGGCGAAACGAGTATAAGTGAAAATGTAAATCCTAGAGCACTTAAGCTTTATTGCAAACCTGGAGATGTACGACATACAGTTACAGTAACATTGTGTTGTACCATGCTACATAGTGGTAAACGGTGGCGTGACCAGAGGATTGCACAAGCCTACCCTAAACTAGTACTCTCACAATAGCCATAGAGCATACCCATTACAGACTTATGATCCATGCATGACACATGACAGCAGCAGTACAGAATGTAATCTATTTGCATCCTTTTGATCCTGCCACGATTTACAACTATCATAGGACAGTGCAGACCAACGACCTAAAGAAACTGATGCCCGCATGTCTAAAGCATGGCAAAGTGTTCTAATATACCTCGTATAATCCTTAACCTCTTTGACTTTTAGAAGTTATATATTATTCAATAGTTCATATTTCTTGTAGTTTAAGTCAAAACTCCCAGGTTATTTACCTTCCATAACCGTACAGCCACAAGGGCACGAGTGTCCAGCAGCAGAATCCGCCCAAGAGAATCAGTTATGGCGGCCAATGTTCCACTTGGAGAGAGTGTCAGCCGTTCTCCCTTTCTTGGCGAATCTTTTAAGCAAGTGAGAGGTGATGCTGCAGAATATACAACCATGAGGAACAAATTCAGTATGTGCAGAAGATAATGATATTTAACCATTATAAGCATTACTTTTTGCAAAGGATTGAGGCTTCGGCCGTGACTTCTTAGGTGGTGATGGTTCACTCCGCCATAGAATTTTGGACAATGATGATATCGTTGAAAATGTTGCAGCTACACCTTTGGACAAAATTGCTCCAACAAGTGATCTGCTTCTATCTTCTGATAGCCTGCAGAGCTACCCAGGTGTTAGAAGTAACAAAACTGCAACATCACTCTTCCAATTTTTCTCTGTCAACATCTCGAGCAGATGGACATTCAATTGAATTGATTTAAATTCAAATGTGAATGTAAAACATCATGGATAATTTCCAATATCAATAGAATTTGAACTGGAAAAAATGCACATAAACTATAATTTTGATGCAGGGGACATGCACAAGAAGTCTTGGGCAAAACAAAAATATCAGAACTCCTGATGGAACTATAATGATATATATATATATATATATATATATATATATATATATATATATATATATATATATATATATATATATATATACACACACACACACATACATACATACATACAATGGATGTGTTTTGCATTATCACCCAACCAGAAAAGCACAAGCCAATGCATAGTGGAACTCACCTATATGCTGAAACTACAGCATCCTCTCCAACTGTGATGGCACAGTAGTGGCGCTGACTTGACTGCCCAGCAATAGAAAAGTAGCTGAATTCAATGTGATCGTAGCTTCAGAAAATCTCCATGATAGGTGATTTCTTAAACAAAAAAGGGATAGGGAAAATAAAAGATAACGCTAAAGAATAATGAGTTTTTAAATAACAGTGACATATAACACATGTAGAAGAATCATAAAAAAGTCACCTGAAGTTCTAACAAGGGAGGTGGCATCAAACCAACAACCGCAGCATCAGCGCAAGAACCAAACTTGCTTATATTCCAGATCTGAAAGGGTATTTTCCCAAAGGAACCCTCATCATCAGCATCTTCCTCTTCAAATTTATCTTTCCAAAGCCGTGATTTTGCATCTTGAAATGATTTTCGAAGCATTCTCTGCAAGCAACCAAGCAATTAATCATAAATATTGAACATGCACAGACAAGCTCAGCACAATGATGATTTATTGAGCACTGAAATATAGTAAGATAAAGGAGGAATTCACACAGACCTGAAGGTCAGCACCATCAAGGCGTCCAATAACACCAGGAAAAACTACAGAAAGTTCGTCTGAACCTGAATCTTCCCAAGCATGCTCCTTCCTCTCACGAAAGTTGAGTTTCAATATCTTTGCAGGATATATACTCTGAAATTAAGCAAGGGCGGCAACTATTAGCAGTGAGGCAAACCAAAAGTTATCCGCACGTCTGCTTGTAGTATACATCATGATAAAAATGGGAGCAGAAGCAATCTAAGGCCCTTTTGGAACACACGATTCTGACGCATATGAATTGAGAAATGCAGGAATTCAAATAGCAAACAAAATGGAAAATTTCCATGAGGTCCAACCTCATGTAAGTTTCCCTCCAAGATTCCTGTGGATTCGTGCATTCCATAGGATTCTATAAGAGTTTTAGTAGCATAGTAGTATAAACTGCACCTTAGTATGAACTTCTGATTAGAGTTCTAGAAACAAACACTCTAGCCTCTAGGCTTCTTTTGCATATATACAATATAATAACTTTACAAATAACAAAGGAACTAAGAAGCATCAACGTGACGATATGGTCTTCAAAGAAAGTCAATTTCCATTAAAAAAAAAATCTATCTTTGCAGTTTACAACCCATCTTCAGAAGCTAATGCCAAAATTTTCAAAGGTTTCAGCCATATGATTACATCTTTAGTGATCCAAGTAAGAGCATACGGTCCTGGGAAGCAATTCCCATAAACCTGGTCATGAGTCATGACAATAGCAATGATATTCCAAATTCTCCGAAAAAGTACAATACTACAAAGAAACTGATAGATGGATCGAATAAGCGACCTGCTTGTGAAGTAGATCGCCGGCGATCGAGTAGAACAGGAGCCAACCGGCATCGGTACCCACCGCCACAGCCACCCCCTCCTCCCCCTCCGCGCCGTCCTCCCCGCCGAGGGGGACCCATTCCACGGCGGAAATCCGGCCCTCGTCAGGCCCCAGAGCAGGCTTCACAGTGAGCCCTGCGCCTCCTCCCACCGGGACGACCACGAGCACGGACCGCGCCGCGCTGGCCACAGCAAGGGCGCGAGCGCGGGGCCCGAGCGAGGTGAGCACTGCGGGATCGTCGAGCCACCCTTCCCGCTCGCCGGCGCCCGCAGCGGCAAGGTCCGCCGAGGCGGACGCGAGGAGGGCTACCTCCGTCAGGTGGTGGCCCCGCGGCGCCATGGGGTACTGGAGGAGGGAAGCGGGAGGAGATCTGAGAACCGCGTGCGATCACGGGAGGGAGACGACGACACGGTCGCTTTACAGATACACCCTTTGCTTTCTCAGATTGCGGTTAAGGCCTTCTTTGGATTATTTTTCTGTGAAATTTGATCGTTTCATGTAAAATTCTTGTGAGATACCTGTCAAATTACTGTTTTTTTAAAAGGATGCCTTCGAATATTCGGTTGGAGAAAATTTCTTTGTATTTTCCTGCAAAATTCCTATGTGATCCCCGTGATTTCAAAGGAGGCCTGCATAATAGGATTTTTAGGCTAAGAGCATCTCCAAGAGCCTTTCTAAATTTCACTCTTTAAATCATCATTTAGAGAGTCATTTGCTTAAAAATCGCTCTCTATATCTTTTTACTCTTCAACAGCCTCTCTATATCTTGCGTGCAGTCTAGAGAGCCATCCTCGCTCTCCATCTTTGGCTAGCTAGAAATCCGGAATGAAGGATATCTATATTTGAATATCCAATTGAAGAGGCTGTTGGAGGGTGTTTTTTCAACAAAGTCTCTATTCCTGTAAATTAGGATAGATATAGAGAGTATCTTGAAGATGCTCTAATCTAATTGCTTCGATTCGGTTTTTTCCCACACCTTTTTGTCTCAAACGAAATAAAAATTGTGCAATATTGTTTTAGTTGAGATCGTGCAATTTAGGGTGTGCTGGTAGACATGTTTAGTGTTTATAAAGAAATTGGGACTTATATCATAGATGATGATGAGCGAGTCAAATTTTTGCATGATATATGTTTAGGAGAATTTATTTATGAGGTCACGGTTTGTGTTGAAAATAACAAATTTTAACTCAGAACGGAAGAAGCTTGAAGCTTGTTTGGTGCACATGCGACTGCAACCAAGGTAAATACAGTGAGGGGATAGTAAAGAACGATGGGAACAGAACCAGAGTACCTAAAATGAATGCAATATAGATTGGAGCGCACTGTGACTATAAAGACAAAGAAATGTAAGCATAATGGGGGTGTATCACCTCCCATCCAAAATTATCCTATTGTTAAAACGAGCCTATGCATACATAAAATCTTTCTTACACTTTTATCCTTGCTTAGTGTAAAAGAGTTAATCTAATGGTGCTATCTTTAGATTATCAACGTGAGACTAATTAACGACATTGAAACAATAAAAAGAACATTAAGGGCAATGATGTCAATTCACCTTTGAAACCTTTTTTTTTCCCTGAAGCTGAGAACAACCTTTTAGCCAAACACCTCCACAGACAGCTCTAACTCAACAACAACGGAGTAGAGTTTTAGGGCGTGTTTGGCATGGCTCCGAAGTTCAACTCCGGTTCGGAGTGGAACCGCTCTGCTGTAAAGCAGAGCCATGCCAAACATGACCTAATTGCCTAGAGTATCATAAGTAACAATCAGTCAAATCTTGAATAAAAACCACACGATTCTGCCTTCGTATTCTATGTTCTGTGTCAAGCGGAAGCATTGGAGCATCTCTATCTCCATTGCAGCTTCACAAAAAGAAGGATCGCTGGGCATTGATTGGCTTTTATGGTGCCCCCCTGAAAACCAACATTCAGCTCTAAATGTACTTAGCTCCTTCAAAGAGCAAGTGGCAGCAACATAGGTGCTGTTTGGTTCAGCTTTGGTAACAGTATCGCAATCGCAATCAGGTGCAGGTGCAATCGCAATCAATGTATCCCATTACAGCCTTTGTTTGGTTGGATTCTGTAATGGTTTCCGTTTCCATGATCCATCGAAGAGGAGACGAACAGATCGAGGAGAAAGCGGTAGGGAGGCGGCTTACCGAAAGGATCAGATCGTTGGCGGCTGCGGCGGAATCCGAATCGGTTGCCCGAGGGGAGAGGTGCTGCTTTCGGTCCTCCTCTCTCCTCTTGCAGATCGTGCGCCATGGATTTGGGGGAGAAAGAGAGTCAGGTGGTGAAGCGGGGAGAGGAAGAGGGGAGGAGATCGACAAGCAAGGTCGAGCCGGCGATGAGGCGACGCATCGGCTCGGAGCACTCAGGCCGCACTCCTCGCGCGGAGGAGAGGAGGCGGGGGCGGCGAGGCTGGGCGGTCGAGTCATTCCGGCGGAGTCGAGCGCCATTACGGTGGGGGATGAGGGGTATCGATGTTGAACTGTCCGGTTTCGCATTACGCGGTAACGGATTGCGGGCGAGGACGAAACAAACTGCCATATCGCTTTTTGTTACCGCTCCACAATGCGATTACGATACAAACTGCGAACCAAACAGCTCCATAGTTCATAGAGATAGTAACACTCATGCGGCTGAATATATGGATGACAAGGTGCTCAATCAGACGCAGCAAACAATATATATGGTACGCCTGACAACACTGAGATAAATGGTGTACGCAACAGAAAACCATGATAATGTCAAATCGCCAGCTCAAGCAACATGATGAACAAAAATAAAAAACAAACTCCAAAGCTCCTCCGGTCCATCCCTTGCAACGTTTGAAACGAAAAGTGTGTGTACAAAGGAAGGCTCAAAAACACCTTCCGCTTCATATAATTATATAAATATTCTGTCAGCGAGTTACATCATGAAATGTACAATAACATTATCTTGAAATAAATATACTAGATTACTCAGAAACATTATTTGCCTATAAATAAAAGTGCAAAGCCAAAAAGGTAAAACGAAGCTTCGCATAGCTATGTGCCTCTTGATAACTTATGAAACTAAAGCAAAGCATAATTATTTTGCCGAGCATGATCTCGAAGCAATGATCTTCTCATAAATTTAAAGCAGGCCCTGTGTACAGGTCCCTTCTGATGACAAAGCTGTCCCGGGGATGGTACTCTTCCAGCCAAACAAAATCAGATCCCTTTGTTCGGTTCAATAAAATGCCTGGATAAACCAGAGGAAAGGGCAAGAATCAGTATACACAACACAATTACTAAACAAAAAGGGTGGTATGTTCATCCAAACAAGATGTGTAACTGACCCGATGGGTCTGATTTGGGGCATCTCCTGAAGTAGGAGCAGTGCCTCCCGTCTTCTGAAGAGTAAGGAGGTGTTAAGATGTCCAGGATGGCACAGGGAGTGATGGCTTTGAAGGCGTGTACGTTCCCACCTTCTTCCGGATGAAGAACCATCGCGCCACAGGGTGCAGACATTTCACCATCTCTTACTACCTTTGCTGGTCTTACTGTATTCATAT
The DNA here is from genome assembly GCA_007726485.1 of Eragrostis curvula. Taxonomy (NCBI): domain Eukaryota; kingdom Viridiplantae; phylum Streptophyta; class Magnoliopsida; order Poales; family Poaceae; genus Eragrostis; species Eragrostis curvula. Next base: position 13,641,064 of record CM017441.1, read on the forward strand.
AAAGAGGGGTGTAATCAATCGATAGAATGCGTATAGAGGAAAGCACTGCAGGAGGCGATATAATATCTGAAAACACTGTTATAACAGATTGCATATATAAGGCAGGTTTAGCATCCATACAAGTTCCGGCACTATATCAAGACCATGATATTGATGTACATAAACAACGAAAAAAGATAAAATTGATTTCGGATAAAGGTTCAGGATAAGAACAGATGTTTTCTAACAAACAAAATTTGGTTAGGCTCGACAGAACTGGGTGCAGTGCATACATGAAACTTAGGCACTCTATTTTGAGTTGCAGATGACTCTAGGAAAAAAGGGATCTCACCTTTCGATAAATTAAAAGGTTCGGCTGCATCAATCCAGTCATACGATTTGACATGCACTGTACCATATAAAAGCTTGCTGAGTACAGTCATGCCAGGATGGTTGTGGAGAGGAATGATGGATGATGCTGGTATGCAAAATATACCAATCTGCACAAACAATGTGAAGTACAATTAATATAAGCATTGGATGCGCACAAGAATAAAGATTTTTTTTGTGTAATCCTGTGGGGGAAAGAATGAAGGAGGACTGACAAACAATTCTGCAATGTCGTAAATTTGTATGCACAAGCAAACATATGACTATAAAGTTGTTCATGGGACTTACAGAGAAGCTCTTGCACTCATATATGTGACGATATCTAATCGCGGGGCTTGAATGGAACACTCTTTTCCTATTCAACGCTCGTGGACTCCTCCAAAAACGTACAGCTCGAGCTTCACACTCAAGTCCAACATCAGAAGGCGTGATCATATCTGCTATGAAGTTTCAACTAAATCAGACCTTAATCATAGAGTGACAAATTATAATGGAGAAACAAAAGTACAAAGACACTGGTTTCCCTCACATATCTGTAAGGCTTAATATCGGATCATTTAATGGCTTGCAGTAATTCATATGGGATGCTGTCGAAGGCCTCTAAAGGTACCCAAATGAAAACATTAAGGTGAATATAGCTATGGCTACAGCAATAAACAAAAAGAGTGAAGCAGGTGTAACATCAGAGCATCCCATCTGATAGTACTGCTTTGAAATGCTGGTTATATTTCCCCGCAACAGCGTAGTAACACACCCCACAACAACAATATAATCTGATTTGTGGTAGCACCTTAGTATGAAATCATATTCCATTCATGCATACAGAAAAATAGCTTGATGAAGATTAGTAATGTGCCCATGAATATCGATGTTCCTAAGATTTTGTCACAACAATAAAAGATGGAAGTTCATACCTAATACCGTGTGGACATTATCAACAGCTTCAGCAGATAGTGGCCCTTTTTCAGAAAATGATACTTTGCAGACCTCATATAGCTTCTGGATTGCAGCCGTAGTAGTGGAAGGCATTATAAGTTACAAACTATATACAAGGTGCAGACCTTGGATAAAAATATCACTGACAGCAGAAGTTTCTACGCCAGACGGCCTCTTAGCCTGTCTAGAGAAAGAAAGGAAATGTTAATTATACAGCCATGCAGCAGAGTAGGACGATATCAAATCTACCCAACTATGATTACATGTTCTTCAAAGAAGGCAGCTGTCCTATATGTCCAGATTTTTTTATTTTTTTTGGGAAAGTACTATATGTCCAGATGGTGAGCATCAATTACTGATAAAACTTCTATTACTAGGTTAATCAAAATTCACAAATACGAGAACCAACAGTGCAACACCCAGTTGTTGTTGTATGTTGTATCGAGCATCAGAGAAAAGGTGCCAGATTTGCACAAATACACGTGCTCGTAATCTGATTCTACTTGGTACTACACCGCATAATACAGGCAAAATGGTCATTAACATTTTCAGCCTTTTTACACAATATTTGATACTTGTAAACAACTCTGTCCTACAACTGCGAATTTTGTTTCATCCTGAAGACAACAACCTCGCATAAGGCCACCAGGAAAGAAACAAACTGTACATTTTTGAACGCTCGAGACCGAAGGGAACACAGAGATTTAAGCATCGAATCTGACTAGGTCATCCCAGGGCCATCGATCGCGGTGGCGGAATCATGCATCAATAACCGATTAGAGGGCGAAACAGCAGGAGATTGAACAAGGAACATCATACCTCGAGTTCTTGGAAGGGGGCGGTGCCAGAGGAGGAGGCGGAGGAGGAGGGTCCCCAGCTCGCGAGCTCCAATGGCGACCCCCCCATCTTGTACTTTGATGCTCGGCCGGTTGGTGAGCAAAAGGGACAGCTCGAACGGCGACGTACGGTGTTGGGAACGTTTCCGTTTCCTTCTGACTGACAGAGACGAAGCACTAGGTATTTGTTACTACCTTTCCTCATTTCTTTTGGTTTCAGTGTGTTTTTGAGAGTTTCAGGGCAAATGCTCCCGTCTCATTGCATTGCAACGGACAGATAAACTGTTTCGCACCATGCCCCAGTCTGGAGGAGGACGAAACAGCTCGCACGTCCTCAAAGAGAACCACACTTGGTTACTTCAGAAAGTGCACGTTGATAAGGTTTTGCAAATCAAAATGCAGATGAACTCCCTGATCATTTTTCGTTTTATTTCACTCTCGGGCTTTTAGAATTGTCATCCCCTGCTTTACCGCATCGCCTAGCAGAGTCCCGCCTCTTATGGTCAGAAATGACGTCCGTGTACACTTTTTTTTTGGGCAAGTTGTGAAGGTTCCTTGAGCTATGACCTATGACACTTTTAAGGCTCAAAACATGCAATCTCTTTAATCGAGACATGCAAATAAAATCACACATTTTTCTCGTTCTGCCCACAGCAACTTTTGTCGGTGAGAAGCTGATGACGAATCTTCCATGATTTTGGTGAAGTGTAGTAGCCGCACTATAAAGCTCCTCACCTAAAAGATGAAATTAGGCAATTGTCTAATGACTTGTTTGGAATGGGCTTGTGACATTTGATCTGCTTAACTTGATCTTCACAGAAAGTGTAATCCAAGAAAACACCATTTTCCAAGAAAGTCCAAACGAAAGTTCTGCAGTATGCACTCACCGTCACTTTCGTATTTTTTCTATGGAATTTGTATTACGTTCTAGATCATATTACGTGTTGGAAATTTAGTGTCTCACTTTAATAGTACAAGTTTTTAGGTGAAATAACAGACGAATAGAATTTGATCCAAATAAGCAAAGTATCTGAAGCTTCATGTGGTCTATTTTTGTTGCGATTAAAACGGATTTCTTGTGTTTATAAATACTATTGACAAGCAAATATATGTGGAAGAGGCAAGTCAATGTACTGCATTTCCTATATGTGGCCTTTATTTTTTTCTCGTGTGCTTCACATACAGTACCTACTTTTTTCGCTGCCATATAGATGTGCTCTCCACGATCTTTCTTGCTTGGAAGAAGTGAGAGAATAAACACTTGCAATCTGTTGATCCTGCGGACATTCAGTACCCCTTTTAATCTCCAAAAAATAAAATGCAGTTTAGGCTTTGGAGGCAGAGGGAATGTGAATATGTCAAACTGAAGTTCTTATTGCTGAAACCAAGAATGCATTCTCTCGCTCGAGTCTTGATGTACTACGAAGTACGATGTAGGCTCCAGAAAGATCTGAGGCGAATGACGGAATGAGCTAGAGCACTCAGATCTTTGCACCAAGCCTTGTTAACAAAAAATGCATTGCTCGTTTCAAAAAAAAAAAGCATTGCTGAACCAACTTTTCAAGAGATTACTACAACACTGGTAATCGAATTTCCATTTTTTGCTTTTGGCAGAGGATGCACAGTTTTTCATTCTCAACATTGATGTTTGGTTTAGCATCGCCATGTGGCAAGCTGGTTGGCTATACTAAGATGATAACTGATGGAGCATGACAACAGCTATTAGACAAGTATTCGGACCCATATCTAAAATTAATGGAAGCAGGCAACAACTATTGCCAGTGCTTTCCTATGGATAAAAAAGGATCCTGCCCAACTGTGATCAGTTGATTACAAAGCCTAGCAGGCCTGCCCTGAGCCGCCATTTGTGTTGACAGTTGCAAATTGAGATCACCTATATCTGTCACCGTCTTAGTGTCTCACAGCAATTCAACTGATCATCATATATTTTAAAAAATCTTAAATTTTTCTAAGCGTTAGTTTGTTTTTAAGTTCTTTTCTTTTCCTATTGCTTCTTTTTAAGAGGTATTTGTTGGGTGAAAGGCAGATATAAACGTGAATCAAATGCTACAGCTAATAAGGCCAACAACTCAAACTCTATTAGAAGTGCATAAAAAATATTTCAGTTCAGCTTAGGCGATCATAAAATTGTTGTTTGACTGCGGATCACCTGCCACAAACGGTTGACCCTAAGGCCCGTTTTAGATTTTTTTTTTTGGAAAATGCTCAATTTAAATTCCAGGCACGTCTAACAAGTAACAGGCTCAAATTATTTTCCACTTTAATATGGACAGGAGAGTCATCCGTACACACACATTTTGCCAAGCGTGTGCTCCTAGAGTTGGGGCCGCTTTAAGTATTTTATGACTGAAAATATACAATCTATTGGATCGTGGTCTAAATTTTTTCTTGTTCTGCCCAAAACAAGTTTGTTGGTGACGCAGACGAAGAAAACCTTCCCAAGTGGAGAAGTGGAGTAGCAGAGCTGCAAATTTCATCACCTAAAAATAAATTGAGAGTTGATGTAATGAGTTGTTTCAAAAGAAAGTGACATTTACTTGATCTTCACCCGTGCTTACTAATAAAGCCCCTGCGATGCTTGCCCTCAAGAAACGGGAAAAAAGAACAAAAGAAGTATAGTTCTCTCTTCAGACTTGTCTATCACTTGGGTGTTGGGTCCTAATCGTGAGTCGTTACGTACAACCGGATCAATTGGTCCAAGGGAACATGTTTAAATGAGTCGAAACATTTGCAGACCGTGCTTCGTTAATACCTTGTCACATTGTCACTTTCTGACGAGGAACGTCATCAGTCCTGTTGCCTCCCTCCCCGTTAAGCAAACAGCAGATTGATAGCCACCCTCGATTAACCAGAACCAAATTGGCCATGGATCTCTTCAAAGAAAAAAGAAAGGAAAATGGCCATGGATTAAAAACTAGCTTGGCCTCAAATTTGACTGGTTTGGGGCAGGAACTAAGTCCAAATGAAGCCGAAATGATTGATGCTGCTAAAACCCAACACAAGCAAATAAAGATAAATCAATGCAGAGTACTCACCACCAACTCCTGTGTTCACTGCCATAATCATTAGTACTAGCGGTCTAGCAGGTTGGAAAATGGAAGAAAATACAATTGCATTATTCACGGTTTTTCTTGCTGTTACAAAATGTGCAAGTCGGAAAGACATTTCAAGTAACTTACAGTGCAGAAAATTTCACAAAAGCTAACACATATTACCTTGCTAGCCCCACCAACTCATCACAATGGAAATCACCAATGAACTCCAACAGCAGCACTTGCTCTGCTACATGCCAGCCATCCAGGCCTACCACACTACCAGCAATCGCCTCCTTCAACGAGCAAGTGAGGAGCTACAAAGCTTTGAGATGTCCATCGGGACAGTGATTGTGCGAAGATACTATTAGAGGCTGATTGCACTACTTCACAACTGTATTATTTATGTATCTTGTCCATCAGTACAATAGTATTATTTTGCACCATCTTCACAATTGCAAGATACTTCATTCAACCGCTCATTTGTGAAGGGTAGTGTTCACTAGTGTATTCTCGGTCACACTTGGAGGACAGTGTGGGTCACATAGTTCGCAGTTCGCCCTGCATAGCTCCCTTGTCTCGTAGCACTTCTTTCCAAAGTCGCAGCAAAAGCAATGATGGGTACAGAATTCAATCATGGAGCAAAACACAACCCTGACCTTTCCCTCATCTGAAGAGAAATTTCCCACCGTAGCATTATCAGTACTTGCGTTGGGAACAGTGTGCTGGTTGCCTCTTGTTGCACCTCCAGGCTCACGTAGTTGAGAACGAGCTAAGTAGATGTAATTCATAAGTGCAATATAATAATCGGTGTACTTATTCATCACAAGTTGAATACAAGCTAGAAGAGGAGGCAAGACGGTGATAGTATATGCTTACATTCTGTAGGGGATGCGAGGCACCCAAAGACAACAACGGAGATGATGATCATCACGCACACAAGACTTCCACCGCCTTTGCCTCCCATCTTGATGTTAATTTGTCTCTCGCTCGATCAATGCTTCGGCCTTTCTTCAGGTTTATATCTGCATGCAGGCAATAGTCAGCCTCGTTATTTATGGAGGAGTAAAATCGATTGCCGCCCATAAGTCATCATAAAGAAAAGGCTTCTTGTTTGGGGCGGCCCTCTCGCTGGCTGTTAAAACGTACAGTAAATTTGCTATAAAGAAGTGAAACAAGGGTGTGCCCCTGATACAAATAGCCACGATTTTCTGAAAATTGGAATCCTACCAATCCCAACCAAAAAAAAAAAAACGAAACTAATTGCCACAACTCTAGAACCAAGATGCAAATTTACTGTGGAGCCGGCTCAATGAAAACAAGGGGAAAGGCTGGTCACCCTTGCCGATTCCGGAATGCAGGAGTCCAGCAACAGGAGGGTCGGAGTTCTCCAAGACCGCCGCAGCAGGGCACGGCACGGCGCCCGGGCGCCGGCGTTGGCGAGTCGCCTGCCAGGTTGGAGGAGCACACACCCTCAATGATCACTCCGGCGCGCTGCTGCTGCAGTTGGAGAGGGCTTTGTGCTTTCCGGTCGTGGTGCGGGGGCATGACGACTGGCCTTTAGTGCATTGTTGGGCCTGACGCATTCAGTTCGCGACGTCAGGCACGGGCCCAGTTCGTAAAAGCGATTTTATGAGGTTTTTTTTAATTAATAACATTATTTTTAAATAAATTTTAAAAAATAACATGCCGTTTCGAAAATTTGTAAAACTAGCATCCCAATCGCCCTTTCAATGGGCGATTAGGATAAATCGTCCATTCAAAGGGCGACTTGATAAAAAAAACCGTAAGCGGGGCCCAGTCGCCCAACCAGGAGGCGACTGGTTCTCTGTCGCCCATCCAGGAGGCGACAGGGTCCAGTCGCCCAACCACCGGGCGATTGGGTCCCAGTCGCCCGACCAGAAGGCGACAGGACCTACTCGCCCGTTTGGTGGGCGACTAAGGTATTTATTTTTTTTTGCATCATTTTTTGTTTCGATTGCAATTATATTTCATAAAATATAATTAAACGAAATGAAAATTTTGTACATATGATAAATACATGCAACTCATTTTTTGCCACCTAATCTTACGGAAATGTTCGATCCCACCGCCGAGACATATTACTGAAGTTAATGTCCATACTGTAGGGGTTGGATGATGACGGTGAGCGAGGTGGCGCTGAGAAGTCGCTGTTGGAGGGTCGTTCTCGCAAAACAGATTCACTAAATGCCTCGTCGTCAGGGTCTTCGAGTGGAGGCGGAGGTCTTGAGGGTGGCATGGGCATGAAATCGTCGTCTTCATCGTCGTTGGCGTTTGGTTGCACGCGCGTTGCCGGAGCGCGTATTCTTGCAGTGTTTCTTCGACGGGATGTTGTTGTGATAGATGGCTCCGAAACACTACGGTTGGATGAGGTATGTCGCCTTCTACGTGAACCTGGCATGCAACCTCCACCGAAGAACATAAATAGATAGAAGAAGTTTGGGATAGGGTTGTCGATCAATTCTTTGTCTTCCGGAAATGCCTAACAGAAGAGAAGCAGTCGAATGAGCAAAAGAAATAGAAACCGATAACATAAAAATAAAAAAAATTGAGTGTACCTGAATGTGGGAGGCATATTGATCGGGGAGCATCATTATCTTGAATGTAGTGCTAGAGAAACCTAACACTGACGGGTGGTTTGCCAGCTCGCAAACCCTATGATACAACTGTCTTTGATCTTCTAAGAGGGCCCTAAGGTCATTTGTGGTGAGATGTTGCGGCGCCATAGTGTGTGAGGTCGTAGGGGTTGTTGCATTTAACCTCGAGACAGCTTGTGCGAGATTGTTCTCCCTGAAAGGATCATCCCGGTGTTCACGCACGGCACGCCAGATTGCGTCCAGTGCTCTCTCGATGTATTGTGGTGTCCATGGAAAGCCTCCACTAGATGGTCCTGCCATGGATGGTGTTGTTGAAGCGTGGAAGAAGAGTGGATGCCGCTGTGATGCAAGAGAGGTTGCTGTGAATGAAAGAGTGAGTAGAGGATAAGGTTTTATAGGAGTGGTTCCTGAAATTGAAAGCACGAGTGGGAGACCCTAGTAGATATTCCGGCTATAATGTAGCTCCATTATTTTGATGGGAGTCGGATGCATGCATCAAAAGCGTCACATTGTGCAGACATACATGCATGGGGACATTGGATGCTCCTGGGATTCTTTGGCTGTTTTGCAAAGCGGGGACCTTTGATGGGAGTTTGACGGGGCTGTGATGCATGCACCGAGAGCATTAATTGAGGGGACATGAAAGACAAAAATATAAGACATATAGTACTAGTACTGGACATGAACATGTAGCATGACATAACATAGAATCTATACGAGCTACAGACAGAAGGTGACACAACACTAAATCCTACCACGCTTAGGGGCGACACCCCTAAGTGTGCCTGGCTTGGCTGCCCTGCGTCCCGCCCTCACGTGATCGGCAGAGTACGTCAGCGGCTCAGGAGGAACGACGTGGCGTGTAGGACGGCCCTGAGGGAGTGGTGTCTCGTAGCCGCCCTGCGAGACCTGTGTCGCTGGAGGAGCTCCAGATAGCTGTGAATCAGGAACTATATTGGGCTCGTTCTGGACCGGAGCAAAGTAGCTGTCGAAGTCGAACGCTGGTGTAGGAGAACGTCGGTGCCTCCGCTCGTCCTCCTCGGCGTACTCATAG